>OZ024831.1:93247957-93694984 GCA_964016985.1 Anodontia alba
AGAGCAATCATGCACGCTGATCAGCACTTCGCTGTCCGTCGTGAGGAAGTACTGACACTGTCGAAAAACCTAGCCAGAAACAAAGACACTGATCAGACTGTGAAAATGTAAAGCCTGTTAAACCATTTGGTGTTAGCATTTCCTCTGGCGATATGCGTTCATACAGACATTATATGGCCCAGGAAGTCAGACTCAGTGATTTTCATAGAGAGAGGGGCGTTGGTAGTAGAGTAATTCTACCGCTTGCCTGTTAACCTAGCGGTCGTGGGTCTAATCCGCCTGGGGCAGAATTCTTTTCATGACTGAGCGATGTTAATTTAATACTATTACATTTTCATTGTCCTGAAACGGTTGAACTGAGACGACAGGACATTTAAACACCTACATACCTAATATATGTACGAAGTTATTCAAGTCCGTCTGAGCCTTTTTGTAAGCATATGCACGTTTCCTGAGCAGATAGCAATTATTGAGATGTTTTCTATATTTAGAATATTTCTGGTCTGCGCATGCTCACAAAGAGCAAACTCTCCAAGGAACATAATATAATAGCTTGGAATTTCCCTTTAGTTATCTACCCTGAAAATGAATTCGGGGATTTTCCCATCTAAATATAGAATCAATAGTCCGACTATTTATATGATTGTCGTATACGTCCAATGTAAGGACGAGGGTAGGCAAAAACACAACTGCCCCGCAAATACCAGAAAAAGAATGTATCTAACGACGACTGATTTCAACTTAGTCTGACTTTTGTCTTTGGTAATATCTAAAGTATTCGGACACTTAATTTCCTTACTTGTCCTAAATTTTGTGCAAGTCCGTTTTACTACCTGTTGAAGTGTCTAAAGTACGACTACATGAGTGGCAAACAGTGTAGACTCTAATCAGATGCCGCAATCTGCAGTGTTTGATCTGAGTCTACACTGTGTGCTCGGGTCTGTCTATCCCAAACCTTATGGTTATTATAGAACAACGTTACTCCTTTACACGAATTAGTGTTAGATGCTAAGTAACATAATGCTAAGTAACTGATATTCTTTATCGGATTAGGCTCATTTACCCATTTCACTTTCTATATTTGCTTTAATATTCAGACACTTTAACTCTTGTCCTAAATTTTGAAGCCCATTTGGCTATCTGGTGATGTGTCTAAAAGTTGGTAGTAGAATAGTGATCACACGCCGCATTATTTGACGTTTGATCTGGATCTGCTCAGTTTACTCTGTTCGAAAATGTTGTGTAATTACGGTAGGCTATGGAAACAGGACAAACATTTCTAGTGAAGCAGGACGGAAGTGCTTACTTTCCGTGTACACCTGGCATCACCCATCTCTCTCTCTCTCTCTCTCTCTCTCTCTCTCTCTCTCTCTCTCTCTCTCTCTCTCTCTCTCTCTCTCTCTCTCTCTTAAAATATGCTTACATCATGAGTCATGAGAGGAACATTTAAAAGTAGAGATCTGCGGAAAGAGGATTCAACAATTTTAAAATGTAGTAACACACAGAACACACAGAAGCAGACAAAATGATTCAGAAATTAAAGTAGTAGAATCCAAATGTAGAAGTAAAATTAGTGTAGTGTAACACTGTAGCTGTGATTATTATTTTTTTTTTTTATTTTATTTATTTTTTTTTTTTTAATGCTGTCAAGAAGTAGTAGCGTGGCAGCTCAGTGGTGAGCGCACTGTCCTCTAGAGCTAAATATACCGGCTTCTATCCCAGGCTTAGGCAAGGGAATTTTTGGTCTTCGAAAACGCTTTCATTCGTGCAACTGGCAGGCGTGACATGAAAACAGTGCGCCTTCCTTCGGATTGGGACGTTAACCGGAGGCCGCCTGAGCAGGGAAAGTCACACCCTGTGCGGGTTAAAGAACGCTATAGTAATTCGAAATTGTGACGTGTAGCCCTTCATCCTGCAACCCGGAGTGTACAATGTACACCTGCCTAGAATATCCGAGTGGGCGCATGACAATATATAGAGACAGAAAGAAAAAAGTAGTGATTTCAAATCAATTATTATTTAAATATTTTTCTTATTTCTGCTCAAAAACAAAGATTGTGGGAACTCGTTAGAACCGTCTCACCGAGGCGGTTCTAACGAGTACCCCCACTCTATGTTTTGAGCAGAAATATGAAAAATATCAGAATTTTTTATCTGAAAATTTTCAGGGTTTTTTTAGGTGAAATTTTCTAAATATTTGAATAGGCGTGTTTTACCCACTGATTTAATTTTCTTTCACTTTAAAGTTCCACCATAACTATCCTGTGTCCAGTCCGGCTCACAAGGTTCAGAAAGCTCCAGAATCATTTGACCTCCTCATCATTCAGGGGTGTTATTATAACTGTACATTAATAGCTTCACTTTCTCATGATATCTTTGGAATACTTTAATGAGTTTTCTGCTCTACAACTGTTAGCATATACTACCTTAAAGGATCATTATCAGGTCTGCAGCGAAGCAGTTGGTGACTAGAGGCTGTAATTGCCACTGTGTGAGGAAGACAGGAATAAAAAAAAAAAAAAAAAAAAAAGAAAAAAAAACATGTAAAGAAATTCACAGAATTTATTCCATATATTCTTATATCATCACATATATTTTACCTTTTGTTCTGTCTTTATGCACTTGGCAAACTGCTATATTCAACATGTATAGAAATACAGAAACATGTTTATGGAAAAAAAAAAAATGTTTCTAGTGTTTGAACCGATGCAAGAGAAAAGGATCAAATGCCTGATTTCAGGTTGAATACAAAACACCATAAAAATTTATTTATTTGCAATTTACGGCCCTTTCAGGATTATTTCAATTATTTTGAGTTGATCCAATCTGTAAGGTGGATGAAAATTGAAGTACTCGGGGAAAGTCGCCGAAGAGTTTAGTGTGGGCCGCTCATAATTCGAAGAAATGATGAAATATGGCAAACAGCGTAGATCCTGATCAGACACTGCGTTCTGCGGCGTCCGATCTGACGCTGGGTTCTGCGGCGTCTGATCTGGGTCTACACAGTTTGCAAAGGGCTATCTATCCCAATACTTAGTGTTATTATGGTATACTTCTGAATACTTCTTGAGCAAACAGTGATTTTTATTCTAAAAATTGATCAGAATAAACAATATATAATTGTTATTTTGGACAATTTGGCATGTTACAGGTAATAAATGAATAGAGGATATTTACTCTTTTGCTGTGAATACCAAAAATATTTTCATCGAGTGCAATTAAAACATCAGTATGTTCACGAGTGCGAAGCACGAGTGAAAATGTTAATGTTTTCATTACACGAGATGAAAATGTTTTTGGTGTTCATTGAAAAAGAGTAAATTTTCTTTTTATTTTATTGTTTACACGTCAATGCGCGTTTCTGACATCATAAATAACGTCACCAAACATAACAAGAACATCATGGCGTCGACGCCCAGTGCTTAACATGTGAACCGCTGGAGAGACAAAAACAAAAAAGTTTCGGCGAATCAGAATAATTTTGATACCAAAATGTTCCTTACATTCTAACTAAGAAAATGCATACCAACACTTGATAGTTTAGGTCAGAAACAAAGAAGTTAGAGCTGTTCAAAAATCTGAAGTGGAGGTAACATCGACTTCTGAAACAGTGAAGAAAAGCGAAGTCGTCCAAAGCGAGGAGTGAAAATATAAATCGTATCAGTCACTATAGTGAAATGATAAGATATCAATTCACTAGTGATTGATACCACTTTTATTTTCACCAGATATACACTGATTTCACCGCTGACAATAAAATAAATATATATATAGATAGATACCATTATGTTGAATGAGTATCATAATCATATTGTGTATTTCACTAACAGCCCACCATTTGGGCTATATCAGTCCTCCAGCTGTCTCAAAACTGCCCATGAGTGAGTACCTCTGTTGAGCAGCCATGAAGCAGCCAAAATTGACCATTCCCCTGGGTGGCTGCTTAGTAGAGGTTCCACTGTATTTTGTTACATGTATATACATATGTTAATCCTATTCACTGCAGTGTGGAAAAATATGCTGCTTAAAACATTTGCACAGTTACACTTACACAAAAGCTTTTATTTTATTCTTAGCGGTGAAATCAATGTATATCTGGTGAAAATAAAAGTGGTATCAATCACTAGTGAAATGATTTCGTATCATTTCACTATAGTGACTGATACGATTTATATTTTCACTCCTCGCTTTGGGCGACTTCGGTTTTCTTCATTGTTTCAGATGTGGATCTTACCTCCACTTCAGATTTTTGAACACCTCTAACTTCTTTGTTTCTTAACTAAAGTATCAAGTGTTGGTATGCATTTTCTTAGTTAGAATGTAAGGAACATTTTGGTATCAATATTATTTTGATTTGCCGAAACATTTTGATTTTGTCTCTCCAGGTTTTGCATGTTAAGCACTGAACGTCGACGCCATGACGTTCATGTTTTGTTTGGTGACGTTAGATATGACGTCAGAAACGTGCAGTGGCGTGTAAAAAATAAAACAAAAAGAAAATTTACTCTTTTTCAGTGAATACCATAAAATTTTCATCTCGTGTAATGAAAACATTCAAATTTTCACTCGTGCTTCGCACTCGTGAAAATACTGATGTTTTTCATTACACTCAATGACAATATTTATGGTATTCACAGCAAAAGAGTAAATATCCTCTGCGTATGCAATTATTCATAAGGCAAATAATCATTGAAATTGCCATGTGCAGAGGTAAAGAATAACCATTCTGTGGCTATTACATAAATACATATACTGCCATTAAAAAAAAATTGGCAAAAACTGACCAAAGCGTGCTTTTTTTTTTTAAAAAAAATTTTTATCCTAAAATGTAAATGGAATTAGTTATGTACAAGATAAAAATACAAATGCCATTTACTTTGCAAAAATTTCATTATTTGTTTCTGAGATAATAAGGAAAATGTCATTTTATCATTAACTGCAGATTTTTTTTTTTTTTTTATGCAAACAGTGATTACACGTCACATTTTGCTGCATATGATTTGGGCCTGCACTGTTTGCCTATGCCCCTTTTTGGGATGCTAGCCATAAAATGGTCAATTCCCCTTGTTACTCTTTAAAGTCAAAAATAAAAGGTTCAGTTTGGTGGGTTTGTAGTCTTCAGTGTTAAATGCAACTAGATTAATGAAATTTATGTGACATGTATATATCTGGGCAGTTTTTTAAAGTATAGATTGCTAATATATACGAATCTATGCACAATAATATTTGCAACAGACTATTGCATGTAATACTGCAAGACCTGCAAAAACACACGACCTCTCAAATTCTATTAAACATTCAATAGAAAGGCTAGCCTTGCCCAAATCTTAGAAATATACATATATATTTTTTGGCTTATTGAGCTCTGTGGCTAGTCTACAGATAATATGGTCTGGATTTCTAATATTTCAGAGACAACCACAGAAGAAAAGATACATAGACTAGCTAAACATTGAATCAAAAAGTAGAATGTAAATGAAAAAAATAAATAATTATAAGTAAACAAAAAGTGACAAACGTACTTATATATTGGCCTAGTAGCTAGGCTATAGAAAGGCTAGCACATACTGCACACTAATTAATGTAAATACCTTGCATGATAAAATTATTTTCAATTCTCTTTTGAGAGGCGCCATGCAAAAGGGTCCTTGGGTATTGACTGTGCTTAAATGAGCTTGTGTAAAAGCGTAAAAGCCTGTGCACAATCTTTAATTGGGTGCATCTTTTAGGTAATTTCAAAAATGCTTAAACAAAACACCCTCCACCCCTTTCCCCCTTCGCCCACTCCCTCCCCCACAAAAAAAAGTAAAAATAATCAAAAAACAAAAACAAAAAAAATGGATTTTGAGGCTAACTTTAGGGGTGTAAACTCAGTTCTGGTGAAAAAACTCCATGATTTTGAAATAACTTGACCAACTAAGTGGATCCTAAATCAACACCAATCTCCACCCTTACAAAAATGCATCCGTGCACTGGCCTGCATTGCCAGTTACATGTTAAGTACGATGTCTGTTGATGACCATTTCTAGAATCATCATACGACTTTGAATAAGTAGTTTTTTACCCAAATTTCGGAAATCCAAATAATCAAATTATGTTTTGCCCAATCACAAGTCAAATTCTCAACAAAAAAAACATCATTTGTTTTACTGTATCGATGTACATTATCTTCAAGATAATAATAATCTTGAGCATTAAAACTGATGTATGTACTCTGAATGTCTCTCTCTCTCCTAGCCAGATTTTAGTTGCTCCACTTTACTTCACTTCATTCTCTTCTTAACCTTGTGGGTGGTTGGGGCACAAATGATAACTTTGAGCTAGTTTCTCTCCATTTTAGCCTGTCTTTAACAGTTAAATGTTTTGTGGAGCGCTGTGGTGCAGTAGTAAGTGGAGCGCTGTGGTGCAGTGGTAAAGCGTCGAGATCGAGAGGTACCGGGTTCGATCCCTACTAACATCAAGTGTTGGTTTCCTTGAGCAAGAAACTTTATCCACATTGCTTAGAACTGGTTTCTATCCAGGAAAAAAAGAGGATCACATGGAAGATTAGTACTAGTTAACTAAATGTGTTACCCTCTATAAATAAAGTTGATTATTATTAGTAGTAGTAGTGATTTCTTCGCAGGTGTTGATGTTAAGGGTCGTTTCCTTCTGGCACCAGCCTGAGGAGTATCCTCATTTCCTCTCTTCTTTGATTCTACCATCTCGGAGACCACCGGTAAAGTCTCTATGGATGAAAAATGAGCATCTGGCCCGAAGTCATATTCAATGTGGCCATCTTTTTTCACCAGACAGCCTTTGACAAGGAAGTCTGGAACTGAGGTCTGGAAGCTCTTTCTCATGAAAACCTGCAATCAGCAGATAATCGATCTGCAGCTGAACAATGTCAGCCAACCGGCGAATAGCAGATTCTGGTAGAAGCCATCTTTTTGGGTCTTTTGTAGTCTGCCCAGTAATGGAAACTGAACTCTTCTTGCCAATTGTTAAGGCTCTGACCTGATCAAAGCTTAAAGTGTCTGGGTCAAACTTCTTTGGACAATACAAATCTTTCATGCAGCCTACAAAACAGTCCTTATTGATAGTGATGGTGTCATTGTCAAACATTAGTAATGAGTTCATCATTTTATTTTATACCTAGAAGAAGTGAAATCACGCTGAATATCAATTAAATAAAACTGATATCAGTCACAAGTTAAAAGATACTGTATCAATTCACATCTGATTGATGATTTATATTTTCACTGTAGTAAACATTGAAAAAAAATCTAGGATAAAATGGTTTTGGAATGGTTTAATATGTAGAACACTTTTCAAAAGTAATGCTCCAGATACCCACACATACTAGTTCGAACCGAGGACGTGAGATAATTTTGAAGCATGTTCTGACGTGCGTAATTTCTACTTAAAACATAAGAAATAAAGAAAAATACATTTTTGTAGGCGAATACCAAAGATATTTCATCTCGTATTGAAAACAGAAGAATTTCAACTTGTGCTACGCACTCATAAAAATTCTGATGTTTTCAGTTCATTCATATTTCATCACATGTTTTGAAAACTGCTGCCGCTCGTGAAAATTGTGTTTTCAATTCATTTAATGAAAAAAGAAAATTCCTCTATATCTTCTTGCATTAAAGGCAGTGCAAAAGTATCATAGCATTACATGCCCAATTAGGGCCCTTTTTAATGACAGATTCAATCTGTCATTCCTTGCTGGCATACGCGTTTTCAAGTTGCATTCGGCTTTCACTACCACTGAAATATGTGTCCGCTCAAAATGTAGTCCGATGCTAGTAATATCTTTATAGCGCCGTGCAAATTTTAAAGCAGACGACATTCAGAATTCTCCATTATTTTGCAGAGAAAACCAGACTAAGCATTTCATATAAACTATTTGCCAGCGGATGAATCGCATAAAATTCTCTGATTAAATAAGAGAAAAAATGAAATTGACATCAGTATTCTGCTACAGTCGTAGTATGCAATTTAAGGGTTAACATATTGATCAACATACTTGTGTAACAATTAGCCTGCGCTGAACTAAAGACGTGGCGCGAGAAACTAGACCGTAAGCTACTGTTACCAGCAATATAAACACTGTCTAATCAGCGATTACTGTCCAAATTTAATATAGATTCTGAAGATTTTTTTTATGTTTGATACTAAAAGGAAAAAACGGCTGTGCTCATAATCATGCTGCATTGTTTTCTTCAATA
Source organism: Anodontia alba (assembly GCA_964016985.1). NCBI lineage: Eukaryota > Metazoa > Mollusca > Bivalvia > Lucinida > Lucinidae > Anodontia > Anodontia alba. The sequence continues at coordinate 93,256,174 of OZ024831.1, forward strand.
TTATCTGAGTGCGTTAGATAGGTTGTAAGGTTGATCTGCGCAATTTGTTGTTAGCTATTAATAGAACAGGCGCTGCCTCATGGCCCGCGTGTCCAAAATTAGCAGATATTTTACCTTAAAACATAATTTGACATTTCATGCAAATTGTCTCAAAAGAGGAATCAATTTGCCGATTTACCTTTTGGTTAACCTTTCTGATACACCCGTCCATAATGCCGTTAGGCGTTCTTCTAGTAAAGTTTTATACAAATTAAGATTTTTTTTTTGATGAATATCTGATAGAATCTGTCATTTCAGTGCCTTTGGCGCTTTGATTGATCTAGTTGGAATGGAGAAATTGTATCGTTAGACATATGTGTTAGCGCGCGTGGGGTGGGAGGGGGGTTGGCACAAGAGCTTATACATGTGGCTATTTTATTATGAATTTTTGAAAAGTTTTGTAACTTTCATATCTAAAGGCCACTTGTTGGAGATTCTGATTACCATGATCTATTTTCTATGTGTAATAATTATTGGAGAAAACATTGCTAAACATTGATTACATTTCACCTTGTGATATTGAGTAATTAACCCATTTACACCTAATAACACCCGCCCCCTTATAACTTTAACAAGACGTAAGTTTTCAAATTTTATATTTAGAGGTTTATTCTTTTTTTTTTTTTTTTTTATCAGAAATGACTATATATTACAATGCAAACAGTGCATACAAGCTTTGATCATACACTACGTTCTACCATTTATGATCAGGACCCACGCACTTTTTGCCAACATCACTTGCAGGAAAGCGGGTAAAGTTATGATGTTACAGTTTAGAAATTAACTTTTTTTCGCAAGTAGCAAGTAGTTGCTACCTGGTCTGAAAGTAGGTAGCAAAATGCATCTACGTGGTAGCAAAAGGTGTAACAATGCTCCCGTGCCATGGGTTAATTAACCCTTAAAATGCCAAGAAAACCTGCATCTTAAAATGTTGTCTGTTTATGTCGTCTGCTGAATATTCTTGCACACTTTTCTAACCTATATTTGCGTACAGGCAAACAGTGTGGACCAAGCTCAGACTGCTCCTAAAGGAAGGAGCAGTCTGATCTGGGTTCACACTTTTTGCAGAAATGACTTTTAAAATCACAAGCAGATGACAAAGCAGACGACAATTGTTGTGATTGGCAGTTTAAGGGTTAAACCTTCAAGCACTAAGCATATTTAGCAGACATATTTTCAAAGTATTTTTTTCTTATTTCAGCAAAAATGAGGCTTGACATTACATGTGAATTGTCTGCTTGGAAGATGATTCATATGAAATGTCACATCTAATTTGCACTGAAGACATTCACAACACAAAGTTGATAGTGTTCGGGGCACTATACCAGGTAGCACCTTTTTGCTACCAACAGTTTGACCAGGTAGCAAACTGAATTTTCAGGTAGCAAATTTGCTACTTGCTACTGTTAATTTCGAACCCTGCAGTGTTAGCGAGGCTTTCATAACATGATAAGTGTTGCATTTCTATCTGCTGAAATAAAGTAATAAAACAATAAGAAAATAACTTTCCATTGCTTCTGTGTGTCTTGCATCACAGACTGCTATCCTGTGCTTTCAGAACAGTTCTAGTCACAGTGAAACATATTACAATAACAAAAAGTTAAATGAAAGTTTGTTTGTTTTTTTTTTTTTTTTGTTTTTTTTTTTTTTTTTGTTTTTTTGTTTTTTGTTTTTTTTTTTGTTTTTATTTATTTATTTATTTATTTTTTTTTTCAACTTAAAAGCATCAACAAGCAAATAAGAAGAACTACATGTATGAGAGTTGAAAATGAAATGAATAATGTACTCTGTAAATTCAGGACAAAGCAAGTATAAACAGCACTTCTCAATCTGAATGAAAGTTTGTTTATTTTACTGCAAGACTGGAAGGAGTTCTGAAACATAAACTGATAAAGGGACCATTATTGGAATCTGGCTTATGCTAGTAATGATTGATACCAAGATAGCTCTGGAAAGGTCATTGTGAAAATATTGCACACTCTCAGACCCTTGTGAGCCGGACTGTGTCTCTCAATTTGTATTCACTACAACTTGATTTTTCACTACAACTAATCTGTTTCTCTGCAATTTGATTTCACTGCTTTTTTCTTTCTGTCTCTATATACTGTCATGCGCCCACTCGGATATTCTAGGCAGGTGTACATACGTCCAATGTAAGGACGAGGGTAGGCAAAAACGCAACTGTCCCGCAAATACCAGAAAAAGAATGTATCTAACGACGACTGATTTCAACTTAGTCTGACTTTTATCGGTGAGACGGTTCTAACGAGTTCCCACAATCTTTGTTTTTGAGCAGAAATAAGAAAAATAATGCATATCCCTGTAAACCCCAGTTTTGCTATATAAAAAAGGGGGTTTAAGGGGGTCAAAATTATATAGGCATGTTCTCGTGATGGATTATTTGGAAAACTGGGATTGTTTGGAAAGCTATTACTTATTTAATTTGTATGTTTATGCATATGAAAAAAAAAATATTATTGTTTAAATGTTATGTAATTTAAAATGCAAAATTCTAGCTAGCCTTAATAAGATTCATATTCAACACAGTTAGTAGGCTTAGTTTTGGTACAATAATAAGTTCTGGCTTTATTTTTTTTCTTCATTGTTATTTGCGACAAAAAATGGCGGCGCCCATGAAGGAATCGAAAGAAGGAGGCAAACAACCTACTGAAGAAGACGCTGAATTAGACGCTTTATTAGACAGTTAGTTTTTATAGAAAGCATTTTTTAATTATTCATGACAGGGTTGACCAAACGATGAAAATGTAGTTTGATGATCTGTTATTTTTCATTTCATTATCACCCATTTCGCAAAACCATGTTGTCAGGTCATTACAGTCCACTGAACAAATCAAGGTTGGACACGATAAGTGATGACGTGGATCAAATACCTACAGGACAGCGACTCCATCCAAGCCATCATGAATTCTAAAGGTGCTTCTTGATATTGTTTGATTTCTAGGTTTGTCATGTAGCATGCAACATCAAATTCAAAACAGAATATCACAAATGTACAAATATGTAGATTTTATATATCTGTCTTTTCAAAATGACGAATCACATTTGATCATTAGGTCATTTAGGCATGTGGCTAAATTTGGAATTAAGCAACGAAAAAACAACTGGATGCGCCATCTCAAACTACAAGTAAGTGAGGGATATGTCTTCCTGTATGGTTTCTGCACTAGAACTAGAAGACAGCCATTGCAAATGAGAATGGTCCACGGAAAGAGAATATTTCAGGGCAGCAATGGACAACAGATAAAGGTGGCACATACATGCCACAAGGTGTGAACTAAAATCTGTGAGATAAGGCAAATTTTTAAGGGAGATTTGACTTCATTCTGTGAGATTTTCTAATACATCACTTTGGAGCTCTCCCAATTTAGCCTAAAGTCTTTTAATTGGGTATTTGGGATTACCGAAATCCAATGTGTACCGGAATCTACCGGAATCCAATATTAATTACCGAAATCCAACTATATTATCAAGTTTATCATGATTTGTGTAAATTTAGACATATGTAATGTTAAATAATATATAAACAGATAATATGGCCAAGTTTGGAAGAATTATTTGGAATCATAACGATTTTATTAACGTTTTTTACAATTTCGGAATCTACTGAAATCCAATATTAATTACCGAAATCCAAGTATATTATCAAGTTTACCATGATTTGTGTAAATGTAGATATATACACTGTTAAATAATATATAAACATATATTATGTCCAAATTTGGAAGAAGGTTTTGGAATAATAACGATTTTATTAACGTTTTATAATTTTCATAGGTGGAGTTACTTCCCTTCGTAGCTTTGCTCTGTGACAAGTTGTAGTGACGAGCATATGGAAATACAGGAAAACACTGCGAAACATTACTTTTAGCCTGGGCAGATAACGAAAGAGGGAAAACAGAAAAAAATATAGCAAGATATGTTTTATACTTGAACTGTTTTATTCCACAGTTAAGTAATCAATTCAATGTAATAAAAGCTCTCTCTCTCTCTCAACAGCATAAAAGTATATAAAAACACAATGTATATTCAAATATCAACTTATTAAACTAAACAATTTGAAGAATCAACCATACATCTGCCATGCCATACGAAAACGTGTCCTCAGACATATGTGGACAGCGAAGGTCTAGATGGCAAACTGCGCGGATGCACAGCCTGATCAGGGTCTTCACTGTCTGCTAACAGACTCGATCATTGGATACTGCAAAATGTATGAATCGAGATCAAAGACCCGGATGAGACTGCATGCAGGGCAACTGGAAGATGTCCCCGCGGGCACACAACGTGGATGCGACATTCCTAAGACATCGTTTGCCCGTTGGGGTGAATCCGTACATTTTGCGCATGTTCAAAGACACTTTTTTAGCTTGACGCCCGTGTCATAAATTTAACAATGCCATATGAAATAGAATAATAGTAAACATATTTTAAAGCAATGAACTCAACTCCAGAAATAAAATAATTAATGCAACTTTTAATGTATAAACAAGCAAATGTCTATATAGAGAATTCTGAAATTGTAAACTTGATAAATTTTTAAAATATTTAAAATATATGTTAACCAAATTAGAAAATGGCACAAAAGTAAATTGCTATCTGCAAACACATTATATAATTATATACAATAGCTGAAATATATTAACCCATTTATAAAAGGACATAAGCAAATACTGTAGTTCCAGATCAAATGCCACGGAGCGCGGCGTCTGATCTAGGGCTACACTATTTGAGTTCACCAGGCTTAAATAACTATCTACCAGACACAGCTATATAACGCACAGAATCTGTAACAACCCTCCCTAACTGGGATCGGCTGAACGCCGCGTAAGGTTGCTACTGGTCAATGCGTTATGTGTGCACAAAAAAGTGTAGACCCGGATCAAACCCTTTCAGGGAAAAATAAGAAATAACTAATTGTCGTCTGTTGAATTAGCCATGGGTAAGCTTATACAATTCTATTTAGTTTGTGTGGGAGAGTTTTTAGTTTGTATGCAATTCAATGCCAAAATAAAACAACAACAAAAAAAAAAAAATAAAAAAAAAAATAAAAAAATAAATAGATAAATAAAAAAACAGACCCTGATCAGACGCTGTATTCTGTGTCATCTGCTGAATAATCCCAGAAAGTGGTAAAGTTTAAGTTTAGACAAATCCATTTAAATGAAGTATTTGTGGGAGAGTTTTTACAATCGTTAGGCTACCGATTTGCATGCAGTTAAATGCAAAACAAAACCAATATTATGCTTTATATCTTGACATTTCATGCTTGATATTGTCTCCAGTGGAGACAATTTGCAGGAAAAATCAAAGCTTTATTTATTGGAAAAATATGAAAAATGTTTCGGTGTGTTCCCCCGTACTTCCATGTACCCGCCACAGAGCTAAGCTACGAAGGGAAGTAACTCCACCTATGAAAATTATTTAAACGTTAATAAAATCGTTATTATTCCAAAAACTTCTTCCAAATTTGGACATATTATCTGTTTATATATTATCTAATAGTGTATATGTCTACATTTACACAAATCATGGTAAACTTGATAATATTTTGGATTTCGGTAATTAATATTGGATTTCGGTAGATTCCAAAATTGTAAAAAAAACGTTAAAAATCGTTATTATTCCAAAATATTCTTCTAAACTTGGCCATATTGTTTGATTATATATTATTTAACAGTGTATATGTCTAAATTTACACAAATCATGGTAAACTTGACAATATAGTTGGATTTCGGTAATTAATATTGGATTCCGGTAGATTCCGGTAAAGATTGGATTTCGGTATTCCCAAATACCGTTTTAATTCATGTAAGAAGTTAGTGAAAACAACAGTGTATGATTTTTGTTTATATCTTCATGAAATCTGTTATATAATGGTCTGAAAATTTGTGAGATAGGAATTTTTTATGGGAATTGCCTTCCAGATAGGCCAAATTCTATGAGATTTTATCTCACAGTGCGAGACATGACATGATGCAAAGCACATATAATCAATTAATTGATAGATAAATTCCACAAAATGATTATCATTACAGATGTGGTAATAATCATTCATTTAATTTCTGTGTCTGTTACTTTACTATATTTACTTTTAGTATTTAGACGCCTCAACTCCTTACCATACTTTATCTAAAATTTGAACAGGTACAACTTACTACTCAGTGTTGTGTCTAAAAATAACTGGATGAGTGGCAAATAGTGCAGACCCTGATCAGATGCTGCATCTAGTGGCATCTTATCTGGGTATTCACTAATTGCTCAAGCCTGTCAGACCAAATACATACAGTTAAGTACAACATATGGTAACAGTCATGCTCAGATAGACAGGTAAAATTATATCTTTTCAGCCCTGATTAGCCAGCCTTAACAACAGATCATATCTTGTATATTGTAAATCATGCAATATTTTCTAGTCTGTCTCAGTCCAGGTACAGGGATCAAATAATTTAATCTATCAAAATCAACAGTACCTGTATGAACTTTATGGAAGAAGGCACAATTAGCATGCTGCAGCTTGGCTTCCAGTCTTGGCTGCTGCAGTTCATTGAGGTTCTTGCCAATGTTTCGCATGTTGCTTGTGCCTGCAAGTCAAATGGGCAGCAGTCCATTATACTGTCTCAGTTTGATTTATAGCCATTAAGCAGGGTATTACTTCAAGGTAATATACTATTTGGTCTGAAACAGTTTTGTTTGGTGACATGGTCATCATAGCTGGATGTTGATAATTTCAAAATTGAGCTCAATAAAAAAATAACTTGTTAATTATTTAGTTAATAAGCAGAATAAGCTGAACTCTGCCTTCATTGTCTGCATATGGGATTTTTTGCATGTTGCACATTGTAACTTTTCAACTAAAGTTGTTCTCAATTATCCTTGAATGTTTTCTTTGCTGATGGGACAAGGAGAAAAGTACATGTATATAGATCATAAATACAACATTGTTGTATGAGCTAGCTTTTATAGTGGTTTGATGTAGTGGTCTGACTTTTCTATGAAGTTAAGCAACTTGCCTGGATGGGTGACCCTAAATGGATGGCGACTGCTTAACTTAGCAAAGAACCAAATCTCCTTGTTTCATGCTGCGAGTAGGGTGATGAAAGCAGGGTAATTCCCTGACCCTGTATGCATATAGGCTTCTCAATCTGGAGTTATCTTTCTTAGCATTCTCAGTTGACGTCAAAGGCAAAGTCAAAAGATGAGGAGGAGAAATGAGACAGGGAGAAAAGTATATATATCATATCCTCATAATTGGATTTTTGATTAACATGCAGGTACAGGGGCAACATCCACATCTGTGGGCCCCCTTCCAGATAGCTGGCTTGCTGCACGCATGGCAGATTGCACACCAGATCTCCAGGTACGTCTATCATAAGGGTTGATAGCCGAGAGCTTCCACTCTCTGCAGTCCCTCTCTGTCAGCTGCTTCCATGTCATTTTGGGCCTCCCAGGCCCACGCTTTCCATCAACCTGTATGTCAAAGGCTGTCTTGACTGCACCATTGGAGCGTTCCACATGTCCATACCATCGGAATCTTGTCTCCTTCAGAATGAGGTCCAGATCCTCAATGCCAAGCTACACAAGTAGCTCATTGGACCTGGTGGTGACAATGTCTTGCGGCCTGACATTACAGATCTGTCTGATCATTGCCCTGTCATTTGCTGCAGACCCTGTCATTTCGCTGCAGACGCTGGAGGTTCGGCTTTGTCGATGGCCAGGTCTCGCTGGCATGGAGCATTGCACTCCGCACAAAGAGCTATACACACGGCCACGTGTTTTGAAAGAGGTGGCATGAAGAGAGGACTGGTAGCAGATCCTTGAACTTCTTCCAGGCGGTTTTCACATGTGTTGTGGTTGAAAGTTCACAGCCACCTGCTGCTGAGAGCATGTCTCCTAGGTAGCAAAAGGAAGCTGCCACCTCAAGCTTGTCAGGTCTGACCTGGACTTCCTTCTGTGGTCTGCCATCCAAGGGGCGTGCAGTTCCCTGGCACCATGTACATCTGTAGTCAGGGTCCTTTTTCAAGCGCTTGAGCCCACTGCATTTCTTGTGCACCCAGTGCTTGCCAATACAGCCTTGCTGTATCAGCTAGCTTTTATAACAATGCTGTATAGTGGTCTGACTTTTCTACAAAGCAACAGATTTCTCGGTGAGTACCTAAATGGGTGGCCACTACTTAACTTGGCAGAGAAGCAATTTGCTCGATTTCACTGACATGAAAAAACAAAGTCAGCCAGTCTGAAAAAATATTGTCTAGCTAACATCACGACTGTCCACTTGGAAAATAAATTAATTGTAGTTGTATGTGCCAAATTTAACCTCATATCAGTGTAAATTTCTGCTGATCAAACTGCACTATGGGCATTATGTAGTCAGTGGAATTGTTAAGGAGGAGTATCAGATGATAATTCTGGGATAATTTTTCTTATTTCTCCATTAAAACATATGTTGTGGGTACTCATTAGAAGCACCTCAGCGAGGCGCTTCTAATGAGTACCCACAACATATGTTTTTATGGAGATCTGGAGAAAATTATCCCATAGTTATCACCAAATGCTCCTTCTTAACAATTCTTCTGGTAGTGTACAAACAGTAAAGATTCAGGTCAGCCAAAACAACTGCACATTCTGATCAGGGCCTTCTCCATTCCTCAAAGTATTTTACAGAGTCTACAACTGGGCTCCATAGCATAGTCAGCAGCATAGCAGACTGCAGACCAGGGGTGTTACTGTTACAAAATGTAGTTCAGTTCCCAGCTTTACCACATAACTTTTGTGGAGACTGATCTTCAAATATTTTCTATGGTCATTCTCCCCCTTCTGCTGATTCAAGGAGGGCAGTTGTCAGTTACTGATAAAAGTACACCATAACCTCTTTATAACACTATTGTTGGGGTCCTAAGCATAAACTGTGTTATAGCCAAACAAAAATGTACAAATTATGTAGAAAAATGACTATTTATGGTAATTTTTCTATATAATCTATACATTTTTTTGATCCATCTTTGAACCGTGTTGTATCAAAAACTGTGTTAGAACGAACTGTGTTATAAAGAGGTTAATGTGTATGTGAACAAGCCCTGGTGAACTGCTTAGAAGACTAAGCCTGCCCAGGAAAAGTATGAATAAGCTAACTGACTGGCTTGCCCAACTTTACTTTAACAGTGTTGACTGGGCCGTAAAAGTCACTCGAACTATATAATATACAATATACACCAGATAAGAGGTGATATCCACATAATATTTTACTTATTTCTCCACAATGAATATGTTGATGGTACACCTTAGAAGGACCTCACCGAGGTGCTTTTAATGAGTACCCACAATATATGTTTGCGTGGAGAAATAAGAAAGATAAAAGTACTTTTCAGTTGTGCTATGTTTTTGTAAGACTGGCTGCAGTCTCTAGTGACAAAATATTTTTTCTTATAATCTGTTTAATAATCCACCAAAATAAAACCAAAGTAATATCATGACTATAAAGGCTGGTCACTAGACTAGTCTAGTGACCAGCCTTTATAGTCATGATATTTTTTGGTTTTATCTTAGTGGATTATCAAACAGGATTATGAGAAAAATATGTAGTCACTGGAGACTGGAGCCAGTCTATGTTTTTATATATAGCAGAATGCCCTGATCTGACTGCCCCAAGGCATATGTTACTGTCTGGATATAGCTAATGATCCTATAGTCCTTTTTAATGCTGAAGTCCATTTGTTCATTTCATTCACAATTGGCAGGCTAGTTGTATCTAGTTTAGTCATCTGGGCCCGGTTGTTCAAAGCGTCGTTAGCTTAACAAGCTCGTTAAGGGTCATTTCGTTAACTGTTTTAGCAGATCCAATACACAATATTCTGATATTTTTTGCTGAAAAAATGTGAGTAGCTTTTGCACTGCAAAAGCTACTCACATTTTTTCGGCAAAAAATTTCAGTATATTTGCATATCACTCGATCTAAATTTAACGAATCGTTAACTAACGACATCATTAGCTTTGAACAACTGGGCCCTGAGAATGATGTTTGATTTGAAATTAAGCCAAGTCTGGCAGTTTGTCCTCGTCCTGCAGGTTCCAGGTATGGCCTGCTTTTGCAAACAGTGTAGATCAAGATCAGTTGGCTTCTTCAGCTGGCTTCTTCAGAAGCCAACTGATCTGGATCTGCATTGTTTGTCATTCAGTGTGTGAATTTGTATCAACAATCTGGATCAAGTATCTGATTGGTTGACAATTAGAAGTACATGTGTACATGTAGGTGTGGCATTAAGTAATCTGATTGGCTGACAATAATTGTTAGAAATGTGCATTTCATTTTAATTTATTCCGTAACTGAGTATGATTGTAAGAAAATTACAATATTCTCATGATCTACAATATTTTTAGGTGCTTTAGCAGATTTTGGGAGTGAGAAGGAACAGAAACAGAAACCAGAAGCTACTGGAAGTGATCCGGCTACTAAGGTATAATTGTTTAAATCTTAAAGCTCTAATCTTAAATGCAGCAGACATGTTAAAATATACATATATATATATATATATATATATATATATATATATATATATATATATATATATATTTTTTTTTTTTTTTTTTTTTTTTTTTTTTACTTTTTTTTTCTTCAGAAAATGAGGTTTGACAATGATTGTCAATAGCCAAACCTTGTTTGTTTTTTTTGTTTTTTTTTTTTTTGTTGTTTGTTTTTTTTTTACAAAATAATTTAAAAAAGTAGACTGTTATCTGCTCCAGTTTTGTATGGCAGTTAATCTACAAACTATTGATGTAAGCATATATTGGTGCAGCCAGATTGGTCTACCATATTTATACTAAATATTTGAAAAAGAATAAGAAAAATATTTCAAAATGTTGTCTGCTGAAATTTTTTTCTTCCTAGTGGTAAGGTAAGAGTAAAAAAAAAAAATATGTGTGTTTAGGTAACATGTTAGAAAAAAATAGGTACACTACAACCTCTTTATAACACAGTTCATTATAACACAGTTTTGGATATAACACAGTTGTTTAACTAACACGGTTTATGCTATGGACCCCATCAGTAGTGTTATAAAGAGGTTATGGTGTAGATAGGAAGGAACTGTTATTGTTTCTGGTTACATTTTTTTTAAAATTATTCGATTATACCATAAATACTAGATATATTTGGACATACTACCCTAATTCACATAAAATTTTACCAAGTCTGTCTGTACTTTGATTTAGCTAGAAAAACTGATAGAATGGCAAACAGTGTAAGCCCTGATCAAACTGCCTATAGGAGCAGTATGGTCTGGGTCTACACCATTTGCTTATACTTACTTGTTCGAATATTTAGCATAAATATTTTATCCCAGTAACAACTTTTCTTTTGGTTTGGGGGCTGAGGGGGGGGTGGGGGTGAGGAGTGGAACATGAAACATTTTTTTTTTTTATTTGGCCTAAACTCTAAGCACCTTACTGTTTTTGTAGAATGTTCTACCAGTCAAAAATATTTCATGAAAAGCCTCTTTGATCTAAATATTTTGAATTGCAGTCTAGTCATGGAGACGCCATATCAGATATGTTTACAGAAGAGTTCTCTGATGAAATGTCTAAACATTTTGAGGAAGCAATGCGGTCGGTGATGGAAGATGATCCAGAGATGTTGGCACAGATACATAAATTGGCTGATGCAGCGGAGGCTGCTGGTAAGTATTTGTTGTAAACCATATACACTTCAACCTCTTTATAACAGGGTTCATTATAACACGGTTTTGGATATAACACGGTTCAAAGATGGATCCCAAAAATGCATAGATTACATTGAAAAATGACCATAAATGGTCATTTTTCAGTATAATCTACATTTTTGCTTGGATATAACACTGTTGTTTAACTAACATGGTTTATGCTATGGACCCCGACAATCGTGTTATAAAGAGGCTGTGGTGCACATTGTATTACAGAGGACTTACTATGAGTGGACTCTTCTATCAAAACTCCATTACGAAAACACGCCTATTTAAATATATTGATAATTTCACCACCAAAAAACCTGAAAGTTTTCAGATAATGATTCTGATATTTTCCATATTTCTGCTCAAAACATAGATTGTGGGTACTCGTTAGAATCTAACGAGTACCCACAATCTATGTTTTTGAACAGAAATAAGAAAAATAATGTATACCCCTGTAAACCCCAGTTTTACTAAATAAAAGTGGGGTTTAAGGGGGTCAAAATTATATAGGTATGTTTTCGTGATGCTACATGTATTTCCTATAGCACAGTATCTGGTTAGTATTTATTAGCTCTCCTGTACAAAAGGACAGGTACATCTATAGCAGTCACCATGGCTACTGGTCGGTTAAAGTTTTTAGCTAAAGTTTTTAAAAGGCTATATCACCTGAACCTCTGGATAAAAGTAGTTCATACTTGCCCTGATATTAGATACTGGTATGAGATTCTATATTGTACCATGGGAGATGGTTAGGTGTGGCAAAGATGTCATGTATCTTACATCATCTGGGTGTCCAACTGATAATTTGCTTACAGTTGGGCAAGGCCTGCTATCCTTGTAGCAGGTAAGGGTAGAGGGTGAATCAAGGTTGGGCGGTAAATTCCATCCCTGGTATTTACCGGTGGTATTTACCAGTATTTACTGATCTGGAAAATATCCCCAAAGTGGCAAATACTGGATATACTGGTCAATTGAACTTTCTCATCTTGAAATAACTACAGAAATCTTAACCAAGTTGACTTGAAATAATATATGATCAGACTAAATGACTTAAAGATGTTTTAGCTAATTTTTATATAATATAAAATATTTCACAATTTAAGCATGTTGAAACAGCCAAAAAGTGAATTAATGGCTAAAATTTTGAAATTATTGAAAAAAAAATACATATACATGTAGTATCTTGAATTAAAAAAAAAAGCATCTTTATTTATCTTTAAACTCAATAGCATACAAATAATTACAGGTAAAAATTCACCTGTGCAAATGGCCTTTGACACCTAATAAGAAGACCATATAGTCAAAATTGTTAAAACAACAAGTGTCAAGAAAGTTTTTATTCAAGGGGCAAGGATGAAATGATAAAATTTCATCAATGATTTCCTGTTTTATATAAATAGATAAAGTACTAAATAAGTAAGTTGATACTAACTTTAAACTTTTATAAGAATAAATATTAAGTCAATGGACCAGTACAATTTTAGGCATAGCCCCTGTGTAACTCAGTTGCCTGGCTATGTTAAAGACTGCTACTACCACTACACAGTACAATTTAAATTACCCTCATGATATTGACTGTAGTTTGCATGAATCATAAAAATTTCAGAGTGGTTAATTCAGCTGACTCACATTTGCCAGTATTTTCCAGTACATGTATTTGCTGGTATTTACATGTATCTGATAGTTTTTTTTTGTTTTTTTTTTAAGTTTAAGCTATAAAATAAGATTGTGTTAAACTGTAGTATAAATATTAAATCAGTTGACAAGTATAATTGAAATTACCCCTAAGATTGTTGAGTGAAGGTTTTTTGTATAAATTCTAGGATGGTCAGTTCAGCTGACCAGTATAAAATACTGCTGGCTTAGAAAATACTCATATTTGCCGGCATTTTGCCAACCTTGGGGGGAAAGTTTTAATTTTTTCTGTCTCCTTTCATTCCTGTTTCTCTTTCTACCCAGTCCCTCTCTTTCATCTCCTCTACTATCTCTTCTATCTCTTTTTCTCCCTTTCTCTGGGAGCCGACACAAAATGACCCACAAGGGTTGATTTGTCGTTGAACCCCAACACAATAAAAAAATATATATATATTATACCATCCTAACCTCCTCATAGTCTTCTTCTGAACCAAAAGGCCAATTAACTTTTAACTTGGAAGGAAGAATCAGGTGACGTTTAGACAAAAAATAGCTAAAATCGTTCTGATTGGAAATCCAAGATATCCACTGTGGCAACCATCTTGAAAATTGATTTTTCGTTCTTCTCCTGAACTGGAAGGCCAATTGACTTGAAACTTAGTAGGAAGCATCAGGGTGATTTGTAAATTAAAAATATCTAAAATCGTTCCGATTGGAAATCCAAGATAGCCATGGCAGCTACATGTATCTTGAAAATCTATGATTCCCTTCTTCTCCTGAACACAAAGAGTAATTGACTCAAAACTTGGTAGGAAGCATCGGGGCGACTTGTAGATCACAAAAACATGCCTATATAATTTTGATCCCCTTAAACCCCACATTTATATTGTAAAACTTGAGTTTACAGGGGTATACATTATTTTTTTTATTTCTGCTCAAAACATAGATTCTGGGTACTCGTTAGAACCGCCTCGACGAGGCGGTTCTAACGATTACCTACAATCTATGTTTTGAGCAGAAATATGAAAAATATCAGATTTTTTTTATCTCAAATTTTTATTTTCTGGTGGTAAAATTTTCTATACAATTGAATAGGCATGTTTTCGTAATGTAGATCAAAAATAGCTAAAATTTTTCCGATCCAAAATTAGAGATGGTCGCCATGGCCACCATCTTTAAAATCTATTTTTTGCTTCTTCATCTGAAATGAAAGGCCCATTGACATGAAACTTAGTAGGAAACATAGGGGTCACTTGTAGTTAAAAAATAGCTAAAATTGTTCAGATGGGAACTACAAGATGGCCACTGTGGCAGCCATCTTGAAAATCTGTTTTCCAGTTCTTCTCCTGAAAGAAAAGGCTAATTGTCTTGAAACTTGATAGGAAGCATCAGGGTGACCGGTAGATCAAAATAGCTAAAATCATTCTGATCAGGTCCAAGATGGCCGCCCTCTTGAAAATCTGTTTTTCACTTCTTCTCCTGAACCGGAAGGCATATTGACTCCAAACTTGGTAGGAAGCATCAGGTGACATAGATAAAAAAAGAGCTAAAATAGTTGCAATCAGAAATTGAAGATGGCCGCCATGGCTGCTATCTTGGACATCTATTTTGCACTTGTACTCCTGAATGGAAAGGCCAATTTATCTGGTAATCAGGTGAGCGATACAGGGCCATCTTGGCCCTCTTGTTATTACAATGTATTATGTTTTATAGAAATTCCTGTTTTTAATGCAAATAGTGTATAGGCTGATCAAATGCCATATTCACTGATCAGGGTCTCCACTGTTTGCATTAAAAACAGGAATTGCATTCTGCAGCATCTGATATCCCAGAATTATTATCACATTAAATACTCATCCTTGAACATCCGCTGACATTTATTTTGACTGATATTTGCATATTGCAGGTAACAGTCCCTCTTTACAGAAGGAATTTGGAGAAACTTTAAAAGAAACCTTGTCTAGTCTAGCACATAATACAGAAGGTCTACAGGTTTGTAAATCAAAGATGTACATGTATTTCACAAAGGACATGTCAAGTATTTGGTGATAGTTCTAGAATATTTTATCTTGTTGCTCCATATAGATATGTGGTTAGAAGTGCCTCAATGAGGTGCTTCTAATGAGTACCCACAACATATATATTTTCATGGAGAAGCGGAGAAAATTATCCCAGAATTATCATCAAATACTCTCCTCTGTTTGAATAATACAGCTGCTTTATTACAAAGTGTATTTGTGTATGATGTAGCTGCCTTTCATTAGTATATAGATGTATGGTAATTGGCCTAAAATTTTACACACCAATTGCCCTGACAAAATAGCATATGCATAAGAGATCTGGAGATCTGGGCCCAGTTGTTCAAAGCATCGTTAGCTTAATGAGCTTGTTAAGGGTCATTTCGTTAACTGTTTTAATGGATTCAATATACAATATTCTGATATTTTTGGCTGAAAAAATGTGAGTAGCTTTTGCACTGCAAAAGCTACTCACATTTTTTCAGCAAAAAATTTCAGCATATTTGCGTATCACTCGATGTAAATTTTAACGAATCGTTAACTAACGACATCGTTAGCTTCGAACAACTGGGCCCTGGTATGAGATCTGCCATGTGTGCAGCAAGCCAGCTGTCTGGAAGGGGGGCCACTGATGTGGATGTTGGCATCATGTTGCCCCTGTACCTGCACGTTAATCAAAAATCTGGTTATGATATGATATGATAAGTATAGACACAGATGTGGCTGCCTTTTATAAGTATATAGATGTACAGTTCGTGCACCAGTTTTTCTGATAAAAATGGCATATTTACCCAGATCAGACAGGAGCCGTTTGATCAAGGTCTACATTGTGCCGATTTTTTTCTGATCAAAAAGTAAAGTTTATATGTGTACGGTATCAACAATTTCTTTAAAAGCCTATTCCTCCTACACCCATGGGCCAGTTGTCTTGAAGCTTGTTAGGAAGCATGGGGACGACTTGTAGATCAAAAATAGCTAAAATCATTCCCATCGAAAATCCAAGATGGCCGCCATGGCTACCATCTTGAAAATCTGTTTTTCGCTTCTTCTTCTCAACCAAAAGGCTAATTGACCCAAAACTTGGTAGGAAGCATGAGGGTGACATATAGACCAAAAATAGCTAAAATCGTTCTGCCATGGTGGCTGTCTTGAAAATCTATTTTTCGCTTCTTCTCCTGAACCGAAAGGCCAATTGACTCAAAACTTGGTATACACAGATATGCTGCTTATCTCTTCTCCTGATCTTATGTAATTGACTCCTATTGCGATGGTTTGTAAGACATGTCAGACCCTATTTTCTGGGAAAATTAAGGAAAATATTCCAGTATATTGACTGCTGAAATTGCCCAGTCTGCTCCACCTTCATTGAAGTGACGCGGATACTGAAATACAATGAAAATTGTTAAAAAAGTATTTAACTTGGAAACTTTTTTAATTTTGTTCACAGGTAAGCAGTATAGATCCCTAACGACTAGTAACTACTGTATTTACCATATGTATTCGGACAGACAGGCCTGAGCAAACAGTATAGACCCAGATGAGACGCCGCAGAACGCGGCGTCTCATCTGGGTCTACACTGTTTGCCACTCATCCAGCAATTTTTAGACACAACATCGGGTAGTGAATTGTACTAGTTCAAATTTTAGAACAGATATGGTAAGGAGTTGATATGTCCGAATACTTAGGGTAAATATGGTAGACATTTTATAGGCTTGACCCTGTCTGGTTTGAGCTATTATCAGAAAAAAGAGGGCTTAATCTTCTATATATTTTGGGTTATTGTGGTGTACAGTATGCAGGCTCAGACTTTTCTGGGTCTTTGTAGTTTTTTACCTCCAAACTGCAGCACATTGCATTCTAAATCTTTGTCCTTCCATTTTCTTGGAAAAAAAAGATTTGACATTTCATGTGAATCATCAAAATGTCTGCTGCTTTTGTTATTGGTGCAATATTGGAAATTTATACATATTCAGAAAGCCAGCTGTCCATTCTCTTTGCCTCCCTTCTGAAAAAGGATCTATACTTAATGAAAAGAATTTGCTTCCACAGGGAGCAAATTCTTTCCTTTTAGAGTAGACCCCCACCCATCCACCCACACTCAGAAGGGTTTTATATGTAATTAAAGGCTCCATACTCCTCAAAAATAGACATTTTATTAACCAAAACATTAATTCAGAGATACAATAAAAAAAAAATTTCATTTTTTACCTAGTTCAAAAACTTGACACTTACCGAAATTTTACAGGCTGTCAGGTGCCACATTTTATGATTGTATTAATACCATATGTCAATTAATTTAACCTTTCTTGGATAAAAAAATGTCTACTTTTGAGGAGTACACATAACCTCTTTATAACACTATTGTTGGGGTCCACAGCATAAACCGTGTTAGTTAAACAACCGTGTTATATCCAAACAAAAAAGTATAGATTATATTGAAAAATGACCATTTATGGTCATTTTTCAATATAATCTTTACATTTTTGGGATCCATCTTTGAACTGTGTTAAATACAAAACCGTCTTATAATGAACCGTGTGATAAAGAGGTAGTGTATGGAGCCTTTAAACAAGTCTCAAGTGTTTCTCTCCACTAAAAAATAGCTAAAATTGTTCCGATCCAAAATTAGAGATGGTCGCCATGGCCACCATATTTAAAATCTATTTTTTGCTTCTTCATCTGAAATGATGGTCAGTACCATACTAAGGGTTTCCAGTACCCTTTAAGGTAAAACCAACTGGTTGACTGGTGCAACTCATATATTGTTTGCAGGACCATGATGTCAGTGATGATGAGATGATGAAAATGTTTGCTGGGATGGGGTTAAACGGAGAAGGTGGAGAGGAGGGATTTATGCCAATGATGCAAGGGATGATGAAAACCTTACTGTCCAAAGACGTTCTTTATCCATCGTTAAAAGAAATCAACACAAAAGTACATTGTACAACCAAAATTTTTGTTATTTAAAGAGTAATAAAATAATTTTGTACACCCAGCAAAGACTCAGATCAGACTGTGCATCCGCACAGTCTGATCTTGAGTCTTTGCTATTGCTCTTTTGAAGGTCGGGGATCCAAGGTTTATTCATGTGGACATACAACAAAAATCTGAAAGGTTGCCTTTGGAAACAAAGACCATACAAAAGTACACAAATCGGAGACTTGGTTTTATTAAGTTTCCTCTAACACAGCTACATGTATTTGGTTTACGAGTCTGTGTACGCTCCCTACACAGGCATAACAGTACTTGATTTTCAAAGTAATCAGAATGAGCTCAAGGAATCTAAAAGACTGATCAGACTGTCTGAACATGCAGGCTGTTCTGAGTTTCCTCTGGATGCACATGTAAGATACAGTCAAACCTGTCTTAAGCAGCCACCCATGGGAAGCTTAAAATGTGGCTGCTGAAGGCAGGTGGCTGCTTAATACAGTTCAAATATATAAGTATATGAATTTTCGGGCAACTTTCCTCTGGCTGCTTAATACAGGTTGGCTGCTTAATAGAGGTGACCACTAACACAGGTTTGACTGTACGTTTTCTCACAATGTGGCACATTTAAATGCACAGGATAGTTTCTTAGCAATACTGTGGTTCAGGTCCATGGACTAGTATTATAAGTGGCAAAGAACCTGTTAAGAAGAAGAATTTGGTGATGATTCTAGGATATTTTTTGTTATTTCTCCATAAAAAATACATTGTGGGTACTTGTTAGAATTAAAGGGGCAATTCTAACAAGTACCCACAGTGTATGTTTTTATGGAGAACTGGAGAAAATTATCCCAGAATACTTTCCATTTAGAGTCGATCCAATTTTCTCACTTCTATGAAAGTTTTCAATCTAATAGGAAAGTAGAGCAAATTCTTTCCTTTTAGAGTAAACCCCTTCCAGACGTGGGTTGTTGTGCAGGGAAGGAAAGAGGAAATCACAGTAGTTGTCTCTCTTGTAAAAAATGGAACGAATAAACAACAACAAAAAACAGGCATATCCAGGCTATCAGGCATATCAATTCTCCTTTTAGCTGGCTTGATAGCTCAGTTGGATTCATGTCCAACTGGTGATCAAGAGGTTGTGGCTTCAAGCCCCACCAGGTCAACAGCATTCTTTCATGGCTATTGATCATGAAATATTTTCTACAGTCATTATCTCTCTTCTTCTGAATCAAGAAGAACAGTTGTCCGTTTCTGATGGAAGATGGTGTATAATACTGGTTAACCACTTAGAGGACTAAGCCTGCCGAGGAAGAGTGTGGTTTGGTAAACTGACTGGGCAGGACATGACCCCATGGCAGTAAAGCCTCAACATATGCAAAAAAATTACCGCTGCCGGGTCGGCAACATTCTTTCATGGAGATTGATCGTGAACTATTTTCTTCAGTCATTCTCTCTCTTTTGCTGATTGAAGAAGAAAAGTTGTTAGTTTTTGGCGAAAGAATTTGCATATTACTGGTTGACCACTTAGAGAACTAAGCCTGCCCAGGAAAAGTGTGGTTAGGTAAACTGACCAGGCTTGACATGACCCCAGTGGGTTGACTGGGCCATAAAATCCAACACAAACATAAATTCTCCTTGTATCCAAAATAAAATTTTTATTCTTATTAACCCATTTTTGTCAAGTGGACTCTTCTACCATAACTCTTTGGACCTGTGTATTTCCAATAACAGGGTGTATCATTAGTTTTTATTATCACTATGTTTTATAGAAATTCCTGTATGTAATGCAAACAGTGTAAACTCTGGCCAGATGCTGAATTCTGCCGCATCTGATCTGGGTTTGCACTATTTACAAATTACCCTTGTGGATTTCCCCAACTAAATTATTTCTCAAAAAAGTTAATTTACTCAGTGGTAATTGAAAATACCAAGTAAAAATGAGTGAGTAAACTACTCAAATGTACAAAAGTTTATATAGGACACTGCTCCAGTCATTTAGCTTTCTTGCAAATACCATACAATATTGGTCTAAACCTTTGTTATGCTGCATGAATAGGGATGCCATGCCCATTTCTAATTTTCAGTCAATCGGATTACTTATTCAGGTGTTGATACAAATTCACATATTTAAAACAAACAGTGCAGATCCAGATATTGAGGTTCAGTAGGACCAGGGTTGTCTTACATATACTTGTTAAACTAAAAGATACATAATATGTACATTAAATTAATTTTCTCAGCAGTTGGTAAAAAATTGATCTAAAGTTGAGTGTTTTTTTTTTTTGTGTGTGTGGTTTTTTTTTGTGTTTTTTTTATTGCCCTTTCCAGTTTTTGTTGGATGCTAAAACGTTGCATTCATTCACTTGATTTTTGTTTTTGCGTTTATAAAAGTCCCGTGTTGGTGGCATTTATAGACTTAGGACACATTTACAGGCTTTTCCTATGTGACGCTACATGTATGAAATAGTAAAGTAAGTGACAATGATTAAATCACTTTTAATTTAACCCTTGTCATGCTGAATAAATTACGATGCCACACCCACTTCTAATTTTCAGCCAATCAGGTTGCTTGATCCCAATTGTTGCTATTAATTCACATACTTAATGGCAAACAGTGCAGAGCCAGATCAGTTGGCTTCTTCAGATCTGGATCTACACTGTTTGAAAGGCAGGGTATATCTGAGTTCAGCATGACAAGGATTAAATATATTTTAAAACTAATTTAATTAATGCAAGAATGATTTTGCCCATGAAATTTTCATGAATACAGTGGAATCACTTTATATGATGGTTCATTGTTTGTTTGTGTTGAGGTTTTACGGCCCAGTCAACCCAATGGGGTCATGTCGAGTGCGGTCAGTTTACCTAACCACACGTTACTGGGCAGGCTTAGTCCTCTAAGCGGTTAACCAGTATTGTGCACATTCTTTCGCCAGAAACTGACAACTGCCCTTCTTGAATCAGCGGAAGGGAGAGAATGACCATTCATTATAAGACGGTTTTGGATTAAGAGGGCTTAATGGTGGACCCTAAAAGTGTTGCATCCAAACAAAAATGCATTGATTATAAAGAAAAATGACCATTTGTCTACATAGTCTAATTTTTTTTGTGACACACAAATAAAAATGGTCATTTTTCTATATAATTAAATTTAAACATTTTTGTTTGGATACAACACAGTTGATTTACCTAACACCGATTCTTTTTTGGATCCAAGGTATAGTTTTATAAAGAGTTGTGATGTACTTAAACTAATGGGTTCGACTAAATTTCTTTAGTGGTACAGTCAACCCTTTTTATACAGACACTTGCTAGTTTGACTGGGACGAAGCCTTCCCTCAAGGAGTGATGGTTAATAAGAAATTGTGCAAGAAAATTGTATTTATTACTTTTAAGAAACATATATTTTGGATATTTGTTAGAATTGCCTCGTTGAGGCAATTCTAACAAATATCAAAAACATATGTTCTGTGAGCAAATAAGAATAAGCAAGGTCTTTACTTGCATATAAATGCACAATATGGATTCAGCAGCCATTTAAATGGCAATTTCTCTGGGAACATATAAATGCACAATATGGATTCAGCAGCCATTTTAATGGCAATTTCTCTGGGAACATATAAATGCACAATATGGATTCAGCAGCCATTTTAATGGCAATTTCTCTGGGAACACATTATGTCGTTGTAATGAGGGTTCACTGTCTCTGGGAACACATTATGTCGTTGTAATGAGGGTTCACTGTCTCTGGGAACACGTTATGTCATTGTAATGAGGGTTCACTGTCTCTGGGAACACATTATGTCATTGTAATGAGGGTTCACTATCTCTGGGAACACATTATGTCATTGTAATGAGGTTCACTGTATTTTATATGTTTTTTTAATTATTGTTTCCAAGTATCCCAAATGGTTAGAGGACAACAAAGACAACAAGGATGTGACTGCAGATATGAGTAACTACAGAAAACAGCATGAACTGATAACTGTTATAATAGGGGAATTTGAGGCAGAGAAGGAGACTGATACAGATGAAGTTAAAAGTAAAAGATTTGAAAAGATTATGGATTTAATGCAACAGGTAGGTGAGATACTGTTTTTCAGCCCTTGCACAAAAGTGCAGAAGAGCTATAAAGATTTCGTTTTTAGCCCCTATCACCACACACACACACACACACACACACACACAAAATAGCATTAATTGTGTCAGTCTTAGTATCCATAAAAGATTTTATTTAAAGTATTTTAATGCACCCAGAGGACTTGTTAATGAGAAAACAATGATGACAATTCTGAGGTAATTTTCCAAATTTCTACATAAAAAGTATGTTGTGGGTACTCATTAGAAGTGCCTGAGGCACTTCTAATAAGTAACCACAGTATGATTTTTTTATGGAGAAATAAGAAAAAAAAATATCTCAGAATTATTACTTCCTTCAAAAGCTCTCTAGCACCTTTGTAAAGTAAAAAAATAATAATAAAATAATAATAATCGACCTTATTTATAGAGGGTAACACATTTAGTAATCTAGTACTAATCTTCCATGTGGCCCTCTTTTTTCCTGGGTAGAAACCAGTACTAAGCAATGTGGATAAAGTCTCTTGCTCAAGGAAACAACACTAATGCTGTTAGTGGGGATCGAACCCGGTACCTATCGATCTCGAGTCCGACGCTTTACCACTGCACCACAGCGCTCCACAAGAGTGCTTATGTGGCACCCCTTTTTTATGCACCTGTGTGGGCTTGGACATAAAAGTGGGCGTGCTTCTGCACATGATTTAAGGTTTCATCTAGTGGCCAGGGCCCAGTTGTTCAAAACTAACGATGTCGTTAGTTAACAATCCGTTAAAATTTACATCGAGTGATATGCAAATATGCTGAAATATTTTGCTGAAAAAATGTGAGTAGCTTTTGCGGTGCAAAAGCTACTCACATTTTTTCAGCAAAAATATCAGAATATTGTATATTGAATCCGCTAAAACAGTTAACGAAATGACCCTTAACGAGCCTGTTAAGCTAACGACACTTTGAACAACTGGGCCCAGTTTTTCAGTACCATTTGAGACACACACATTAGCATCTGAAGAATTGCAACTGAATATTGTGAAAAAGAAAAAAAAAATGTAAGAGAAAAGTCAGGGAGTGCCACAATCACAAGCCCAGACACCGAGGAAGAGAAAACAGACAAAACCAAACAAATTGAACAAATGTACGAAAAAGCACTAAGATTGGCTCTCTCTTTCCCAAGCAAGGTAATTGCAGTGCTAAAAGGACTGAAAAATACAAAAACAAAATAACACAAGGCAAGACTTAAAACAAATCGCCTTGTAGAGTAAACCACAAAGCAACAAAGGGTAAGAATAACAGTAGCACCTGTATTAGTGTTCCACGTGCAAGAGAGATAACTCTCATTTTCTTCGTTATTTAAAAACCCTGTCCATAATGCCGTTAGGCATTTTTCTTGTGTCTAGAAAGGGTAATAATAAAAACTGTCCTGATGTCCCTTCAGCTGGAAATGGGCTTGATCAAAGAGTTGCGGTAGCCGTGTCCACTGGGCTTAAATGTGGTTAACCTCTCAGTCTCCACAACTGCTGTCTCTCTTAATGACCAGGGCCCAGTTGTTCAAAGATAACGATGTCGTTAGTTAACGATTTGTTAAAATTTACATCGAGTGATACGCAAATATGCTGAAATTTTTTGCTGAAAAAATGTGAGTAGCTTTTGCATTGCAAAAGCTACTCACATTTTATCGGCAAAAAATATCAGAATATTGTATATTGAATTCGCCAAAACGGTTAACGAAATGACCCTTAACGAGCTCGTTAAGCTAACGACGCTTTGAACAACCGGACCCAGTTTAGTTTCTTCGTTGTACAGTATGCATGCTAATGTCTGCTTATGATGTGTCAGATGTTTTAATTTGTAGATGCAAGACCTTGGTCAGCCTCCAAAGGAAATTGTTGGTGATATGGTATGTTGCTTTCATTCTTACTCATTTAACCCTTAAACCGCCAATCACAACAATTGTCATCTGTTTTGTCATCTGCTTGTGATTTTAAAAGTCATTTTTGCAAACAGTGTGGACCCAGATCAGACTGCTCCTCTAGGAGCAGTCTGATCTGTGTCCACACTGTTTGCCGGTATGTAAAAATAGGTTTGAAAAGTTTGCAGGAATATTCAGCAGACGACATAAACAGATGACATTTTCTGATGCAGGTTTTCTTGGCATTTTAAGGGTTAATATTTGGACTTCCTCAAGTAAAAAAGTCCATTCTAACATGCACAAAATGTGCAGAATTAGATTATCCTGCGCATGCACAAAATATCATCCAGGCTTTTGCTCTCCATTCATACATTCTGTAGCGGATGCACAGTCTGATCTGGGTCTTCACTGTTCTCATATGCCAGAAGACATTTTTTTGCATGGGGCAGCCCATTTGCTGTTGCTGAATTTGAATACAAGGAGATATTTTAAATAAAATGTTTTACTGAGATTTTCTCTGAAAATAGGGCTTCATCATTTTATTCAAGAGAGGACGCAGTTATAGTTGCTTTTTTATCTTGTTAAAACTGAATTTTCGTGGAAACTTTATAAGTATTGCATTTATAAAATAATAGGTCCTTGATGAAAGTTTTTGTGGAGAAAATCCGCTGACTTTTCAAGTAGATTTCAGCCAGCTGCATCTGAGTAAAGTTCTAATCAGGTGCGAATTTCAGCTAATTCCAGTCTGCCTGAAAATATTAGTTTTCATAAGTCCTACTTTGAGAGTCTGAAGTGACAGTTTTTCTTCTACTCATTGATTGGTTAAAGGTGAATTTGCAGAATGTTTAAAGTGTTCTGTGTATATATAATATTTTTTGACTTTGCAAGGGCTTTTGAAAAGACCACATGAGGCCATTGTATCATTACGTGGGATGGATTCACATGTTAGACAGACTTGTTTTAAAATCTTCCATTTTTTACAAGGAAAACAACTTTTGTTACATCCTGTTTGCCTTCTAGCACACCAAGTCCTTTCTGAAAAGGGGCCTATTCAAAAAGGAAAGAATTTGCTCCCAAGCAGAGCAAATTCTTTCCTTTTAAAGTAGACCCCTTTTCAGAAAAGAGCCGAAATAATTTTGAAGAGTTAGCATCCTTAAAAGTGTATCGGTTCCCTTTGAGATGACTGAATACATCTGAAAGGGAGAACACTCTAAGATGAAACTTTACTCCCTTTTCAAAGGGAGAACACTCATAGAAAAGGATTTGCTCATGGGATTTGAGGATCCACACACAAATAGATTAGTTCATGGCTCTTAGATCAGTGCCAACGTGTTGTTTTACATGGCCATGCCCTTGAGCATCTAAAAGAAACCCCATAGACTTATAATGGGAAATAGTGTCTCCATGCTAGCTCATTCATTCCTGATAGAATCATCATCAAAGTTGTTGATAATCAGGACAGGCATAATAGCTTTGGCAAGTTCGATTTTGAGTTTCTGGTTCCTATGGCTCATTTATATGTTTTTGAAATTAGAGGATGTCCCTTTCAGGTGTTATCTTATGCATAGTAGCTTCAAATTATATTCATACCTTCAGCTAACTGTTCCTTATGTGAGCGATTGTTGCCTTCTTGGGGGACTTGTAATACTGCCTAGTACAGGCAAATGTGGCTCAGCCTTTTGTGGAATTCTTGTAATGAAATATGAATAAATTATAAAATGAATGCTTCTTGAGAGCAATGAACGCACAAGCACACAAAACTGAAAACAGCAAAAGTGTGAATTTTTCTCGGCCAGACTGTCTACTTTCAGCCATTCAGGCTTCATCAGTAACGCTCATATTCATTTTCAACAATCTGAGAGGAGATTTTACCTCTTTCCCAGCTAGTGGCGACTTTTATCATCTGCTGATAACTTTTGCAAACAGTTTGGACCCAGGTCAGGCCCGACAAAACGTCGGGCCTGATCTGGATCCAAACTGTCTGACTTTAACTCTTTCCCCACTAGTGGCGGCTTTTGTTGTTTGCTGATAAGTTTTACAAACAGTTTGGACCCAGATCAGACCTAAAATAAAACATCGGGCCTGATCTTGGTCCAAACTGTTTGACACTCTGATGGTATTCCTGAAAGATTTTTTTTGAAAAAGTTAATTTAAAAAAAAATCCACAGACATCAAAAAAGCATGCAAAATTACCCAGCATGCAAAGAGTTAATAATGATTTTAGAGGATCTGAAACTACAAACTACACTATAGTGAAGTATGGGTAGACATTTTTCGGTTGCCACATGGCACTAACACTGACTGTAGTGAAGATAAATAGATTCTAATAGAATGAAAAATGACCACACTCACAAGTCCTGTTATCACAGAAAAGTATGGGAAGTGGAAAGTACCTGCTTGTATTAATTAGATAGAACATGAGCAAGGTTATCCCATAAAGCACTAAGTGAAATGAGTAACAGATGACATTCTATTTTTTATTATTATTATTCGGAGAAAATAAGACTTGACATTTCAGGTAAATTGTCTGCTTGGCAGACAATTTACCTTAAATGTCAAGACATATTTTCTTTGAAACATAAAAAAAAAGAATCAGAATATCCTCTACAACAGTTGTGATTGGAGCGTTAAGGGTTACATTATTATTTCTCATTACAGGCACCTGGCTTACAGTTTGATCAGAGTGGAGTGCCTGTGTTACCTGGTTCCCAAGAAGGCTGTTCTGTGATGTGAGGCAGGATACCAGTATCTTGTAACTTTGAATACAATTCAGGATGGGAACCAGAATTCATTAAGGAGACTTGGTACACATTTTTACAAAGGAAGATAGCTTTTGTTACTTCCTGTTTGACATCTGGCACACCATCCTTTCAGAAAAGGGGGTCTACCCTAAAAGGAAAGAATTTGCTCCTGTGGGGAGCAAATTCTTTCCTTTGGAGCAGACTCCTTTTCAGAAAGAAGTCAAAACAGTTTTGAAAGAGTTACCACTCTTGAAAATGTATTCATTCCCTTTAAGATGACTGGATATATTTCAAAGGGAGATCACTCTGAGCAAGAAATTTTACCTCCCTTTTCAAAGGGAGAACACTCTTATAGAAAAGGATTAGCTTTACAAAGAGGCTACTGTTAAAAAGGGAAGAGTTTACTCTCAAGGAAGATCACTCTAGCAGATGAAGTTTTTACCTTTCACAAAGGGGGCTGTTCTGAAAGAGTAACACTGTTTGAGAAGGGTGGTAAATAAGTCCTGGTCAGCTCTCCCTTGGAGGTCTGTCCATTCATCTTAATACCATATTTACCCAAAGTCTTGAGAGACATTCACACCTGCCATATTTGTTCTAAAGTTTGAATGTTTCCATTTTAACACCCAATGGTGTGTAAAAACTGCTGGATGAGTGGCAAACAGTGTAGACCCAGATCAGATGCTGCATTCTGCAACATCTGATCTGGGTCTGCACTATTTGCCCAAGCCAGTGTGTCTCAATACTTAGGGTTAATATGGTATGATGTGTAAGTCTCATTAAAATATTTTTTTAAACCAGTCAAGTCTTCAGATTTGACCAATAATGACACATTATCACCGGTCCTTTTTTTATATATATATTTTTTTTTATACAGCACAGTACCGAGTTTCAAGCTTCAAGACACTCTCGGTAAAAACATTTGAAATATTTTCTTGTTTGCCCCAGAAATTAGGAATTAACATTTCATGCATATTGTTTCCTTATTTTTATTTTGGCATTGCTATATCATAATTCATTGAAAACATAGGATGATAATTATGAGGGTACTTGAGTAGGGTAATTTTTGGATGGCTATGGTATTTATTGGATTTATTGGATGGCTGTGATGAGTCTAGTCTGCTTTCGAGATCTTTCAGAATGTTGTATTAGGTGCTTTACTCAGAGGAATTAAATTTGCAACATTTGCCAGGATTCAATTCAAAATGTTTTATCATAACTATCTATGCACAAACAGTTTTTATGTCCCCCAACCTACAAGAAAGGGTACATATTGAGTTTGGTGCGGATCATGTCGGCGTCAGTGTTGGCACTGGCGAGACACTTTCTTGTCTGCACAATTTCTTGTGAACCAGTAGTTGGATTGTTACATCACGAAAACATGCCTATATAATTTTGACCCACTTAAACCCCACTTTTATACAGTAAAACTGGGGTTTACAGGGGTATACATTATTTTTCTTATTTCTGCTAAAAAACATAGATTGTGGGTACCTGTTAGAACTGCCTCAATGAGGCGGTTCTAACGAGTACCCAAAATTTATGTTTTGATCAGAAATATGTAAAACTTAGGAATTTTTCATCTGAAAATTTTCATTTTTTGGTGGTAAAATTTTCAGTATATTTGAATAGGCTTGTTTTCGTAATGCCAAATTTTTCCTGACTATATAATTAGGACATAACAAAGAACTGGTTAGATTTTGGTGTCCTTGATCTAATTTTTAAGGTCACAGCAGTAGAAAAACTGAAAATTCACAGTTTGGGGCATATCTTTTTCTCTGAAAACACCGTTACTAGTTTATTCTATTTAATGTTGTTTTTTTTTTTTTTTTTAAAAATGTTTGGGAAGGGCTGTGGCTTGTGATTATGCACTCCCTGGACTTTTCTCTTACCTTTTTTTTTGAATATTTTCATTTTCTTCGTAGTAAAAATTTCTGCAAATTATGTGAAAAATGATAGGATAGGTAGATTTTAGGCAGGTTGTTTGAAACTCCACAGATTTTCAAAATACTGTTATTATACATCAGTAATTAAAAATCAGTGGAGAAAAGAAAAATATTTTCATTTATAAAAATTAAAAACAAAAAAAGAAAATCACTTAACTGTATAAATTGTATAGGTTAGGCCAATGTTTGATCATGAAATTTATATTAAGGCTAAATATATGAGAAGAAAGCAGAGAAAGAGAAAAGGTGAATGGTTTCTAATAGTCAGTAAGAACAAACTTTTTTTGTTTCGAATATAATGCTAAGTGCAAAGCATCTCTCCTGTAGGGCTCTAACAGCAGCCTTAATGGGTAGGAAAATAATGAGTAATTTACCCACAGTAATATTTTATTTCAACAAACAGCATGTAAGAAAATAACATTGTATATTTAGAATTATTGTTTATATTATTAGTACTGCTATTTTTTTTTACATATGAGGTCATCATGTCCTTTTCAATTAAGGGGTCTTGATACATGATAGATTTTCGGCCATTTTCCACAAGGGAGACAACTTTTGTGACTTGTATGCTTTCCTGCTCTAGAAGTCCTTTCTGAAAAGGGTCTACTCCAAAAAGGAAAGAATTTTCTTCCCTTTTGCTACCAAGGGGAGCAAATTCTTTCCTTTAAGAAAAGACCTCTTTTCAGAATGGAGTCAAAACAAATTTGAAAGGGTTACCTCCTTGAAAGTATATTGGTTCCCCCTTAATCTGTTGAAGCATCTGTTGTTTTGATATTAGCCAAGGTTAACCCTAGTCATGCTGAACCTGGATATGCCCTACCTTTGCAAACAGTGTAGATCCAGATCTGTTGGCTTCTGAGAAGCCAACTGATCTGGATCAACACTGTTTGTCATTAAGTATGTGAATTTGTATCAAGAACACAGATCAGGTAACCTGATTGGGTGGAAATTTGTAGAGGTATGGCATCTTAATTAATTCAGCATGGCAAGGATTAAAAATGCTATTCTGGGTGTATATATCTAAGTACCTTAATCTTTAGTCTCTTGGCTAATTCAGCAGATGACAAATTGATGATATTTTCCTTATTTTCCCAAGAAAATAGACAGTAACATTTCATGCAGATTGTCTCTGAAGGAGATAATATGCATGAAATGTTGAAATCCATTTTCTGGGAAAATTAAGAAAAATATTTAAAATGTCGTCTACTGAAATTTTTGCCAAGCATGCTAAGTGTTCATATGATTTGAACTTTAAGTATTTTATTGTGATAAGAAAAATTATTCATCTGTTTATATCATGTATGGTTTGTCTTCCTTTTGTGATATACATGTAATGATGTTCGGTAATGTGGCTCCATGGATGTCTTTGAGTACATAGCGACAGATAAGGCGATTTTTTCATCTGAAAAAATGCTGACATCTTTCTTATTTCTCAATGAAAAATATGTTGTGGGTACTCATTAGAAGCGCCTCGGCGAGGCGCTTCTAATGAGTACCCACAACATATGTATTCGTCGAGAAATAAGAATACTATTATGTGGATACCCCCTCTTATCTGTAGCTATGGAGTAGTTTCAAGAAATCTGCATTAACTCTTTGACACCCTGAGTTTCTGACATGGACTCTTCAGTCTCTGAATTTGGACACACCCATTGTTGCCAATAGGAGTTTCAGTAAAAATATCAATAACAAAATGGCAAACTGTGGACCAGATGAGACCGCTCGTTATGAGCCGTCTCATCTGGATCTGCACTGTTTGCAAATGTATCTGTATATCTGAGGGACAAAATGTTTTATGTTAAATGACATCTGCTTTTCATTAAGTACATCTGTAGACTCTAGCTTACAAACTTTGATGTAATGATTTATTGTCCCATAATACCATTTCATGGGTATCTTTGAGTGGTTTCAAAAAATATACATTAAAGATGTTTTCTGTTTACCATGACCACTCTCTGGGTAAATTTTACAAACAGCTGATTGAAGATATATTTCCTAGAATACAGGATTTGACATTTCCTGAGCCAGCCTCGATGGCTCAGTTGAATGTGCGTTCGACTGTGGATCAAGGGGTTGCGGGTTCATCCCCTACTGGGACGGCAATATTCTTTCGTGGAGATTGATCATGAAATATTTTATACTGTCCTTCTCTCTCTTCGGCTCATTCAGGAAGGGCAGTTGTCAGTTTTTGGCGAAAGAATCTGCACAATACCGGTTAACTGTTTAGAGGACTAAACCTGCCCAATAAAAGTGGTTTTCTAAACTACCCATGCTTGAGATGAGCCCATTGGGTAGACTGGTTTGTAAATCCTCAACACAAACAAACAATCATTTTCTGGAATTGGAGACAATTTGCATGAAATGTCAAAACCTGTTTTCCGGGATAAACAAGAAAACTATTTAAACATGTCATCTACTGAAATTTTTATCCAGCATGCTGAATCTTAAAAGATATTTTATGTTAAATGATATCTGCTTTTCATTAATACACCAGTGGACACAGAACTTACAACTTTTGATGTAATGATGTAATTTTGATAATACCATTTCATGGGTGTCTTTGAGTGTCTTCAAGAAATATACATTAACCTTTACCACTCTCTGGGCATTTTCAGCAGACGACAAAATGATGTTATTTTTCTTATTTTTCCCAGAAAACAGGATTTGACATTTCATGCAAATTGTCTCCTTAGGAGACAATTTGCATGAAATGTCAAATCATGTTTTCTGGGAAAAATAAGAAAAATATTTCAAAGTGTCGTCTGCTGAAAATTTTACCCAGAGTGCTAAGCGTTAAAAATGTTCTATGTTAAATGACATCTTCTTTCGTCAGTGCACCTGTGGACATCAGCTGACAAGAAGGTGGACATCAGTTTGCATTAAAAGTCAGTGAAATAGACCAACACACTCATGGAAATTTAAAGTTTATTTTCTTTGATTATCATGAAGCTAACACTTTTAGTCTTTTGTAAATATACGCTCATATTTTACAGAAAGATTTAGATAATTGTACAGGATATATTGTGATTTTAATTGTTACCTTAGCTTTGGTATTGTGACAGAAAGACCTGACCAAATAGTGTAGACAGATCAGCTGCTGCAGAATATCACATCTGCTCAGGGGCAACACTGTTTGTCCTTCATCAAGCAGTTTTTCAAACACAGAATGCGGTGTCTGATCTGGGTCTGCACTCACTGTTAATAGCAAATTGTTCAACCATTTTTCTTTAGGAATATCTATATCATATAGCCTGACATACCTAAATTCAGAAATGGACACTTCCAATACAATGCATATTGCGTGGAAGAGTTTATTCAGTCTTAAATGGGTTATAGTATTAGAAGTATGGTAAAGAGTTAAAATTTGTATAACCCATTAACGACCAAATAAACTCTCCCACACTATATATTGGAAGAGACCATTTATGATTTTAGGTATATCAGGCTATATGATGCAGATACTCCTAAAGAAAACTGGTTGAACTTTTTGCAAACAGTGGAGACACTGATCAGATGCTGCATTCTGCAGCATCTGATCTGGGTCTGCACTTGTTTGCCAGTTACCCATTTAGGGGTCTGCAGTCTTCAGTGGGCTAGTATCTTATCTAGAACGACGGACCCACTCAACAGTATATGAGCCAGTGCACGACAGCGTACAGTAAGACCTGTGTAACCAGCAAAGCCTCAGGTTAGCCTTTACATCCATCCAGTATGGCAAAGTTCTCGTTTATCCCTCCTTGGATAGTCTGGAGGCTATAAAAGGCACAGGCTGATGAAGAGTCTTAACCCTTGTCCTGCTGAACCCGGATATACCCTGCCTTTGCAAACAGTGTAGCTCCAGATCAGTTGGCTTCTGAAGAAGCCAACTGATCTGGACCTGCACTGTGTGCCATTAAGTATGTGAATTTATTGCAACAATTAGGATCAAGTGATCTGATTGGCTGCAATTTAGAAGTGGGTGCGGCATCTTAATTTATTCAGCAGGACAAGGGTTAAGGTAAAATACTCTTCTTTATTGAGGTTTTGTCCTGTGCTGCCTCAAATATAGGTCTGTTCATGTAATGTGGGCCTTCTCTTTTTCCATATGCTGAAAGACAGTTTCTCCTTGAGGATGGCCATTGTGATTCCTCACTCACTCGAATAATGATTCCTGACTAATGGAATAAATGACTCTTGGCTGAATGGATCAAATGATTAATGGAATAAACTATTACTGACTTAATTGAATAAATGATTCCTGACAATGGAATAAATGATTCCTGGTTTAATGGAATAATTGATTCCTGGATTAATGAAATAAATAATTTCTGGTTTCAGAGATTAAATTATTCCTATTGGAATAAAAATAAATGATTCCAGGTTTAATGGAATAATTGATTCCTGGATTAATGGAATAGATGATTTCTGGCTTCAGAGATTTAATTATTCCTATTGGAAAAAATGATTCCTAGTTTAATGGAATTAATGGTTTCCTGGCTTAATGGAATAAATGATTCCTAACAATTAATCCTGGCTTAATGGAATAAATGATTCCCAGTTTAATGGAATAAATGATGGTTTAATGGAATAAATTATTCCTGATTAAATGGAATTAATTATTCCTGACTTATGGAATAAATTATTTTTGGCTTAATGGAATAAATTATTCCTGACTAATGGAATAAGTGATTCCTGGCTTAAAAGAATAACTGATTCCAGATTTAACGGAATAAATGAGGGGAAGTATGTGAGAGGATCATTTTTTATGGTCACATTTTATCCACCTTCTATTTTGATATCTTTTTGTTGAATATAAACCTAGTTATAATATTTACCCTAATTATTTGGACAGAATAGCCTAAGCAAACAGAACAGTGGAGACCCTGATCAGATGCTGCATGCTGCAGCATCTGATCAGGGTCTACACTGTTTGCCACTTGATCATCACTTTTTTTAATACATCACAAGGCGACCAAATGGATTTGTTTTAGGATACGCATAATGAAAACATGCTATATAATTTTGATCCCCCTTAAGCCCCACTTTAATATAGTAAAACTGGGGTTTACATGTAAGGAGTATACTGGGGTATATTATTTTTCTTATTTCTGCCGTTAAAGTGATCAGGAGGTTGCGGATTCGGGCCCTACCGGGTCAGCAACATTCTTTCATGGAGATTGATCATGATATATTTTCTACTGTCATTCTCTCCCTTCTGCTGAATCTAGAAGGGCAGTTGTCAGTTTCTAGTGAAAGAATGTGCACAACACTGGTTAACAGCTTAGAGGACTAATCCTGTCCAATAGAAGTGTGTTTAGGTATGACTGCGCGCGACATGTCTCAGGGTTGACTGAGCTGTATAACTTCGACACAAACAAACAAAGATCCTGTCAGAACAGTGTAGATCCTCATAAAATTTGAACAAAAGTTCTGTAACATGAGAAAAAGTACCTGTTGACGTGTGCAACTAACAAAGAATCAAATCAGCCTGCGCACCCGTGCAGTCTGATCAGTCTACATTGTCTCCTGAAGAAACTTTGCATGCTTGCTTATTCAAAATCTGCACAGTGAAGATTCTGATCAGACTGCGCGAATGCGCAGTCTGATCAGAATCTTCACTGGGCACATATTTCTGATGGTACGTTTTCTGACATTGCCTTTCAAGTAAATACATGAATGCGTGGGCTAAATTGCTTCTTTGTTGCACTTGTGGTCTATTTTACTACAGTCGATTCTTTGTTGTCATGGCAACTTCGCTTATCTCGAATAACTTGTTTATCTCGAAGTGAAAATCTGGTTTAACACGGAAATCTAACAACATGTTACAAAATATTGAGGAAAAGAGGAGAAACTGATCCCCTTTTCAACAATATTTTCAATATAGCTGTAACTTCGGATGTCAAATTACATATTCATTTGTTAGATATGGTTGTTCGATTTATTATTTCTCAATTCTGCAAATCTGACACGTCGAGGTAGGGATATCTCAAAGTATTTCAGAGAGTTCCTTGGACTGAGATAACAAGAGTGGGCTGTACTTGCTAATGTGTCTAATAACAACCTGTGGTAAACAGTGTAGATCAGATGTACAGAATGGGACATCTGAGATGGGTTGACACTGTTTGCTCATGGTTGGCAGTCAGAGCGTTATATGGTAAACAGGGTAAGTACGCATGGTATATATTTTATTGTGTATATATATATATAATTGTAAGTATAAACAATGTCAGAAAATTGTGATTTAATATATTGATATCTTGATACTTTGATAATTGAAAGAGTGAAAATCATGAAAACGATTAAATTTATAAATATATTGATATCTTGATACTTTGATAATTGAAAGAGTGAAAATCATGAAAACGATTAAATTTATAAATATATTGATATCTTGATACTTTGATAATTGAAAGAGTGAAAATCATGAAAACGATTAAATTTATAAATATATTGATATCTTGATACTTTGATAATTGAAAGAGTGAAAATCATGAAAACGATTGAATTTATAAATATATTGATATCTTGATACTTTGATAATTGAAAGAGTGAAAATCATGAAAACGATTGAATTTATAAATATATTGATATCTTGATACTTTGATAATTGAAAGAGTGAAAATCATGAAAACGATTAAATTTATAAATATATTGATATCTTGATACTTTGATAATTGAAAGAGTGAAAATCATGAAAACGATTAAATTTATAAATATATTGATATCTTGATACTTTGATAATTGAAAGAGTGAAAATCATGAAAACGATTAAATTTATAAATATATTGATATCTTGATACTTTGATAATTGAAAGAGTGAAAATCATGAAAACGATTAAATTTATAAATATATTGATATCTTGATACTTTGATAATTGAAAGAGTGAAAATCATGAAAACGATTGAATTTATAAATATATTGATATCTTGATACTTTGATAATTGAAAGAGTGAAAATCATGAAAACGATTGAATTTATAAATATATTGATATCTTGATACTTTGATAATTGAAAGAGTGAAAATCATGAAAACGATTAAATTTATAAATATATTGATATCTTGATACTTTGATAATTGAAAGAGTGAAAATCATGAAAACGATTAAATTTATAAATATATTGATATCTTGATACTTTGATAATTGAAAGAGTGAAAATCATGAAAACGATTAAATTTATAAATATATTGATATCTTGATACTTTGATAATTGAAAGAGTGAAAATCATGAAAACGATTAAATTTATAAATATATTGATATCTTGATACTTTGATAATTGAAAGAGTGAAAATCATGAAAACGATTAAATTTATAAATATATTGATATCTTGATACTTTGATAATTGAAAGAGTGAAAATCATGAAAACGATTAAATTTATAAATATATTGATATCTTGATACTTTGATAATTGAAAGAGTGAAAATCATGAAAACGATTAAATTTATAAACCAGTGGTTATGTTGTTGCACTTTGTGAACCTTAGGTTTTCCAATACAGTTAATCCTTAAAGCGCCAAGCAAATTTTCAGCAGAAGACAATTTCATTTTTTTTTTTTTTTTTTTTTCAGAGAAAATAAAACTTGACATTTCATGTGAATTGTGTGCCTGGTAGACGACACATGAAATGTCGAGCCTTTTTTCCTCTGAAAAATAATAAAATTAATTTTAGAATATTGTCTGCTGCAAAAATTTGCTTAGCATTTTAAGGGGTAACATTGACTGTGTATAATAAATAATTAGCTCTTTCATTAAAGTTATCTTTCATTCAAATTCTCCCAACAACATCGCCAGATATTTAACCCACCCTTAGCATGCTAATCACAACTGCAGCAGATGACATTTCTTATTTACTTTCATTTTTTTTTTTTTTTTTTTTTTTTTTTCAGAGAATATAAGGATTCACATGAAATATCTAGCTTTATTTTCTTTGAAAAATAATTTAAGAAAAAATCAAAATGTTTACAGCTATAACTTTGCTTAGCAGTTAAGGCAATGTTATTAATAATTATTAATACAATATTATTAAAATCAAAGCACTGATAGCACTAACCGGTTGATTCTCTCTGAGTGTAGGTTGGGGAAATGGTCCTGAACGGGGGGCTAAAGACCGTTTCATTTAACCCTTAATTTCCTGCATTTTAGCAAACAGTGCATACCCTGACTAGGCGCCACAGAGCTTCCACTCTCTGCAGTCCCAATCAGTCACTTCCATGTCATCTTGGGCCTTCCAGGCCCACGCTTTCCATCAACCTGTATGTCAGAGGCTGTCTTTACAGCAGCATTGGAGTGTTCCACATGTCCATACCAGCAGAGCCTTCTCTCCTTCAGAATGAGGCCCAGATCCTCAATGCCAAGCCGCGCAAGTAGCTCATTGGATCTGGTGTTGACAATATCTCGGCTATTAATAACCGTTCTGGATGCATTGGTTATCATGTGAACATGAAATTTAAGGAAATTTTGTGGTATGTTTACTTAGGTTCGTTTGAAACAGTTGACACAACAATGGCTGGAGCTCTTTAATGATTAATGGCTAAGCTCTTTAATGATTATAACACCAAATTATTGATGAAAATTTATTTCATGTAAGTTCCCCCTTTGACATCAGCAATTAAATGGCCTTGTCAATAGGACTGTAATAACCTACTTTTTTTTTTTTTTCTATTTGCACAAATTTCTACCAAGAACAAGAGATCTTAATGCTCTGCATGCTGGATAAAAATGTCAGCAGACAACATTTTGAAATATTTTTTCTCAGAAAATAGGTTTGACTTGTCATGCAAATTGTCAAATTTGCACGAAATGTCAAAGCCTCTTTTCTGGAAAAAAAATGAAAAACAGAAAAATATTGTCAATTTGTCATCTGCTGAATTAGCCTGGAAAGTGACCAAGCTTTAAAAGCCAGGCATGCACATCAAGAAAACATGTCTATGTAATTTTGACCCCCGCAAACCCCACTTTTGTATAGAAAAAATGGGGTTTGCAGGCGTAGTCATTATTTTTTTCATTTCTATTATAAAACATAGATTGTGGGTATTCGTTAGAACCGCCTCGGTGAGGCAGTTCTAACGAGTACCCACAATCTATTTTTGAGCAGAAATATGAAGAATGTCAGAATTTTTCATCTGAAAATTTTCATTTTTTGGCGGTAAAATTTTCAGAATATTTCAATGTGGCATGTTTTGGTAATATGAAAATATACATGGTATCATAACACATAGTAAAAATGACACAAACGTTACCATTTTTTTTTTTCATTTATTCAAATTTTATGACATTGATGACAAACGTTACCAGAACGGTAACCCACAGTTAGGATGCTGTGTAACGTGGGCGAATGACTCATTTTGTAGATAAAAATAGCATTAATGCTCGGCATGATGGGAAATTATTTCGGTAGAGAAAGTTTGAAATTTATTCTTTTATTTATTTCTCAAGAGAAACGGGGCTTGGCATTTCATTTATCGGATGCCAAACCCTATTTCTTTCTCTGTGTATTGCCACACGCCCTTGCGGACATTCTAGGCAGGTCTGTGTCATGTCTGTTAATATTAGACAGGGAAAAGTTATTATTATAGTACAGTGATAAAAGTGTAAAAGTGACGGCTACAAACAGATGATATGTTAAAATAGTTGAGAGTAGCTAAAATCAGGTAAATACAAACATACAGGGATCTATGGACGGTGAATGCTGCAGCTTACAGACAGCGGCCTTGAAGGCTTCAAGACTCTGCAAGCATGCAACAGATTCAGGCAGGGCATTCCACTGTACTCTGGCAAGGGGAAAGAGTGAATATTTATAATAATCTCTTGATGTGGAGACCTGCCTTAAGATCATGATGTGACAGTACCGTGAAAGTCTGTTACTGAACTGTACATGGTCCGGAAGGGGGCACAACTATGCCATGAACGATCTTGTAAAACATGGCAAAGGAGCATCAGCTCTCCTTTGCTCCAATGTACGCCATCCAACTTCTTGTAAGATTCCAGTTACACTAACCTGTCTATCTGAATTACTGACTGCCCAGAAAGTAGCTTTTCGCTACTTGTTTGATTTAGGAAATCCGCTCCTTTGACATCCTCGGTAACCCAGGTGTGACCTATTACGTTACACTTCATTCATTGATGAATGAAGTGTAACGTAATGGGTCATACCTGGGTTACCGAGGGTGCTCCTTTGAGTGCGGGTCATATACTGGGGAGGCATATTCGAGCTGCGTTCTGACCAGGGTTTTATAAACCGTTTCGCATACCTTTGGTATCTTGGTTTTAATGTCTGCGAATGAAACTTAACCCTTAAAGCGCCAAGAAAACCTGCATTTGAAAATGTCGTCTGTTTATGTCGTCTGCTGAGTATTGCAATCATTTCAAAACTATTTCTGCATACAGGCAAACAGTGTGGACCCAGATCAGACTGCTAAAGGAGCAGTCTGATCTGGGTCCACACTGTTTGCAACAATGACTTTTAAAGTAACTGGCAGAAGACAAAGCAGACGACAATAGTTGTGACTGATGCTTTAAGGGTTAATGTCCGATTTGCATTTCCAACTATCCGGTTTACAGGAGAATTCCAGAAGAGACTGCTGGAGATACCAACCCCGAGATACTTGGCACAAGTGACGGTCTCCAGGACCTGGCCATGGAGTCTGTAGCAGTACTGAAATGTCTCCTGGAACCTCAGAGTCTGAAACCCGTTTATTTTGTGATAGAGATAATAAACAATCAAAATGTCGTCTAAATTATGTTTTTTTTATTTTGCACCCAAAGAAGTAACTAGAATTTATGTACATGAAGAAAATGTCAATATTTAGGTGGCTGTCTTAAGATTGTACTAGCATTTATTTTCTATATCCTCTCTGGGCAATTTCAGCAGACGGCAAATTGATGGGGTTTTTTTCTTATTTTTCCAAGAAAACATGCTTTGATATTTCATGCAAATTGTCTCCCAATTTGCATGAATACTCAAAGCCTATTTTCTGGAAAAAAATACATGTAAGAAAAATATTTCAAAATGTCGTCTGCTGAACTGTTTACCCAGCATACTAAGCGTTAAAGAAATCAGATCTGAAAATTGACCTGTTGCTTGATTAATAACACAATCTGACAAACCAAGAAGAAATGTTGTACAGTGAACCCTCGATACAACGGCAGTATTTGTTTCCA
Source organism: Anodontia alba (assembly GCA_964016985.1). NCBI lineage: Eukaryota > Metazoa > Mollusca > Bivalvia > Lucinida > Lucinidae > Anodontia > Anodontia alba. The sequence continues at coordinate 93,296,326 of OZ024831.1, forward strand.
AAGATGTTGCCATTAAATGAATTCGCTGTTGTAAAGAATCCTTAATGGACAGAATGATATGTAAGAAAGACCTTGTTTTGGGATATTTGTAAGAATCGCCTTAGTGAGGCGATTCTAACAAATATTCAATTTTTTTTTTTTTTTTTTTTTTTTTTTTGATTTGGGTTTTACGGCCCTTTCAAGAATATTTCACTTATATCGAGCCGATCGTTCATCGAAGGTGGGCGAAAACCGGAGAACCCGGAGAAAAACCACCTGACCATCCGTAAGCAGAACTTGGCTTTCCCACATATGACCCGAGCGAGGCTCGAACCACAGCGGTGAGAAACCTAATGGATTAAGAGTCAACTCTCTTATCCGCTAGGCTACGGGGGCCCGTACTAAATATTCAAAATATATGCTGCTTGAAGTTTTAATGCGATTTCTTGCATAATTTCTCATTAACTGTCACCTCTTAAGCGAAGGTTTCGTGACATTCGAATTGTCATTATAACGGATTTTGTTGTTGTATCGAGTGTCGGTATAATTGGGTTGACTGTATTATGTTAGTAGATCGGAAACCTTCCGGACGATTACTCGGATACTTTGAAGTCTCCTCTTTCCTTGCTCCATCACGAAAACTCGCCTATATAATGTTGACCCCCTTAAACCCCACTTTTACAAAGTAAAACTGGGGTTTACAGGGGTAAACATTATTTTCTTTACTTCTGCTCAAAAACATGGATTGTGGGTACTCGTTAGAACTGCCTCGGCGAGGCGGTTCTAACGAGTACCCACAATCTATGTTTTTACATATTCATTTGTTAAATGTGGTTGTTCAATTTATTGTTTTCCTCACTCTCTCAACTTTGATATGTCGAGGTACGGATATCTCGAAGTGTTTCAGTGAGTCCCTTGGAATTCGAGATAACGAGAGTCGACTGTATACCGTTTAAGAAATCCACTGTTATGTTATATGGCTTGCTTAGATATACCAGCGAAACAGATTTAAAGGAAAAAAAAAGTCTCTTTTTCTGTATCCATTTCAAATGTACACACTCGATACAACGATAATATTCGTTATATTGACAGTTTGACTTGCACGGAACCGCACTATCAAGAGATGACAGTTAATCAGAAGTTATGCAGGAATATTATTATTCAATACGTCAAGCATTATATGTGTTCGATATTTGTTAGAATCGCCTCACAGAGTCGATTCTAACAAATATCCAAAACATATGTTTTATAAAAAAAAATAAGGATAAAACATGGCATTTGTTGCATATCATTCTGCTCTTTGCAGTAGCAAATTCATTTTAATGGCAATATTTTTGGGAACAAATGCTGTCGTTGTAACGAGGGTTCACTGCATACCATTTAAGAAATCTACTGTTTAGTCATGTGGCTTGCTTAGATATACCAGGGAAACAGATTTAAAAAAAAATCTTTGACTTCTGTACCCCTTTCAAATTGTTTGTTTGTTTGTGTTGAGGTTTTACGGCCCAGTCAACCCAATGGGGTTTCAAATGTATCGTCATTTATACATGCCTGATTGTGTTTGTATTTTTGGTACTTGTACCATATATTTGAATGACATCACGAAAACATGCCTATATAATTTTGACCCCCTTAAACCCCACTTTTATATAGTAAAACTGGGGTATACAGGGGTATACTTTATTTTTCTTACATCTGCTCAAAAACATAGATTGTGAGTACTCGTTAGAACCGCCTCGTCGAGGCGGTTCTAACGGATACCCACAATCTATGTTTTGTGCAGAAATATGAAAAATATCAGAATTTTTTATCTCAATTTTTTTTATTATTTTGCTGGTAAAATTTTCAGTATATTTGGATAGGCATGTTTTCGTAATGAATATCTTTTATACTAAGGAAATCACATTTAAGCTTCCAGCAGTCTGATGTAATTTACAAGCTCGCGAATACAGTTCAACGAATGATGCCTTGCGTCCTTTAATTTGTTAAAGACAGACTCTGCATCCCGACTAGCACCATTCAACAACAAATTGTATAAATTGCTCGACAGCTCGCTCATTCGGCTAACAATATTTTGTATAAATTCCACCGATTCTCTATTAATGCTTGAGTTATCCAAGAACACTGCCACGTACTCATTTATCTGTCGAAGCTCAGCACAAAGATCCACAGTGTTGTTAACAAAATCCCTTGCCTTGGCGGCTTCACTCTTGTAAATGTTATTGAATACTTTAAAGTCAAATGTAACTGGGTGTGTTTTGCGTGCCCGAATGACGTAATGTGATAAACTGAAAGCCAGTGCTGGTACCGAATCCTTGAATAATTTACGATATTTGTTGCTATGGCGATGTGAGCGATGCTCTACAGCGATCTTATACCATTCGGCATACTTGTACCATTTTGCTACACGTTTCAGTTGCAAGTGTGTGCTGTCCTCTGAATGAACGAATACATTACTTGTATCGTGGGTGTCTGAGTAGCCGGCGTTATAACATCGGTCACCATGCCGTCTCCCACCCCAGCCTTTGCCGCAACCCCAGCAAAAAGCTTTTCGACACAGACACCACATATACGGACAACCACCATCCTTTTCTACAAACCTCTTGCAGAAAGGACAATGTTTCCCACGAACAGATACAGTTTGTGTTACCTCCACTGGGACAATGTTGTCGTCTCCATTGTCCACCAGTTTTTGTCTGTACGCAGCAGCGGATGCACAGTCCGCTGGCCAGTGAATCTCGTTTAGACATTTAAAACAAATTTTCTTCCCACACTGACAGGATATTGCTTGGACCTCAACAGATCTCACCTTTAACACTCGACCACAGGTAGGGGATGGACACCATTTAGTTAATGACTGTTTCTCTACTTCTGTATCATGGCATCTTCTTAGATAGAGAATCACGTGATCCATCCGGAACAAGGACAGTAAAGTGCCTTTATCTACGCGCTCGTTACAATCATATTCCGGACAGATTAATTCAATCCGTCCCTCCCTCACGCACGTTAACAAATGTTCACTCCAGCAAGAATTACAAAACCAGTGACCACAGGATACGAGCGCTGTCGCGGGAACCGAGTCTCCAATATCATTATAGCAGATATAACATACTTTGTCAGTTGGTGTCATATTCTCCATTGATACAGCATGCAAAGACTTATTTCTTGGGACATCTCTTAAACCTTGCTCTTCATTTGTTTCTATATTATCATGGCGCTGAACAAACTTGTCAAACAAACTTTTAAGATCCGGGCCATAAGTCCAGGATTCCCATTCTGCACAGGTTTCTAAAGCTGTTTTTGTTGAGGAAACTGAATTCTGCGTAAATGGGTTTTCATCTGTAGATTTGAGATTTGGTAAAGTTTGGACATAGAAAATCGACTGTTCAACTACATTCTCAATGTTTCGCTTAGCATAATCAAAGATGGTAGTAATCTTAACTCTGTCGATGTTTTCTGACAGCTGAGTATTAACATAAACCTTGAATACATTTTCGTTCACATTGTTTGTTTCATCAACGTCGTCATGAACAAACGTAAGACAAGCAAAAGTGTCATTTGCTTGAGAGTCTAAATATGTTTTGTTATTTTCTGCTACATCCTCAGATATATCAAGTATGAATTTACGAGGAAAACACTGGCACTCTATATATCTGTCTCCAAAGTTCTTCTTTAACATGCCCACATCTGTTTCTCTAGAAGACAGTATTGTCATTACTGGCTCAAATATCGGATATTTTCCTACAGGTCCATATATAGTATCTCCCAAACCAGATTGTTTAGACATAATATATGTCTCTTCCTGTGTATTTGTCGTATCGCCATTGTTGTGGGTTGTTATAGCATATCTCGTGTTTCTACCAGAGCTGTTGGTCCATGAATAATTGCTTTTCCTGCTCCCTTTGTTCTTAGTATTTGTTCGCCTTGCATGTTTTAGAATATCCTTAAGATTAATTCTGATTTCACTGGCAGATACGTGTGAGAAATCAGTAGTTCCTTCGTCAGCAAAGTCTTCACATTCGACGTCCATACAGTCAACAGATTCTTGGATAACGTTAGACATTTTAGTCCTTAGTCTTCGAGCTGGTGGTCGGTGCCCTACCAAAGCTTCTCTACGAATTTTCGGACGGTAATCGATGTATTTATGACAATGACTTGTGTAGCTTTTAGCAGGACTAGGATATTCGACCTCATATATCAGCTGATTGTGGTCGGTCTCAGCTTCCACATCTATGTTTTCATCTTCAACGCGTCCATGCTTAACCTTTTTATTGCCTTCCTTTTTATTCTTTTTCTCTTCATTTAACACGCTAGAAACTTGAAAGTATCCTCGTCGCTTCCTTTTAGATTTAACTTTACGTGTACCTGTGTCGGCCATTTTACCTGTTGTCGAGAAAAAACCAATACAGTTGGCAATACTACGCCCGTTCAGGTTATGCTTTTCCAACAGCTGTATATCGAGATTTTCATCACTTAGGGAATCGTCGAGAATGCTTTCACGTATCTTTCCAGGAAGCATCCACCTCCTTTTCTTGTTTAAAGTAAATTTAGTGTTTTGATTCCATAAATTGACATCCCCTAGCTCATCTATAAACGTTTCTTTGACATCTTGGTTTGAGACAAACGCTCGACGAATGAAAGAACATGACCTATAAATAGAATAACGACAGAACACTGAACATCGGGACAGTATGATGAGTTCATAAATTTACACCCCTCCCCCCACCCTCTCTCCTAAAAATTCATTTATTAGATTAGTCAGCGATGGCACTATTAAAATTATTATTATTATTATTATTATTATTGAATCGCGAATCGCGCCGGTCTCTTAATATGGCTTTGGATTTTTACATATGGTAGACTATTCGATTAGTTCACTATGGACGTTTTATAGTTGCCGGGACGTCGGTTTGTGACGATCCCGGCAAATATAAAAAAATATCTAAAAACAAACTATGTTATAAGCAGACTAATGTCTATTTTATTTTCATTTAACTCTTTCGGTGTCAAATTTCAGACGACATTTGTCGTCTGCTTTTCTTTTTTAACAAACTATCGCTTGAAAAGACGTCTATACGTTAAGTTGAAAGACTGAATGTCAAACAGCGTAGATCCAGATGAGACGGCTCATATGAGCCGTCTCATCTGGATCTATGCCGTTTGCAAAAGCCTATTATTATCGCCTGTGACAGTGAAAGTTAAAGAATCACATTGTTGTTCCATTTTACCTGTTACTATGAAAATTCATTAAACTTTAGTATGTCCTTGTCCCATATATCTCCAAGTAATCAAGAACAATATTTGCGCCGGTGTTTAGACGTTTACGTCTAAATATTTTGTCTTGTTATTATTATTATTATTATTATTATTATTATTACTATTGCATAAAATCAGTACGTGGTATCTAATTGGCTAAAGTTGTAACAATTTATCTGCTTATTTAACGCTCAGCATGTTGTGTAAAAATTTCAGCAGACGACACTTTTAAATACTTGTTCTTATTTTTCCAAGCAAAAAGGGTTTGACATTTCATGCAAATTTACTCCCAGTGAGATAAGTTGCATGGAATATCAAAGCCGATTTCGGGGAAAAATAAGAAAACATCATAAAGCTGCCGTATACTGAATTTGCCCAGAAATTACAGCTAAGATTTACTAGAGATTAAGTAGAATTACATTTACTGTTTATTCCTAAAGATTGGGACATCTTAATTCCTTACCATATTGGATACAGTTATTCAAAACACCGTTAGCGAAACGAGCTCGTTAATGGCAAACTCGTTAACTTTCACTGCCACAGGCGACATTGACAGGCTTTTACAAACAGCATAGATCCATATTAGACGGCTCATAATGAGCTGTCTCATCTGGATCTACGCTGTCTGACATTCAGTCTTTCAACTTTACATATAACTTCTGCCAAAGTGATAGTTTATTTAAAAAGAAAGCAGGCGGCAAATGTCGTCTAAAATTTGGCACTGAAAGAGATAATCCAGGACTGCTAAAGCATCGTTCTTTTTATCCTAATTATTATTTTAACATCTTCAATTCCTTTTATAGCTAATTAACGCTCTGGGTAAAAATTTCAGTAGACAACACTTTGAAGTATTTTTTCTTATTTTTCTCAGAAAATATGCTTTGATTTTTCAGGCAAATTGTCTTGCTGGAAATTATCTGCATAAATATTAATATTAATATTAAATCCTATTTTCTGGGAAAGCAGGCAATTATCATGAAATGTCAAAGCCTAAGGAGACAATTTTGCATGAAATGTCAAAACTATTTTCTGGGAAAAATAAGAAAAAATACATATACCGTCAACTGGCCGTCTGCTGAATTAGCACATAATGTGATTAATCAATTTGTGCCTTGCGTCCCTTAAAAAGTACATTTGCAAACATTGTAGAACTTGATCAGACGCCGCAGAACGCGGCGTCTGATCAGGGTCTACATTGTATGCATTAAATACAGGAATTTATATAAAACATGGTAATATTAAAACAATTAAAAACAATCGGTCCCCCGTTCTATTGAAATGGGTTAATGTATTTCAAGAGTATTACCTGTACTGGTTCTTATATTTAGTGTTACATGCTTTCAGTGTGTTCCCCGTATTAACTCCGTGTTTGCCTGTTTTCAGCACCATTTTTTTTTATTTATTTCGCCGTATTTTCCCCTTTTTGTTTGAATAATTTTAATGGTTAATATACTGTACAGCTGGTTTTATACTTGCTGACTGGCAAAACGTTGTGCAATATAGTGCAGTTTACATTATTCTCTATTTACAGAGTATGACAGTATTTTGATGATATTTTAAAACCTATAGCTGGTTGCCGGTTTAGCGCTTTATACATATATGTAAGTCTAGTTTGAACCCGGGTAAAGGCAGAAATCGATTTTCGGACATACAACACGTTTGGGTAGTTCAGACGATTTTTTGATCTTATATTTCCCAAAAAAAATTTTCTCGCAAAAGAAAAAAAAAAAAAAATCACTTTGTTTTCTGCAGAAAAATTTGCCTGGCGCACTAAGCGCAAACAGTAGAGTCAAGGCGTACTTCTAAGTGACATTTCATGCAATTCGTGACATTTCATGAAATTTGCAGAACTCTCTCTCTCTCTCTCTCTCTCTCTCTCTCTCTCTCTATATATATATATATATATATATATATATATATATATATATATATATATATATTGTTTTTTTTTGTTTGTTTTTTCTTCTTCTTCTTTTTTTTATTTCATTTTATTTTATTTTATTTTTTTCGGGGGGCGGGGTGGGGGTGGGGGAGTTAAACGACGTACCACTTTATCGTCTGCTGAATAAATCCAGAGTAAATGTCTCTTAAGTGCGATGAACGAACACGAAACTGAAAATAAGTAGAAGTGTTGAATCTTCCGGGCCGGATTAGCTAGTTTGGCCGATAAGGCATCACCACCACTGACCCTCATACAAATAAAATAAAATAAAAAAAAAAAAAAAAAAACACGAAATGTGGTAAATAATCAAAAAGAACCAGAAATAGACAATATAAACTAGGTTATGGTGAAGTACGGGGAGACGTTTTAACATTACGAAAACACGCCTAATCAAATATATAGAAAATTTCACCTCCAAACACTGAAAATTTACAGATAAAAAATACTCTTATATTTTTCATATTTCTACTCAAAACATAGATTGTGGTGCCTCAACGAGGCGGTTCTAACGGGTACCCACAATCTATGTTTTGTAGTAAAATAAGAAAAATAATGTATACCCCTATAAACCCCTGTTTTACTATATAAAAGTGAGGTTTAAGAGGGTCAAAATTATCTAGGCATGTTTTCGTGATGAAGTCGCCAAACGGCATAATACCAGCTGTAGTGATGATAAATAGTCTATAAGGAATGACCATTGAGCGCAGTGAACACACACACACACACCTGCGCGAAAATGATAACAGCTGACGTGTCGAACTCTCTGGACCAGACCGACTACTTTCGGTCAATCAGGCCCCATCCGGTGCACTAAGACAAAATTTCAAAAATTTGGAATGCGCTCAGTTTTACAATTTTTTCTTATATATAAAACTCCTGGATGAGTGGAAACCAGTGCAGACCCCGATCGGTCGCCGCATTTCGCATTATTTCTTCAGGCCGAGTATAGCATGGGTAAAAAATTAGCAGTTACTGCTTTATGAGATGTCATGTCCAAAATGGTATTGGAAACAATTGTCTTTACTCTTAAAGTGCTAATTACAACTTCAGCAGATGAATTTATTTATTTATTTATTTATTTATTTATACCCAGCCACATGATAGTGGCGGGGTGTTACGGTTTCACGTTGGTCACCCGTGTTTCCATTCGTCTGCCGCCCATATTTTCGTTTCCAGACGACAACTTGAGTAAATGTCTAAGGAATTTCACCAAACTTGGTTTGTACATTGATATTGTGGAGATCTGGTTTGGAAATGTTAATGGGTAAATTCCGTTGATTTTTGACGGAGTTATCTGCCCGACGCACGATAATCGCGGGGTATTACCTTTTCACGTTTTTATTTTCAGACAAACTAAGGCTTGATATGTCATATGAATCAGCAGACGATTCACATGAAATGCCAAGTCTTCTTTTGTTGTCCGTTACAACTCTTGCTAGGTAAACGGCACAATACCGGTTTCTTTTTGTCAGCCTTACTCCAATAATTGATTTGATTCACAGCACATATATAATATATATATATATATATATATATATATATATATATATATATATATATATATATATATATATATATATATATATATTTATATATATATATATATATATATATATATATATGTATGTGGGTGGGAGGGGGTGGGTGTGAATGGGGATGTAGATCCGAGTGGAGTGGGGCATTCTAGCTGCTTGCTGAGGAGACTCTGTCCATATTTGGTTTTGTTTATCCTGTTCTTGTAGTCTTTAGGAGGTCGTTTCTGGCTTTGCAATCACTTCGTTAGGGAAGAGTAAATTTTTATAACCATGAAACAAGAGTATTTCTTCAACTAAAAAAAAAAAAAGTTATCTGACATCATTAGTTGAGTAGGTAAAATATATACATTTAAAATGGCGATGATATATTTTCATACTTGAGAATCATTAACTCTTTCATTTATATGCTACAGGGTGGACAGTTGTGAAATTACTTGGGAGAAAAACAACCTCCTGGAAAATGAGATGAAGGTACAAATAAGAATTCCTATTCGACCTAGACAGATTTGAGATATGGCTAAACTCCTGTTTTAATGGACCACGATGGGCTAAAATCGGTAGAAGACAGAGTTACAGAAAATTTAGTTATAAACTGATAAGCAGAAGATAATCATTATTATCATAGAAACAAGAACGTCACTGACACAGATTTTGTCATTTTATTAATTTCTGAACCAGAGATTGGAAATGTTCCTACTGAGCATCGCTACGTTGTTTGTAGCAGGTAAGTTTACTCATTACATTAATTGTCATGATTATTAACCCTTAAAGCGCCAGTCACAACTATTGTCGTCTGCTTTGTCTTCTGCCGGTTACATTAAAATTGACTTCTGCAAACAGTGTGGACCCAGATCAGACTGCTCCTTTAGGAGCAGTCTGATCTGTGTCCACACTGTTTGCCTGTATGCAAAAATAGGTTTGAAGAGTTTTGCAAGAATATTCAGCAGACGACATAAACAGACGACATTTTCAGATGTAGGTTTTCTTGGCATTTTAAGGGTTAACCGTAAAGCGCTAAGCAAATTGAAGCAGAAAACATTATAGATATTAGAGAGAGAGAGAGAGAGAGAGAGAGAGAGAGAGAGAGAGAGAGTAAGGCTTGCCCAGCATACGATTCATATGAAATGATTTCAACCTTATTTTCTCTGAAAATTCAAAAAAAAAAACTCAAAAAAAAAAAAAAAAAAGAAAAAAAAAAAAAATCAATATGTCTGCTGCAGTTGTGAATTTAATCTGTGCCGCAATGTTTCGCCGGCCTCGGTGGCTAAATCGGATGCGAGTTTGATCCCCACCGGGTCCAGCAACATTATTTCGTGGAGATTGGTCAGGAAAAATTATCTACGGTTATTCTCTTCCTGTCACTGTTTCAAGATGAGCAGTTGTCAGTTTCTGGCGAAAGAATTTGCGCAAGTATTCGTTAACCGCTTAGACCCTGCCCAGGCAAAGTACTGTTAGGTAAAGTAACCGGCTAGACGTAACCTTAATGCGTTGGCGTAAAACCTCAACTCATTAAAGCGCTAAACAAAGTAAATCTTGTTAGGTTGATTTTCGGAAAATTTGTTTTAAAACAAGATTTTCAATTTGTTATTTCTAGCAACCTTTTGAAGTGCTCAACCATCACGAAAATATACCTATACAATTTTGACCCCCTTCAACCCCACTTTTATATAGTAAAACTGGGGTTTACAGGGGTATACATTATTTTTCTTATTTCTGCTCAAAAACATAGAATGTGGGTACTCGTTAGAACTGCCTCGCCGAGGCAGTTCTAACGAGTACCAACAATCTATGTTTTGAGCAGAAATATGAAAACTATCAGAATTTTTTATCTGAAAATTTTCCTTTTTTGGTTGTAAAATTTTCAATATATTTGAATAGGCGTGTTTTCGTAATGCCTGCCCTAGTATGCTTACTAACATTCATAAAGACCCAGAGCTAACAGTGATATGTAGACACATACACATGTACATACACATGAACACATGTATTAAGCAGCATTTCTGCGGAACTCGAATTGCATAAAAAAATATGTGTGTATAGAATTGCTACTGAAACAAACTTCGAACAGACAGACCCCAGCAAACAGTGTAGAGCCTGATCAGACACCACAGAACGCGGCGTCTGACCAGGGTCTACACTGTCTGTGATATGCAGACGGATACACATATACACATTAACACATATGTATTATGCAGCATTTCTGTGGAATGCGGAATGCATAAAATATAGGTTTATAAAATTGCTACTGAAATGTGCTTTGTGAGTGCGCATGTCAAACATACGAATACGTAATAAATGTTTTACATATGCATTAATTATTTGTTACATATGCGTACAGTTGTACGCATCCGTAACAAATTGTTACGTATGCGTTCAACTGTACGCATATGTAACACATTTGGTACGTATTCGTATGTGTGGCATATGCGAACTCACAAATCATACTAAGGAACAAATCTGTCACAGTAATCGTTCCCGAATAGTGAAATATATGTAATCAACAGGAGTTACAAATGTATATGGTTCGTACATATCATACGAACGCTTCACACTAACTTGTCCACATGTTACATATGCATACAGTTGCACGCAAACGTAACACATTCCCAGCAAACACACAACGTCGCCCCAACGTCGTTACAATGTCGCTGCAACGTCACGATGCTTCGAACATACAGACCACAGCAGACCGTGTAGACCCTGATCAGATGCCGCAGAATGCGACGTCTGACCAGGGTCTACATTATTTGCCACCCATCTCCTCACCCGGAACCTTTCAGACACATCAACACGTGGTAAAATGGACCTGCTTATATTTGAGGACAATAATCCCAGCAGACACACAACGTTGTTGTAAAGTTAGTTCAACGTCAATGACGTTGATTCAACGCCGAAACGAAGTGTTGTTTTTTTCATTGTGTGCCCACTTGGATAATAAGGCGATATATTAGGTATCTGAAGCTCATTTTAAATAGTTCATGATGTAAAAATAATTGATAAAATCCAGGGGTGAGGGGGGGGGGGGTGTTGATATTTTCTTATGAACGATATCACGCCGCCCGGCGTGTGTAGATAACGAAACGCACAAAATATATTGACGTGATTTGAAAGCGTCAAAAGAGCGTAAACCAGAATCTGAAGGAAAAAAAATATAATATGTAACATATAAGTCAATGCTCTTTGAGTTTAAAATACTGGAAATATTTCCCCCGAGTATTGCAAATTTCATAAACAAGCTCGGGTTTGCAAATCTTTCGCGAAATACTTCCTGTATTTTAAACTCATGGTGCTTTATTTTCTATAAGATGACAAAATACTTAGAAAGAAAACCGTATTTTACTTTTGTCAGAGTGTTGGATAAAAAGTTTATCTGTAAAACCTGGACTGGGCTAAGTGCTTAGATATTGGCAAACAGTGCAAACCCAGGTCAGACGCCGCAGAACGTGAGTAGTATAGGGTGTTAGTCCCCATAGTGCCACCCTATACTACTAACGTGGCGTCTGATCAGGGTCTGAATTGTTTGCTTAAACTGCAGGAGGCTGTTTAAATGAAACAGTATTTAGTCCAAGTTCAGGACCATTTTCCAAGCCTACACACAGAGACAATCGACCCACCAGTGCTATTAGTACTTTGATTCTTTTAGCTCACGGCTGTGAAGATGGCTGGTTTTCTTATCAAGAATCCTGTTATGTAATCGTAGAGAAGAATGAACCCTGGCCTTTTGCTGTGGTATGAATAAACCCTTAGTTCTTAACCCATAACCTTTACAACTCTCTGTGATAATTCAGCAGACGACATTTTGATACATATTTATTTTTCCCAGAAAACAGGATTCGACATTTCATACAAACTGTATCCTATGGAGTCGATTTGTATGAAATGTCATCCTGTTTGGCATTTCATGCAAATTAGATAACTTGCATATGTCAAATCCTGTTTTTCTGAGAAAAATAAGAATAATGTATTAAAATTGAAACAATTTGTATGAAATGTCGAAACCCGTTTTCTGGGGAAAATAAGAAAAACGTATCAAAATGTCGCTAAGCAAAATTGTAGCAGACGACATTCTGTTGTAACAGACCGCATTCTATTTTTAAATTACGTACTACTTTTTTTCGTTTCAGAGAAAATAAGACTTGGTATTTGATGTGAATTGTCTGCTTCACACGGAATGTCAAAATATGTGGATATAGCCAGGAAACGCCCCAATCACGAAGTACAGCCTTGCACCAAAAAAGGGGACATGAGGAACAATTATTTACAAATTGCCTTATATGAAACCAGTGACGCACAAACGAAGAAAAGCTGCCACAGAGGCCTTGAACCGACAATGCAAAATATAGGGGGCGGGGGAGGGGGGTTGGGATGGGGGGATGCAAAATATAATTTGTCTCATTTTCAAGACTTATGCTAAAGGCAAATTCATCTGATGACCAATTGTTGATAGAGTTTACTTATTTTTCCAAGGAAATAGGATATGGCATTTCATGGCATTTCATGCATATTGTCTCACTTGAAAACAACTTGCATGAAATCTCAAATCCTATTTTTCTGGAAAATAAAGGAAATATTTCAAATTTCGTCTGCTTAAAATATTTCAAAGTGTCGTCTGCTGATGAGATGGCTCATCATTACGAAAACACGCCTATTCAAATATATAGAAAATTTTATCTCCAAAAACTGAAAATTTTCAGATAAAAAACTCAGACTAAAAAACAAACTATGTTTTGAGCAGAAATAAGAAAAATAATTTATATCCCTGTAAACCCCAGTTTTACTATATAAAAGTGGGGTTTAAGGGGGTCAAAATTATATAGGTATGTTTTCGTGATGTTATGAGTCTCTAATCAGGATCTTCACTGTTTGCAGCGGTATCTGGTTTGGTCTGTAGGGCTGAAAAGGTTTACACGCTGATCATATATAAAATAACATTTTCACATGACCGTCAAGTTACTCAGTGAAATAACGCATGTCGTAAAAATCATATAACCACATGTGTAATAACACCTGCAAGACTTCCCGTTGGTTAGCCTTATTACCCTCATTAATATTCGTATTACTCCGCTTATTTATAGCCACCAAGGTGGTGTCCGCGTTCGCCGATACAACTTTCACTTTTGAAACAGGTCCTGCATTCAATTTTGAGATGATTTTGAGATGAACGATAATTGTCAGACCGATAGAAGGGGAAGACACGACACAGTCATAATGTGCTTAACATGTCTACCAGAAATATTCATAGTGGTTAAAATTCGATGTTTTCCGGCCAATATTTGGACACAAAATGAAAAAAAAACAATGACCTCCTCTCCAAAAACGCGTTGGAGGATAACATGATTCCGACAGTCATTAAATGTGTCAATTAAAATCCGAACTATTGTTAAAATGTTTTATATTCTTCAAATTTGTCATTTACTTGGGTATTAGACCGCCGTATATAAAACCGCATTTATCGAGGTCAATGACCTTTTAATACGACAGCTGACTTCGGGGGATTTCCCTTCTGGTTCTCATTCTGGATGACGATGAAGGGACTATTTACTTTTGAATTAATTCATTCAAATGGAATGTTTATTAGCACAAATAAAAGTCATCTCTAATTTCTATAGTTTAGCGAAGTAATAAATGGCATATTGTTTCTTGTTATTTTCGGTACTTACCAAATAATATGCGAACTATTTTTGTTGCGTAGTACTATTGAATCCTTGGTAGTGAGTTGATTCACTTATCTATGGAACACCGTTTATCTTTATATATTTTGTGCATTTTTTTTTTTTTTTTTTTTTTTTTTTTTTTTGTCATCGTAAACAGAATCTTACATTCGTGGTGATTTAATATGAAATTTATAAAACTCGTTGGGTAATTTCGGTATTTTTCTCGTCAAGGATCGCAAAAAAAAAAAAAAAAAAAAAAAAAAAAAATACCCAAACTCGTTTCATAAATGTCATATCAAATGACCATGTAAGATCTTCTATTTATAATTACATTTCTAACGACTTTATTTTTCAGGCATTTTGTAATAGCCTTGGTGGTTACTTATTACAGCTGGAAACTCAGGAAGAAAACGAATTTATCAAAAACTATACTAGAAAGTTACATGCAAGCCAGGGTAAGTGAATGATACAAATGTTCTAGCGGGCACATGACGTTCATACAACGTCAATGCGACGTCATGACTTTATACAACGTCACATTCAAGTCGATACAACGGCACTACGTTGCACCGACGTTGTATAAACGTGATGAACCTTCGGAAAGCCGTCAATATGAAAACGTGCCTTCGGAGCTTATGTGGAGAGCCAACGCCCAGATCAGCTTGCGTAACTCAATATATTTAAATTCTCTCCTAATCCATCTTCGCAAGCTAAATACAATCATTAAAACAGTTTAAGTGATGTTTTTTTACAAAAACGCCTATATTACAGAGCTATCTCAGCAGGCATACAACGTTGAAGTCACGTCGATTAAACGTTGATTCAACGTCAAGACATTGAATCGACGTTGTTTTACCGTTGTGTGTCCACTGGGATGCTTTGCTCTTGGATGTCGCTGCTTTCTATTGTTACCAATCTACTTAACTATAACCGTTACAGCCTGTCTTTGGCTTAAACGGCTTTAACTAAGTGAATTGGATTAGCTGTCTCTCAGCGTTTCGGAGTTGATAAGGAAACTGTCAAATTTTAAGAACGTCTATTATAATATTGGAAGATTGCAAGAAAAATAATCTACTATTCTTCGTCGCTTATCTTCTTTTTCATTACGAAAACACGCCTATACAAATATATAGAAAATTTCACCTCCAAAAACTGAAAATTTTCACATAAAATACTTTGATATTTTTCTTATTTCTGCACATGTTTTTGAGCAGAAATAAGAAAAATAATGTATACCCCTGTAAACCCCAGTTTTACTATATAAAAGTGGGGTTTAAGGGGGTCAAAATTATATAGGCGTGTTTTCGTGATGTGGAAGATGCCTTTTTTTTCCTATTGCACAGACCGATATTCAGGACTGCATTATTTTACAATCTGTTTTCGTTACGTTTTGGGGAACAGATTTTTGATAGGACATTTTGTTATTACGTGAGAATACAGCGTTTGTCAGCGGCCAGTCAGATGACTTGGTAAAGGACGCCTATTCAAGTTAACGTTATGGCATGGGCAATGACCAATGATAGGTCTGATCGGCCTGCGCGTCAGCTATCTGATCAGTGCCTTCGCTGTTAGTATTAGATTTCTCTGGTTCTCAGAGCAGATTATCGATGTTTGCGTTAAGTTTCTATATGAGTGCCCTATACTCACCTTGTGGTCAGTCAGATTGTTTGTTTGTGTTGAGGTTTTACGGCCCAGTCAACCCAATGTGGTCATGTCGAGCGCGGTCAGTTTACCTAACCACACGTTTACTGGGCAGGCTTAAGTTAGTCCTCTAAGCGGTTAACCAGTATTGTGCACATTCTTTCGCCAGAAAGGTCAGTCAGATAAAATGACCATAGTGATTACACCGTTAGGAATATTTGAATAAAATTTGGCATAATGATAGATAGCAAAATGATCTAGCCAACTCGCTTGCTAAACGCCACTTTTGTACCAAAGCAATGCCGAAGCAAAACAAAAAGTATCCCATATGAGATATTTTGATAAATTTTGTATACCATCACGAAAACATGCCTATATAATTTTGACCCCCTTAAACCCCACTTTTATATAGTAAAGCTGGGGTTTACTGGGGTTTACATTATTTTTCTTATTTTTGCTCAAAACATAGATTTTGGGTACTCGTTAGAACCGCCTCGTCGAGGCGGTTCTAACGAGTACCTACAATCTATGTTTTGAGCAGAAATATGAAAAATATAAATATTTTTTATCTGAAAATTTTCTTTTTTTGGTGGTAAAATTTTCAGTTTATTTGAATATGCGTGTTTTCGTAATGCACATTAATACTAATAAGCTCCAGACAAAGGAATAGCCAAAGGCCACTTTTCCTTGAGCGAGGCAATGCCAAAGTCAAAATGTGACAGCTAGCAAAAATACTCATAACTCATACTTTAATAATTTTTCGCAAACAGATTTATACCGAAAACGTCTTGTCAACTGGTTTTTCAGATACCAATTGTCACTGATCGAAGCAACGCCGAGGCCAAAATATGTAAAGAGTCGTAGGCCTTCAACAATATGGAATATTCTGATAAAATATTGTATACAGGAAAAAATGAGCGAGTCATGAACTTAAGTGATAGTTGATGTTCTTTATTAGATTTATATTATTTGTAACCTACATTATATTTTTTTAGTTTAACCCATTTATGCCGAATTGACTCTTCTACCTAAATGTTTTGAACAGTTCCATTTCAAAAAGAAGGGATGTCTATCTTTTTTTAAATATTACCTTGTTAAATAGAAAATCACATAATGCAATCAGTGTATACCCTGATCAGACACCGCATTCGTCTGGTCTGGGTCTACATAGTTTGCCAATGTGCCTTTTATGGGACGCTAGCTATAAACAGATCAGAAGCTGTCTTTGGAAACAAAGAATAAACGAAATAATTAAAACTGTAGATTCGGTTTTATTAAGTCTCTTTATATGCAACGATCATGTCATAGGCTTAAATGGTATGGGATTTTCAAAGTAACAAGAATGGGCTCAGTGGTGCCACTATGGTGAAATACGGGGAGACGTTTAACGGCTCCCACACGGCACTTAACACCAAAAAGCTATAACATTACAAGATGCCTGTTTTCCGTCAGGATACGATGTAGGATCTTGTAGAAATACTGAATAAAAAAAACAAACAAACAAAAAACTAGAAAGCAGTTTAATTCAGTCTGTTCATGGGGAACCTGTCCCTCCCCAGCCCTCTAGTAGCTTTGAACGGAACTTTGTTTTCACATACATGTCATGTTCCCAATAGTCCCAAAATGACCTGAAAATTTAATAATTTCAGCACTGGTATGTCGAAATCGCTTTGTCATTTTTCTCATCAACCTGTGATATGCTGAATTTAAGATGTGACGCCCACTTGCATTTTTGAGCCAATAAGATTGCTTGATCTAGGTTGCTGACACGAATTTACATATTAAATGACAAATCGTGCAGATCCAAATCAGTTGGCGTTTTCAGAAATCAACCGATCTGGATCTACACTGTTTGCAAAAGCAGGGCTTATCCGGGTTCAGCAGGACCTGTAACAACACAAATAAACCTACCGTCCCATAAAATAGGGACATTGGCAAACAGTATAGACCCTGGTCAGACGCCGCAGTCCGCGGCGTCAGATCAGGGTTTCCACTGTTTGCATAAAATGCAGGAAATTCTACAAAACATGGTAAGAATCGACCAGATACCCCTGCTACTGGAAACGGACCTATCCCAGGAGAAGAGCCTACTTGGCATAGATGGGTGAACTTCATACGAACACATCACGAAAACAACATGCCTTTATAATGTTTGATGTAGTAAAACTGGGGTTTACAGGGGTATACATTATTTTTCTTATTTCTGCTCAAAAACATAGATTGTGAGTACTCGTTAGAACCGCCTCGCTGAGGTGGTTCTAACGATTACCCACAATCTATGTTTTGAGCAGAAATAAGGAAAAATATCAGAATTTTTATCTGAAAATTTTCAGTTTTTGGTGGTAAAATTTTCAGTATATTTGAATAGGCCAGTTTTCGTAATGATCTGAGTCTGAAGATGAGAAAACATACCTTCATACATATACGCCCTGCTATGATTCAGATCACTCTGCGCATTCGCACAGTCTGATCAGAATATTCACTGGGCGCATTTGGATACCCAAGGATGCAACGTATCTTCATGCGAACAACAAAGACTCTGATCAGATTGCGAGTGACTTGTTGGGCGCACACATCAGAAGGAACGTCTTCTCACGTCACCTATTACGAAAACACGCCTATTCAAATATACTGAAAATTTTACAACCAAAAAAGGAAAATTTTCAAATGAAAAATTCTAATATTTTCGTATTTCTTCTCAAAATATAGATTGTGGGTACTCGTTAGAACCGCCTCGACGAGGCGGTTCTAACGAGTACCCACAATCTATGTTTTTGGCAAAACAAGAAAAATAATGTATGCCCCCGTAAACCCCAGTTTTACTTTATAAAAGTGTAATTAAAGGGGTCAAAATTATATAGGCGTGTTTTTGCGATGGTTTATACATTTTTACGGCTATTTTTCAGATCAGCGCCCGTTTCACTATCTGATAGGAGGACACGATATAGTAAGAGAAGGTCACTGGATATGGGCTCACACCCACGAAGAATTTGACTACACAGACTGGGCTCCCGGAGAACCTAATAGCCAAAGAGGGGACCAAGACTGCATGCAAATACAGGGATCGCAAGATTACCAGTGGGATGACATAGAATGTGACGTTAGCCATTATTTTATATGTGAAACTGGGTAAGGAATGTTCCCGACTCTTCTTTTCAACATTAGCCTTTATCACTCTCTTGGTTAATTCAGTCTGTCTATCCGTCCATTAGCGATAATAGCTTTAGCGCTTAAGCCTTTGGGAATATTTTGATAATTTTTGGCACACTGATATATATAATACAGACAAGATCTATTGCGGACAATGGAATTGCCAAATGCCACTTCTCCTTGATCAAGGCAATGCCGAGGTCAAAATGTGACAGCAAAAATCATAACTTGACACCTTAGGAATACTTTTTTCGCACACAGATTAATATCGAAAGGACCTAGCCAATGGGCTTTTCAAATGTCAATTTTCACTGACCTAGGCAACGCCGAGGCAAAAATATGGACATAGCCAAAGCTCTTCAAGAATATGGAATATTTTGATAAAATGGTGAGTACACATTATCCAGCTAACATTCTTTATAAATCTAAAGCGAGCCGTTATCGGCCCGTCAGCTACCCTGACGGGCCGATAACGACCCGCTACAGATTTATGCTGAATGCTTACTGGATAATATTGATAAAATCAAGCCAAAGAAATCCCCTAAAGTCTGAGACTAAGAAGCGACATAGGCAAGGATGAGGCGGGTCGTGTAACTTAGCGAAAGTTGATTTATGGCTAATTTTAACCCTTGTCTTGCTGAATAAATTAAGATGCCACGCCCACTTCTAATTTCCAGCCAATCAGATTGCTTGATCCGGGTTTCTGATAGAAATTCAGATATCTAATCACAAACAGTGCAGATCAAGATCAGTTGGCTTCTTCAGAAGCCAAATGATCTGGATCTACACTGTTTGCTAAAACTGGGTGTGTCGTGTTCAGCAAGAGAATGGTTAACATAGTTATGCTTAGCGTCCCATAAAACGGACATTGGCAAATAGTCTGGCCAGGGACTGCATCGTTTTGCTTTAAGATCACGAAAACATGCCTATATAATTTTGCACCCCCATAAACCCCACTTTTATATAGTAAAAATGGGGTTTACAGGGGTATACATTATTTTTCTTATTTCTGCTCAAAAACATAGATTGTGGGTACACGTTAGAACCGCCTCATCGAGGCGGTTCTAACGAGTACCCACAATCTATGTTTTGGGCAGAAATATGAAAAAATACCAGAGTTTTTTTATCTGAAAATTTTCAGTTTTGGGAGGTGAAATATTCTATATATTTGAATAGGCGTGTTTTCATAATGGAACGGAAATTTCTGTAATAATTGATGAACTTAAAACTAGATACCCCTTAAATTGGAAATGGACTTGTAAAAAGAGAGTGATAGCATTAACAGGTTAATAAATATCAAGATTACCATATATAATGGAATGCGGATAACCATTTTGGAAATGTTACGCGCGCAGACAGCGTAAAACAGATCAGTCCGAGCATTTATGCAGTGTGGCCACGATCTACACTTTAGGCATACACAGTATTTGTGTCACGGCCTCAGAAAATGGTCATTACGTCATGTATACGAACACAGAACATTCACACCGTCTCTCAGGGTCTCTTTGTTGTACTATGCAGTGAACCTTCGATACAACGACAACATTTGTTCCCAAAGACGTTTCCATTAAAATGAATTTGCTGTTGTACAGAATACTCATTGAGCAGATTGATCTGTAAGAAAAGTCTTGTTTTGTTCATATTTCCTCACAGAGCATATGTTTGGGTTAGTTTCTAGAATCGCCTTACTGATGCGATTCTATCAAATACCCAAACATATGTTTCCTTAAAATATTAATTACAATATTCTTGCATAATTTTTTACTAATTGTTAAGGAACGATTTCCCGAGAGATTTGCAAACATTAGCACGAGAAATGTTTGTAAGATTTCACATCTGAAGCAAATTCATTTTAATGGCAACGTTAGAGCAAAATAAGAACGTTAACTGACTTACTTTTTATTTCCAACACGTCATCAATACAAGATGGCGGAAAATATTATTTATAATTCCCAATGAGGGAGATTTCCTTTAAAACGCTATCACACCGCGCGACGAATGTAGATGAGGTAATGTCGCAAAACTTTAACTTATTGTCGTCATTTGAAAACGTCAAAAGAAAATAAGATTTCTAACACCCCCTAATTTGTCTTGAAATTTCTAGCCATGCTTTATCTACGGTATTTGAGCGTAGGAATTTCGTCGCGCGCAAACCTCTCGCGCATTGTTAACTTTTAAGTTACAGAGACCAAGTCTAAGCCATGCTTATTTTAACATTATACACATAATTAGTGATATTAGTAAGATAGAAAATGATCATGAACATTGCAGTTCTTTGACTTTCATTTTACCTGATGAGTTCCTCTGTAGGTACATTCGTTCAATTCGTGTTTCCATCTTGTATTGATGACATGGTCGAAAAAAAAAGTCAATTAACATTCTTATTTTGCTTTTTTGTATCTGCCTACTCGAGTTTTGGTTCATCGCGGCCCTCCAACTCCATGCATTTTGCAATTCTTTCATGAATACAGGATAAAATTTTTTATATTTTACATCGTCAGCAGATTCGGATAAGTAATCCGCTATCTTGAATATTGGTCGTCGAACAATGTAGCTAGGTAATCGTGTGCATAATGCTAGAGGAATAGTCAACTACCAAAGGGGAAGTCAGGTAATAATATAGTAATATACAATCTGGGGTTAGTTGCATAAGGAAAGCGCTCTCATGCAGCGCTCTGTAGCGATTTGTTCTTGCTATGCAACGGTCCGTTTGATGGGAGCGCTTTTTTAAAATGTCTGCCAAAATGACACGATTTTCAAACTGGGAATTTCTCGTAAAAAGCTAGCGGTGCTTGCTTCAGCGATTGGTTTTGTGTTCTATGGTCATATATGCATAATGCACTTCGTCCAAGAACAACAACAAAAACATTTAATTTCTTAAAACGGTCACTGACTACGTCGGGCGCCGCCATTTTGTTTTGTCTGTGCAACGTTCTGTTTCAGACAGCGAGTCAGCTCCAAACACAGATACGAAGCACCACAAAGCGCTTTTTGGTAACGTACCGTTGCATAGCGAAGCGCTACGAAGCGCTCTGTAACGTTCGCCTTATGCAACTCGCCCCCGATTTATGCAAATTTCGCTCAATGAGGGGTGTTAGAAAAGAAATATATTTTTTTTCCGAACTCTGCTCAAATGCCACAGATAAAGCACAGTTGAGCTTTGGTTTAACCTATTTGAGCGAGCTCGTGCTCAAACAGGTACAACCCACTCACGGTTCGAAGTAACTTATTTCTTAAATAATCTAAGAAAAAAAAGAATATTTATGATATGTTATATATAAGTAAATACACCTTGAATTTGAATTACAGGAAATATTTCCCTCCAGACTTGCAAATCTTATGAACAAACTCGTGCTAATGCACTCGTTTCCTGATCGGATTTGCAAATCTCGCAAGAAATCGTTCCTTATTTTAAACTCATGGTGTATTAAGCTGTATTTATTTCTATATGACGAATTACTTCGGACTTAGCTCTAGATCAATCTGATCAGGACCTTTACTGTCCGCTAACAGAATCATTGGCTACAACAGAAAGTAAGAATGAGGAGCAAATGTTCCGATGATACTTTGCACATGCGCAAGATGATCTGAATATGCGCATTTTGCGCATGTTCGAAGACACTTTTACGGTTGACGTAGGCCACATGGTGACATGTCATAATATAAATGCAAGAGTAACGCCTATAAAATTGTATATTTCAGGGCTGTCAACCAAACCAACTCACCAATGGTTGTCGGTCGCTGAAGAATGAAACCACGGATCTCATTGGCTGTCGTGCAATGCATTTATTTTTGCGTTTTTTTATTTTTAGTGATTTGGTTATCATACTGATAATTGACGAGGACAAAAGACAATAAACAAATTCCAGTATACATTCAGCGTAGAAGCGTCCGCGGGCTGCCGAGTGGTTAGCGCTCCTGTCTCGAAATCACGAGGTCCTTGGTTCGAATCCAACTCCAAGCGGAATTCATCTAATGACTGTACGGCGTTTCTAGGGACGGATCTTTCTATCTGTCCCTCACACCCATGAGAGATTCTTTTTCTTGCACACCTTTCATTTCTGAAAGTGGGTTTTTGATTATGTAGTCACTTCGACTACAGACGTCCGCCATATTGTGTTGACGTTTAGTGACGTCATTACGTTCAGTGACGTCAACCTCCTATACAACCAATGTATATCAAACACGTGAAAATTCTCGACTTTTATATTTCCAACGGGACGGATAAGGGTGTGTGAGATAAGATTTGCTATATCCGGTATGCAAGAATAGAATGTACGCCTCTTGTTTAACCCCTTATGAACCGTCTGGTATTTATTAATGGTATTTGTATATGCACCTTTTCCCATCGTTAGTTCGTTTAGTTTTGGATTTTGTGTTGAGGTTTCACGGCCCAGTCAACCCAATGGGGTCATGTCGAGCGCGGTCAGTTTACCTAACCACACGTTTACTGGGCAGGCTTAGTCCTCTAAGCGGTTAACCAGTATTGTGCACATTCTTTCGCCAGAAACTGACAACTGCCCTTCTTGAATCAGCGGAAGGGAGAGAATGACCGTAGAAAATATTTCATGATCAATCTCCACAAAAGAATGTTGCCGACTTCGGCGGGGGTTGAACCCGCGACCTCCTGGTCTTCAGTCGGACGGCGCAGCCAACTGCGCCACCGAGGCCGGGATTAATGGTTTGTAACGTCATTTTGTGCCATTCAACACCCACCACATGCCATGTAGTGTGTTGGTGGGTGGGGGAGGAGGGGAGGGGTAGGGGCTCCGTGCTCCGTCTTTTCTTGGCTATCTTTATACTCATTTGAACCGCAACATCAGAAAGCGTACCATCGGACATGTGAGCCCAGCGAAGATTCAGATCAGACTGATTATAATCTTCACTGGGCGCATTTAGAATAGACAAGGATGCAAAGTTTCTTCATGCGAACATTGAAGACTCTTATCAGTCTGCACGGAAGCGGTCGGCGGGGATGGGCAGGCTGATTTAAGTCTTCGCTGTGCATACATGTGAGAAGATGCGTTTTCACACATGTGAGCATGTACGTTTCCCGCATATGAAAAGTTACGTTTTCACACGTGAGCAGGTACTTTTTTCGCATATGTGAGCAGGTACTATTTCACAACTGTGAACAGGTATGTTTTCACACATGTGAGCAGGTACGTTTCACACATGTAAGCAGATACGTTTCACACATGAGAGAAGGTACGGTTCACACATGTGACAGGGTACGTTTAACACATGTGAGCAGGTACGTTTTCACATATGAGCAGGTATGTTTTCACACGGGTGCGCAGGTACGTTTCACACATGTGAGAAGGTACGTTTCACACATGTGAGCAGGTACGTTTTCACATATGTGAGCAGGTAATTTTCACAACTGTGAGCAGGTATTTTTTCCCACATGTGAGCAGGTGTTTTCACACACGTGAGCAGGTACGTTTTCACATATGAAAAGGTACGTTTTCACATATGTGAGCAGGTAATTTTCACAACTGTGAGCAGGTATTTTTTCCCACATGTGAGCAGGTGTTTTCACACACGTGAGCAGGTACGTTTTCACATATGAAAAGGTACTTTTCACATATGTGAGCAGGTTCTTTTTCACAACTGTGCGCAGATATGTTTTCACACCTGTGAGCAGGTACGTTTCACACGTGAGCACATACGTTTGACATATGTGAAACGGTACGTTTTCACACATGTGAGCAGGTACGTTTTCACACATGTGAGCAAGTACGTTTTCACACATATGAGAAGGTACGTTTTCACACATATGAGAAGTTACGTTTTCACACATGTGAGCAGGTACGGTTTTACACGTTGTGGCTCATTTATTGTCTAGACAATGTTAGATTTTGTCATTGCTCCGGAAGCACTTAAAGAAAGGTCATGGTCATGGATTGGTCTAATGCTGTTTTCCCACGTGTTTGATATGCACTGGTTTCAATGGACGCGTTCGTTAATTTTACGTCGTTGTACGAAATGACGTCATCAACTGCCACAGCTAGTAATGTCATCACAATATGGCGGACGTCAGCAATCGATGTGACAGCATTAATAAAAAAGACGGGCCAAGGTCATTTTTTATTTAAAGTAGGTCACAGGTCAAGGTCAAGGTCGCAGGTCGTTTTTTGTATGAGTGGGAAAACCTTGTCACAAGGAACCTACATGCCAAATATGAAGGCCCTATCTGAAACGGTTCAAAAGTTATGACCAATGTTTGTTTTTCTTTCTTTAAAGTAGGTCACAGCTCAAGGTGAAGGTCACAGATTTTATATATATATATATATATATATATATATATATATATATATATATATATATATATATATATATCAGTGGGAAGCCCTTGTCACAAGTACCCTATATGCCAAATATGAAGGTTCTATCTCAAACGTTTTAAAAGTAATGACCAATGTTAAAGTTGTCCACCAACAAACAAACCAGCAAACATACAGGGCAAACACAATATGTCCCCACTATCGCTACCGGGGACATAAAAATCTACGTTCAGAAATGAAAGGTGTGCAAGAAAACGAATCTATCATGGGTGTGAGGGGTAGACAGAAAAATCTATCCCTCGTGATGCCTCTCAAGATGCCAGACAGTGATCCTCGGGACAGATTTTTCTATCTACCCCTCACACCAATGATAGAGCTTTATAGTCTTTGCAGCTGAGAAGGCCGGCCTGTCTTACCCGGTCTCAAACCCTGAAGACAGTTTTTTGCCCCGTAACATAACTACAGTCGAACCTCAATAGCTCGAGCACCGATGGCTCGTTTACCATGGATAATTCGAACTCGTTTTTGTGTCCCTACGTAATTCTTCCGAAAACTCAAGAAAACAGATACTTAGGGAAATTTTCTTGTTTTATCATGAATTTGTACAATGGATGTAGATGTGATAAACAGGTCTGATGTGCATCCTTCTTTAAGAAGTTGTTTGTATAAACAAACTGCAACATACTACTTTATTGAGGCATTAATCCATGAAATCGGCTTCAAAATATCACAAAATAACTGAAGCATGAAAATAAGGTCAAAATGACCTTGACCTTATTACACTAAATGTTGATGTGATAAACATGTCTGATGCCCATCCTTCTTTGATAAGAGTTTGTATAAACAAGCTGCAATATACTTTATTGGGATGTCCTAGATTTTGACCTCTAGCCCTGCCCTGGGGCATGACCCAGGGGTCCATGGATGTGGAATGGATGAGAACCCTCCCAGGTACCCCCATACCAAATATGAAAAGTTTTTGATCAGTGGCTGCAGAGTTATAAGTAATAAAAAAAATTCGAAGTAAAACTTGGTTATAGACAGAGTTAACGGACGGAATCACACCCGGACAGACGGAAGGTCGGACAGACAGACGAAGGGACTAACGGAACGGACGAAAACTATATACCCCTTCGGCATACTTCGTATGCCAGGGGTATAATAATTCGAACAACCACATTTAACAAATATGTAACTAGACTCTTGAAGTTAGAGATAAAATTGTTGAAAATATTGTGGAAAAGAGGAAAATTGCTCCTGTTGTTAAATTTTCATGTTTAGGCAGGGACCAAATTTTCACTTCCAGATAAGCGGTTATTCAAGATAAGCAAGGTCGATATAACGAGAGTCACCTGTATCTAGTTCTTTGGCTGAAATTTCTCCTTCGCTTACCACTTACCCGAGGGAAGAGGACAGGTTCTGGCAAGACTGCGCTAATGTGCAGCCATGCTTGATTCATTGCTGTTCGCATATGTGGGAAATAGGTCCGTATGCCATATGCGAACAGCTCGTGTACTGTACCCAACTAATCGTGTACTGTACCCTAAAATTGTGTACTTAACCCAACTAATCGTGTACTGTACCCAATAACTGTGTAATGTACCCAACTAATGGGGTATTGTACCCAACTATTGTGTAAAGTACCCAACTAATCATGTACTGTACCAAATTAATCGTGTACTGTACCCTGCTAATCATGTACTGTCCCCAACTAATCGGGCATTGAACCCAACTGAAATCGCACTGAATCCAAAATAATCAGATATTTTGTACCAAATTTATTGTGTACTTACCTAACTGATCGTGTACCGAACTAATCGTGCATAGGACACAAATAATCCTGTACCCAACTAAACGTGTATTCAACCCAATTAAATGTGTACTTTGCAGATACACAGGTGATCAGCAGTTTAGCATTTGTAAAGGAACAGTAACAAGAGGCCCATGGGCCACAATGTTCACCTGTGTTAACTGCTGTAAGTTAATCAGGTCATTTACTCATCATTCCCTATCAGCCTGTCAAGTTTCAAGGCAATGGCTTAAACAGTTTTTGAGATACCTTGCTTTCAAGCTTAAAATACTGAAATTTTCAAAAAGCCATAAGTAAAACCAGTTTAAACCCCAGGGGCTTGATTGGCAGGATTTATGTAGGGGACCACTAAACATTGCTACATATTAAATGCATAATCTGTGGGCCTGATGGTTTCAGAGAAAATCTTTTAAGTTTTTCCCATCAGTCTGTGGGAGTAAATGACCCCCAGGGCATGGCCAATTTTGTACCCCAGGTGCATGGATGGCAGGATTTATGTGGGGGACCACTAAACAATGCTACAAACTAAATATATGAGCTGTGGGCCTCATGGTTTCAGAGAAGAATTTTTTTTTAAGGTTTTCCAATTATAAGTCTATGGGAGCTAATGACCCCCGGGGGCCAATTCAGATCCCAGGGGCATGGCTGGCAGGATTTGTGTAGATGACCGCTTAACATCGCATCATACTTAAACCATTAAGTCTCGGCCTCACTATTTCAGAGAAGATTTCTGAAGGTTCTTTAGCTATATATGTCTATTTATACGTATGTCCCCTGGTGGTGGCCGATTTGGACCCAAAGGTTCTTGATTGGCAGAATTTATGTAGGGGACCACTACACATTCCTACATACTGAATATATCAGCTCTGGGCTTCATGGTTTCAGAGAAAAAGATTTTTTTTAAGTTTTACAAATTATAAGTCTATATGAGCTAATGACCCCCGGGGCGTGGCCAGTTTTGGGCTTTAGGGGCTTGATTGGCAGGATTTGTGTAGGGGACCAATAAACATTGCTAAATACTAATTATGTAAGCTGTGGGCCTCATGGTTTCAGAGACGGAGATTTTTTTCATTATAAGTCTATGGGAGCTAATGACCCTCGGGACGTGGCCAGGTTGAACCCCAGGGGTTTGATTGGCAGGATTTATGTAGGAGACCACTAAGCATTTCTACATACTAAATATATAAGCTCTGGGCCTCGTGGTTTCAGAGAAGAAGATTTTTTGTTTTTCCTATTATAAGTCTATAGGAGCTAATGACCCCGAGGACGTGGTCAGTTTGGGCCCCAGTGGCTTGATTGGTAGGATTTATGTAGGGACCACTAAACATTGCTACATACTAAATATGTAAGCTGTGGGCCTCATGGTTTCAGAAAAGAAGATTTTTTAACGTTTTTCCCAGTATAAGTCTATAGGAGATAATGACCAAAAGGGCGTGGCCAGTTAAGGCCCCAGGGGCTTCATTGGCAGGATTTATATAGGGGACCACAAAACATTGCTACATACTAAATATGTAAGCTCTGGGCCTTATGGTTTCAGAGAAGGCGATTTTTTTTGATTTTTTTTTTTTTTCATTATAAGACTATGGGAGCTAATGACTCCCCGGGCGTGGACAGTTTGGGCCCCATAGGCTTGATTGGCAGGATTTATGTAGAGAATCACTACACGTTGCTACATACCAAATATTTAAGCTGTGGGCCTCATTATTTCAGAGAAGAAGAATATTTTTTTTTTTTCATTATAAGTCTATGTAAGCTAATGACCCCCCGGGGCGTGGCCAATTTGAACCCAGGGGCTTGAAGGCAGGATTTATGAAGGAGGCCACTAAACATTGCAACATACTAAATATATAAGCTCTGGGCCCATAGTTTCAGAATGACCTCAAGGGCGTGGCCAGTTTAGGCCCCAGGGGCTTCATTGGCAGGATTTATATGGTGACCACTAAACATTGCTACATACTAAATATGTAGGCTGTAGGCCTCATGATTTCAGAGAAGATTTTTCAAGTTTTTCCAATTATAAGTTTATGGGAGCTAATGGAACCCGAGGCGTGACCAGTTTGGACCCCAAGGGCTTGATTGGCAGGATTTGTGTAGGGAACTACTAAAAACTGCTACAAACTAAATATATAAGCTCTGGGCCTTATGGTTTCAGAGAAGAAGAGTTTTTCCCATTATAAGTCTGTAAGAGCTAATGACCCCCGGGCGTGGCCAGCTTAGGCCCAAGGGGCTTCATTGGAAGTATTTATATAGGGGCCCACTAAACATTGCCACATGCTAAATATGTAAGCTCTGGGACTTATGGTTTCAGAGGAGAAGATTTTTTTTGCCCTTTATGTCCATGGGCGTTAATGACCTCCGGGGCGTAGCCAGTTTGGAGCCCAGGGGCTTGATTGGCAGGATTATGTAGGGGACCACTGAACATTGCAACATACTAAATATATAAGCTCTGGGCCTTATGGTTTCAGAGAAGAGGATTGTTTAAGTTTTTTTCCATTATAAGTTTGTGGGAGCAAATGACCCCCAGGATGTGGCCAGTTTGGACCTCAGGGGCTTGATTTATGTAGGGGACCATGAAACATTGCTACATACTAAATATGTAAGCTGTGGGCCTCATGGTTTCAGAGAAGAAGATTTTTTTTCAGTTTTTTTTTTTCCATTATAAGTCTTTGGGAGCTAATGACCCCCCCCCCCCCCCTCCCACACACACACACACACACTACGCCAGGGCGTGACCAGTTTGGGTCCCATGGGCTTGATTGGTAGGATTTATGTAGGGGACTACTAAGCACTGGTACATACTAAATATATAAGTTGTGGGACATGGTTTCAGAGGAGAATATTTTTTAAGTTTTTCCTTTTATAAATCTATGGGCCGGGGCATGGCCAGTTTAGGCCCCAGGGGCTTGATTGGCAGGATTTATGTTGGGAACCACTAAACATTGCAACATACTAAATATGTAAGCTGTAGGCCTTATGATTTCAGAGAAGATTTTTTTCCTATGATAAGTCTATGGGAGCTAATAATCCCCGGGGCGTGCAGCCAGTTTGGACCCCTGGGGCTTGATTGACAGCATTTATGTATGGAACCACTCAACATTGGGACATACTTAAATGTAAGGTGTGTGCCTCATGGTTTCAGAGAAGAAGATTGTTTAATTTTTTTTCCATTATAGGTCTATTGGGAGCAAATGACCCCCGGGGCGTGGCCAGTTTGGACCCAAGGGTCTTGATCGGCAGAATTTATACATTGCTACATACTAAATATGTAAGCTGTAGGCCTCATGGTTTCAGAGAAGAAGATTTTTCAATTTTTTTTTATAAGTTTATGGGAGCTAATGGAACCCGAGGCGTGGCAAGGGGCTCGATTGGCAGGATTTATGTAGGGAACTACTAAAAACTGCTACAAACTAAATATATAAGCTCTGGGCCTTACGTTTTCAGAGAAGAAGAGTTTTTCCCATTATAAGTCTGCAGGAGCTAATGACCCCCGGGCGTGGCCAGTTTAAGCCCAATGGGCTTCATTGAAGTTATTTATATAGGGGACCACTAAACATTGCCACATGCTAAATATGTAAGCTCTGGGACTTGATTGACAGCATTTATGTAGGGAACCACTCAACATTGGAACATACTTAATATGTAAGGTGTGTGCCTCATGGTTTCAGAGAAGAAGATTTTTAAAGTTTTTTCCATTATAAGTCTATGGGAGCTAATGGCCTCGGGGGCATGGCCAGTTTGTGCCCCGGGGACTTGCTCGGCAGGATTTATGTTGGGGACCACTAAACATTGCTACATACTAAATATGTAAGCTGTGGGCCTCATGGTTTCAGAGAAGAAATTTTTTTTAAGGTTTTCCAATTATAAGTCTATGGGAGCTAATGACCCCCGGGGGCCAATTCAGATCCCAGGGGCATGGTTGGCAGGATTTGTGTAGATGACCGCTTAACATCGCATCATACTTAAACCATTAAGTCTCGGCCTCACTATTTCAGAGAAGATTTCTGAAGGTTCTTTAGCTATATATGTCTATTTATACGTATGTCCCCTGGTGGTGGCCGATTTGGACCCAAAGGGTCTTGATTGGCAGAATTTATGTAGGGGACCACTACACATTCCTACATACTGAATATATCAGCTCTGGGCTTCATGGTTTCAGAGAAAAAGATTTTTTTTAAGTTTTTCAAATTATAAGTCTATAGGAGCTAATGACCCCCGGGGCGTGGCCAGCTTTGGGCTTTAGGGGCTTGATTGGCAGGATTTGTGTAGGGGACCAATAAACATTGCTAAATACTAATTATGTAAGCTGTGGGCCTCATGGTTTCAGAGACGGAGATTTTTTTCATTATAAGTCTATGGGAGCTAATGACCCTCGGGACGTGGCCAGGTTGAACCCCAGGGGTTTGATTGGCAGGATTTATGTAGGAGACCACTAAGCATTTCTACATACTAAATATATAAGCTCTGGGCCTCGTGGTTTCAGAGAAGAAGATTTTTTGTTTTTTCCTATTATAAGTCTATATTTTTTTTTTATTTTTTTCCCTTTATAAGTCTATGGGAGTTCACGACTCCTTGGGGTAGCCAGTTTGGACCCCAGGGGCTTGATTGGCAGGATTCATTTAGTGGACTACTTAACATTGATACATACAAAATATATAAGCTGTGGGCCTCATGATTTCAGAGAAGATTATTTTAAGCTTTTCCCTTTATAAGCCTATGGGAGCTATATATATCGGCATGGCGGCCATCTTTATTTACGGAACGTGACTATTTTTACAAATTTTCAATCTCCCTTTTATACAAGGCTCCACTTAAAGTTTGAAGAAATTTGGGGTTTCAGAGGAGAAGTCGTTCAAAGGTGTGAACGGATGGACCGACAGACTGGCGGACGGAGAGTGATCACAATAGCTCATCCTCATTCGGCTGTTGGCCTGAGTCTTTGCTGTTCATATATTTTAATTCTTTGCTGTCTGCTTGTTTCATATGAGCCGGGGCACAGCGATTTCCTATAAACTTGGGTGTGCGCTCTGCGAAGACTCAGATCATCCTACGCAGCTGTACAGGCTGATCAGTCTTTGCTGTCTGCTTGAAGATGCTTTGGATGATCCTTGGCTACCTATAAAGTGTACTGCAATAACTGATCAGACTGTGTGGAAGCGCAGGCTGATCTGAGTCATCGCTGGGCGCACATGCAACCTTTTAGGTCATGCTGTGGTCAGGCTCATAATTTTAATTTAAACACTTCAAACATTTTTGGACTAAAAATAAGGATAGTACGGAATTTTCATAAACAAAAAGTAGGGCAAAGTAGGAGCACAAAAAAACAGTAGGGAAAAGTAGGGCTCGCTTAAAAACCTGTGCCCCCCCCCCCGTCCCCCAGCCACCAACCCCCGTGAGCGCAAATTCGTTCTTAGAGTAGACCTATTTTCTAAAGGGACGTGATGTGCAGAAAGCCAAACAGGAAATAACAAAAGCGATACCCTGTCAGGAGAGGCATTTCTTTCAAAATTCGTTTGCGTCCCGAAAGGGTCTAATATAAAAGGAACTAGAAAATGTTTTTTGTAAAACACTATGCACCCCCCCTTCCCCCCCCCCTCCCCCCCCCCTCCCCCCCAACAATCATATGTTTGCCTCTAAAGATAATACAAGGTAAAAATGGTCCAATCTACAAAGGGCCATAGTCCTGAAATATTTTTCAGAATTTATTTAAAAGTTAATCAGGTCATCTTCTCATCACTACCAAACTAATCATCAGGTTATAGGCTCTAGCTTCAACAGTTTATGAGATGTTTTGCTGACAAGGGAAAACGCCCAAATTTACAAAGGTACATTACTCATGCTCAGATGCAATAGTCCCCTCCAACTTCCTTCTCATTTATTTTTTTCATGCGGAATTCACATGTGAAATTTTAAAACATTAGCATACACGGTTCTTAAGTTATGGTTTGCACAAGAAAACAATAACATTAAATGGCCAGAAATTTCAAAGGGTTATAATTCAAATAAAAATTTCCTGAATTTGTTAAATAATTTATCAAATTTCCTCCTTAGTCCAAATCAGTATACCAACTATCAAGGCTCTAGCGTAAATACATTCTTAGATATCTTGCTAACGAGATTTCAATATCATTTTATTAAAAGGGAAATAACTCTAAAATGGGAGAATTCGGATAAGAAAAAGACTATAGGTCACCGTTTTTTTGTTGTTTTTTTTTCATCAGAAATCCATATATGAAATTTCAAATCATGGTTCTAAAGTTATGCTATACACAATAAAGTAAAAACATTAAATGGCCAGAAATTTCAAAGGGTCATAATTCAAATAAAAAATTCCTGAAATTGGTTGAAAAATTAATCAAATTTCCTCCTCAGTCCCAATCAGTATACCAAATATCAAGGCTCTAGCGTAAATACTTTTTGAGATATCTTGCTAACGAGATTTCAGTATCAGGGTAATAACTCTAAAATGGGAGAATTCGGTTAAAAAAAACTATAGGTCACCGATTTTTTCATCAGGAATCCATATATGAAATTTCAAAACATTAGCATACATGGTTCTAAAGTTATGCTGTACACAATAAAGCAAAAACATTAAATGGCCAGAAATTGCAAAGGGCCATAACTCCAAAATTTTATTTAATTTGCTGAACATTTAATCAGGTGCTCTCCTCAGTCTAATCAGTATATTAAATATCAAGGCTCTAGCTAAAATACTTTTTAAGATACCTTGCTAACGAGATTTCAATGTTATTTTATTAAAAGGGAAATAGCTCCAAAATGGGAGATAATTCGGATAAGAAAAAAAATAGTGATCACCTATTATTTCATGAGGAATCCATATATGAAATTTAAAAGCATTAGCATATATGCTTCTAAACTTATGCTATGGTCCTGGGTATAACATAAAATGGGTCCTGGGTATGACGTAAAACTGCATCCAGCTGACACTCAACATGAGTGTGGGAATGTGAGGCTGCCCTCTATCACAGTTGCCTCCCAACCTTCAGGGTTACGAGGCTGCCACAACCTGGGTGGCAGAGCTAGGCAGCAATCATCTACAGACCGATTGCTTGATGTTCTAGCTATTGTGGTTTGGCGGACGATCCTTTCTTTATAAGGACAACGGCAAAGCACACTGCCCGAGTGCGGGAACGGCGTGCATGCTCAGATGCCGTAAAAGAACTGAGTTGGGATGTCAGCTAGGACAGGCGATCCCGTAAAAACAGTTGCTCCGAAATCTTTCATGGCAAACACAAGAATAGAATTAGAGTTAGGCGGTGTCAACAGACATCAAAGTTCTGTTGGTAACGTCTCCGGCTTAGCCTCCTGTCAGGGGTGGGAGGCAGGGTCGGGCCATTGTGGCGAATCAAGCAAGCACCTGAGGAAATTCAGGGTGGGAACACTCAATGTGAACACCCTGAGAGGAAGAGTTTGCGAGGTAGTGGAAACACTATCCCGCAGGAAATAGGATGTCTGCTGCTTTCAGGAGACCAGATAGCGTGGTGGAAACTGCCGCACAATCAAGCGCAAGGACACCAGGTACAAGCTCTACTGGTCAGGTAAACGACAAAAGCACTGCTGGTGTAGGAGTGTTTGTGGCAGAAGTGGATAAAGTTTTTGAGGTTCCGAGAGTCTCCGACAGAATTGTCTTAGTGAAACTCATAGTCGGCCAGCGTGTGGTTACCTTTCTGTCTGTGTATGCCCAACAGAGTGGTATAAGTGATAAGGTTAGGGACCGGTTCTTTGATCAGCTGCATGCTGTGACTGCCAGAATCCCAGTATCAGAATTTCTGATCTCATGTGGAGATTGGAACAGCCTTGTAGGCTGTGCAGGCACTGGATACAGGGAAGTGCATGGTGGGATGGGGTATGGCAGGCCGGAACCAGATGTTGAGGGTGAGAGAATCCTAGAGTATGCCCTAGCATTTGACCTGCTTCTTGGGAACACATGTTTCAAGAAACGTGACAGCCATCTCATCACGTACAAGTCGGGAAACATAGCCACGCAGATAGACTTCATCCTTTTCCGTAGGACCATGCGCAAACTTGTCACAGATGTAAAAGTTATCCCTGGCAAGGAAGTAGCTCTGCAACATCAGCTTCTTTTATGCGACATGAGGATTGATGTGCCACCAAAATCCAAGCACGTTCACCCCTCGCCTCAAAGTTTGGAAGCTTAAAGACCCTCAGACAAGCAATCATTTCCAGGAGGTCTTCAACTTGCATGTGAGCACATCTGCAAGTGTAGCCGATGGGGCCGCTGAGGATATCTGGAACAACATCAAGACTGGACTGCTCACGACAACTAAGGAGGTGTGTGGCACAACTCGGCCACACCGTTGGCGTCGTGAAACCTGGTGGTGGAATGAACACGTGGAAAAGGCCATTGCTGCCAAGCGGAAAGCTTTCAAGGCCTGGAAGGCTGGTAAAGGCACTAGGGCATCATACGATGCAGCCAAACGAAATGCCAGACATGCAGTGCACCATACTCGTCATGAAGCCGACAAGAAGGTCTACGAGAATATTGACCCCAAGTCTTCAGAAGTCTACCGCCTTGCTAACCAGTTTAGAAGAGAGAACACTGATGTTGTTGGTGACTAACCTGTGAAGAATGATGCAGGAGAGATGTCAATGAGCGAAGACTCAAAGCAGAAGGCCTGGCTAGAGCACTACCAAAGGCTTCTCAATGTTGAGTTTGACTGGGACCCAGACCACCTGTCTTATCAACCACCAGTGGAAGACCCGCCCATCCCAATCACCATTGATATGGTTAAGAAGGCTATCTCACAGATGAAGGCCTGCAAAGCACCGGGCCCATCAGGCATACTGGTGATGATATGAGCAGCCGGTGACGTGGGCGCCTCCATGATCCGTGACCTCGCAGCTGCAATCATTCGTGATGGCAAGATTCCCTCTGACTGGGAGCAGAGTTTCATTGTCTGCCTCTACAAGGGAAAGGGGGACGCATTGGAAAGGGGCAACTACCGTGGTCTCAAGCTGACAGAGCAGGTTATGAAAATCCTGGAGAGGATTGTGGACGGCCTCATCAGACAGCTGGTGTCAATCGACGATTCCCCAGTTTGGCTTCGTCCCAGGCAGAGGCACTACAGATGCAATCTTTGTTGTCAGGCAGCTGCAAGAGAAGTATCTAGCTGCCAACAAGAGACTCTACATGGCTTTCGTAGACCTGGAGAAGGCGTTTGATCGAGTACCTCGGAAGGTCATCTGGTGGGCGCTGAGAAAACTTGGTGTGGAGGAGTGGATTGTGCGACTGGTGCAGGGGATGTATGCAAATGTGCGGAGCCGTGTCCGTGTTGGTGAGGGGTACAGTGAAGAGTTTAAAGTAAAGGTTGGTGTTCACCAAGGATCAGTACTCAGCCCACTGCTCTTCGTCATTGTGCTTGAAGCCTTATCACGAGAGTTCTGCTCTGGGGTCCCCTGGGAAGACCTCTATGCTGATGACCTAATTATCATCGGTGAACCACTTGAGGAAAGTGCCAGGAGGCTCTTGACATGGAAAGAAGCAATGGAGAAGAAAGGACTGAGAGTAAATGCAGGAAAGACAAAGATCATGATCTGCGGTACAGGACTGGACCTCCTGCAGAGTTCAGGCGAGTTTCCATGCGCCGTCTGTCGCACTGGAGTGGGCAGCAACAGCATCTTCTGCAATGGCTGCAAGCACTTGTTGCACAAGAAATGCAGTGGGCTCAAGCGCTTGAAAAAGACCCTGACTACAGATGTACACGGTGCCAGGAACTGCACGCCCCTTGGATGGCAGACCACAGAAGGAAGTCCAGGTCGGACCTGACAAGCTTGAGGTGGAGCTTCCTTTTGCTACCTAGGAGACATGCTCTCAGCAGCAGGTGGTTCTGTACTTTCAACCACAACACGTATGAAAACCGCCTGGAAGAAGTTCAAGGATCTGCTACCAGTTCTCTCTTCACGCCACCTCTTTCAAAACACGCGGCCGTGTGTACAGCTCTTGTGTGCGGAGCGCAATGCTCCATGCCAGCGAGACTTGGCCATTGACAAAGCCAAGCCTCCAGCGTCTGCAGCGAAGTGACAGGGCAATGATCAGACAGATCTGCAATGTCAGACCGCAAGACTTTGTCACCACCAGGTCCAATGAGCTACTTGTGCGGATTGGCATTGAGGAGCTGAACCTCATTCTGAAGGAGAGAAGACTCCGATTGTATGGACATGTGGAACGCTCCAATGGTGCAGTCAAGACAGCCTTTGACATACAGGTTGATGGAAAGCGTGGGCCTGGGAGGCCCAAGATGACATGGAAACAGCTGACAGAGATGAATTGCAGAGAATGGAAGCTCTCGGCCATCAACCCTTATGATAGACATACCTGGAGAACTGGTGTGAGATCTGCCATGCGTGCATCAAGCCAGCTATCTCGAAGGGGGCCCACTGGTGTGGATGTTGCCCCGGTACCTGCATGTTAATCAAAAATCCGATTATGATTATGATATGATGATGACAATAAAGCAAGATAAAATGTCCAGAAATTGCAAAGGCCATAACTCCCAACATTTCATGTAATTGGTTGAAAATTTAATCAGGTGATGTCCTCCTCCGTCCCTATCTGTATACCAACTATCAATGATCTAGCTCAAATACTTTTTGAGATATTTTGCTAATGAGATTTCAATGTTATTTTATTAAAACGGAAATAGCGGGGCCCCGTAGCCTGGTGGATAAGAGAGTTGACTCTTAATCCATTAGGTGTCTTTTCTACGCTCCATTACGAGCTTACTATTCAACATCATAGAAACCTCTTACACACCTGTGTGTGCGATATTTATGCACCTACGTATGTGATACTTATACTAAAAGTATAAAGTACCACTTTCTTTCTTCTCTAATAAAGAGACAAAACAAAATAATTTGTTTGGCGATAGCAGAGCACTGTGGCTAGCGATAGCAGAGCACTGTGGCTAGCGATAGCAGAGCACTGTGGCTAGAGTTTTTATTTTATATTATTATTATTATTATTAATCAACAGGTACCTTGAAGAGACAGGGCAGATAAAAAACTGATTTCGATGGCAGATTGCAATATCAATTTGTTAAACTAGAAAATGATTCAATGACAATGAATTGCTTGCAGCCTAACTTAATTATGAAATAAAGTAATTTCGGAACTTGACAAAACTGACAATGTGTTGTCTCAAGAAGTGCTCGCTAGAAACTGACGATATGTCTTGCCACCTGGACAATCTCATTTCAATACTCAATCTTATTGGTCATCTGTAAACGGTTCATTTCACAATAGTCAAAACAGCTTATACCGGTTTTACGCTCTACAAAGACATTACTTTTCCGCTAAACTTCGTAACGCGGAAAAGTGTTAATTCTCACCGCTGTGGTTCGAGCCTCGCTCGGGTCACGTGGCAAAGCGAAGTTCTGCTTATGGATGGTCAGGTGATTCTTCGGGTTCGTCGGTTTTCGCCAACCTTCGATTAACGATCGGCTCGATATAAGTGAAATATTCTTGAAAGGGCCTTAAAACCTAAATCTAAAAAAAAAAAAAACTCTAAAATAAGAGACAATTCGGGTAATACTAGAAAAGCGGGGATTCCCCCGCCAAAATGCC
Source organism: Anodontia alba (assembly GCA_964016985.1). Classification (NCBI taxonomy): domain Eukaryota; kingdom Metazoa; phylum Mollusca; class Bivalvia; order Lucinida; family Lucinidae; genus Anodontia; species Anodontia alba. The sequence goes on from OZ024831.1 coordinate 93,335,181, forward strand.
ATTCAGGAAAAGATTACATATGTAATTGTGACTGGTACATGTACAGCATGAAATTATTATTAAAGTTGATATGGCCCACACACGGTTTACTATATGGAACTTAATCAAGGGCAGATTATTTATAAACCAAATAAGCAAGAGTTGTCTTTCATGTTCATTACACATCGCCTCAATGTCATGCATGCATCTATAAATTTTCATAAATATATTCCATATGGTTTAGGAGTTATGGCCCACACACAGTTGACTATATGGTACTAAGTCAGGTCAGATAATTCAAAAACCAAACTTGCAAGAGTTGTCTTCCTTGTTCACGACACAGTGTCATGCATGCACCTGTAAAGTTCCATAAATATATTCCATACGGTGAAGGAGTTATGGCCTGGACACAGTTTACTATATGGAACTAAGGTAAGGAAAGATAATTCAAAAACCAAACAAGCAAGAGTTGTCTTCCTTGCTCATGACGCATCGTCTCAATGCATGCACCTGTAGTTTCATAATCTTAGTGCTTTTCGTACGTTTGTTCGATTTGTGCTTGTTTGGATTTGTCGGTTTCCTCTTCCTCTTGGGGTCTGGGAAGGGCTGCGGTTTGTGATTGTGGCATTCCCTGGACTTTTCTCTTACCTTTTTTAGGAGTTATGGCCCGGACACGGTTTACTAAGTGGAACTAAGTCAAGGGCAGATAATTAAAGAAGAATTCCGCGGAAGGCGTCATCGCACCTGCTGGGGCAAAAGTCACAGGAGCCACAATCAGAACGTGGTTATTAAATAAGTTTATTTCATTCTTAGCAGTGCTTACTTGGAAAACTGGGTTGAAAAAAATGTAGACAAAGTGCCTAGTGGGGCACATATATTCCAGGCCAGTCCCATTCCCTCTAATGGCTATATCTTCAGCACTGACTTTTCGTATCACACAGCCCAATGATAATGGAGAGTTGACGTAAAATGTGTAAAAGTCACTGGAGCATGAAATATAGGTCAAGGTCACGGGTCAAGATACCTGCTAATTCAGTACATCAAGGAGAAGCACAGTGCAAGGTATAGTGGTTGTAGGCTTTATAGTTGAGGAGTTATCAAACATCAACGTAAAATGTGTCAAATATAAGTCAAGGTCACTGGGTCAATGTACCTGCCAAGCCAGTGCAATGAGGTGAAGCACTATGCAAGGTTTAGTGGTTGTAGGTCTTATATTTGAACGGTACCGAACATCAACATAAAATGTGTCAAAGACACTGGAGTGCACAATATAGGTCAAGGTCACCAGGTCAAGGTACCTGCCGAGTCAGTACATCGAGAAGAAGTGCTATATAAGGTTTGGTGGTTGAAGGCCTTACAGTTGAGGACATAAGGAAGGGTGATGAAAAAGGTGTAAAAGTCAATAGAGCGCGAAATATAGGTCAATGTCACCCAGTCAAGGTACCTGCAGAGTTCGTACATTGAGGAGAAGCACTATGCAAGGTTTGATGGTTGTAGGCCTTATAGATGAGGAGATATTGAACGTTGACATAAAATGTGTAAAAGGCACTGGAGCGCAAAATATAGGTCAAGGTTACCGAGTCATGATACCTGCCGAGTCAGTACATCTAGGAGAAGCACTATGCAAGGTTTGGTGGCTAGAGGTCTTACACTTGAGGAGATCTAGAACATTGACGTAAATATGTCAAAGTCACTGCAGCCAAAATATAGGTCAAGGTCACCAGATCCAGGTATCTGCCAAGTCAGTTCATTGAGAAGAAGCACTTTGCAAGGTTTGATGGTTGTAGGCCTTATAGTTGAGGAGATATCGAACGTCGACACAAAATGTCAGTCACTGGAGCGCAAAATATAGGTCAAGGTCACCGGGTCAAGGTACCTGCCAAGTCAGTACATCTAGGAGAAGCACTATGCAAGGTTTGGTAGTTGTACACCTTATACTTGAGAAGATCTGGAACGTCAACGTAAATTGTGTCAAAACCAATGGAGCGCAAAATATAGGTCAAGGTCACTGGGTCAACATACCTGCCAAGTCAGGAGGTATCATGGTTGTTGTAGAATTGTAGTTGATAAGACTACTAACTTTGATGTAAATGTCAAACTTCGACATAATAGAACTGTTAACAGACGGACGGACGAACGGACAGACGAATGGAAAAGCGGGCACCTATGTTGCAAAGTCGGGAGGTCTGGGAGATGTTTCATACAAGGTTTGATGGTTGTTTAGTCTTGTAGTTGATTAGAATACTAACTTTGACATAAATGTCGAACTTCGACATAACAGAACTGTTAACAGACAGACAGACGGACTAACACAGACGAATGGAAAAGTGGGCACCTACGTCACAAAGTCGGGAGGTCAGGGAGATGTTTCATGCAAGGTTTGATGGTTGTTTAGTCTTGTAGTTGATTAGAATACTAACTTTGACATAAATGTCGAACGTCGACATAAATGTTGACAGACGGACGGACGAATGGACAGACATACAGAAAAGCGGACGCCTATGTCGCAAAGTCAGGAGGCCAGGGAGACGTTTCATGCAAAGTTTGATGGTTGTTTAGTCTTGTAGTTGATTAGAATACTTACTCTGACATAAATGTCGAATGTCGACATAAATGTTGACAGACGGACGGACAGAAAATCGGACGCCTATATCGCACCCTGCTACAAGCAGGTGCGATAAAAACCAAACAAGTAAGAGTTGTCTTCCTTGTTCATGACACATCGTCTCAATGCCATGCATGCACCTGTACAGTTTCATAAAAATATACGGGTCACCTATTTTTCATGAGGAATCCATATGAATTTCAAAACATTAGCATACATGGTTCTAAGCTTATGCTGTGCACAAGAAAGAGAGACAAACGAATGGACAAGCCAGAAGCAATATGCCCCCACTTTTTTTCAAAACTGGGGGCATAAAGAATTCACTCCCAATGGGAGCAAATTCGTTTGTTTTAGACTGCACTCTTTTTTAGAAGGTGTCTGCAAACAAGTAGTTCTTGTCAGTGCATCTCCCGCATGAAAGTGCGTGTAACGCTTAGCATTCTGGGTAAAATTTTCAGCAGACGACATTTGAAAATATTTTTTACCAGAAGACAAAGTTTGAATTCATGAAAATTGTACAGATAATTCGCATGAAATGTCTTGTTTGTGTTGGGTTTTACGGCCCAGTCAACCCAATGGGGTCATGTCGAGCGCGGTCAGTTTACCTAACCACACGTTTACTGGGCAGACTTAGTCCTCTAAGCGGTTAACCAGTATTGTGCACATTCTTTCGCAAGAAACTGACAACTGCCCATGAAATGTCAAGCACACTGTATTTATTTGACTTTACAGAAGACACAAAGGCGTGACCTATAGTTTATTAAATTATTTGTTGATGACAGAGAGAGGGTGATCACAATAGCTCGCTTGAGCAATGCTCAGATAAGTTTGATGCTTAAACAGGGTTCATACATTAAGAATTGACCAAAATTCCTTGACAATTCCCTGACATTAATTCAAATTCTCTTACAAAATCGGAGCCGGAAACTATGAATTTAGCAAGGAAAAATACCACACCAAACATCCCAGCTGCATCAGGTTGAGATGTAAAATTTTTACACCTTTTAGCAAAATTTCATTTTTCCCTGACTATCACAGAATTCCCTGATCTTGAAAAAAATTAATTTCCCCCACATGTATGAATCCTGTTTAAGGTTCTGAGAAATTACAGTCTGAACAAAGTAACAATACAAAGATTCAAGTCTGTTTTATTATCTCCTGCTTAAATCTGAAGTACCCAGTAAACACACGTCGTAATAACGTTTCGACGTCGCTGCGACATCATGACATCGCAGCGACGAAGAAACGTTATTACGCTGTTGTGTGTTTGCTGGGTATGTACATAATATATGATAAAAACATTTGCACGATGTGACGACACATTTTCACTATGTGCTAATTTAATACTGTGTTGCATTTTAAATTTAAGTGTGTACATAATACATGATAAAAACATTTGCATGATATGGCAACGTTATGTTCACCATGTGCACATTTAATACAGTGTAGCAGTCAATTTAGCAAATAGATTTTCAAGATGGCGGCCATCATGGATTTCGGATCCAAACAATTTTAGCTCTTTTTAATCTACCAACAACCCCAAATCTTCCTATCCAGGTTTGAGTCAATAAGCCTTCAGGTTCAGGTAACGAAGTGAAAAACAGATTTTCAAGATGGCCGCCATGGTGGCCATCTTGGGTTTCCGATCGGATTTTTTTTATCTACAATTTTTTTTTTTTATCTACGAGTTACCCCAATGCTTCCTACCATGTTTCCGGTCAATTACCTAGTTTCGGGTCAGTTGGCCTTTTTCCGTTCAGGAGAAGTGAAAAATAGCTTTTCGAGGTGGGCGCCATGGCAGCCATCTTGGATTTCTGATTAGAATGATTCGCGCAACGAACGCCATCTTGGATTTCGTATATAGAAAGATTTTAGCCATTTCTGATCTGCAAGTCACCCCGATACTTCAAACCAAATTTCAAGTCAATTAGCCATTCAGTTCAGAAGAAGAACTAAGTGAAAATATACTTTTAAGATGTTTGCCGTTGCCGTAATCTTCATGATTCGAACAATTTTAGCTTTTTGTGATCTACAAGTCACCCCGATGCTTTCCACCTAGTTTCTAGTCAACTGGCCTTTGGGTTCAGGAAAAGAAACCAAAAATAGATTTTCAAGATGGCTGCCATTTGGATTTCCGATCGATCAATTTTAGCTTTTTTTTATCTACAAGTCACCCTGATGCTTCCTACCAAGTTTCAAGTCAAGTGGCCTTTGGGTTCATGAGAAGAAGAGAAAAATAGATTTTAAGATGGCCGCCAGGCAGCCATTTTGTATTTCTGATCGGAACGATGTTAGCTATTTTTGATCTACAAGTCACTCAGATGCTTCCTACCAAGTTTCAAGTTTACTGGCCTTCGCTTCGCGGCCATCTTGGATTTCCGATCTGAGTAATTTTTTTTTATCTACAAGTCACCCCAATGCGTCCTACCAAGTTTCGAGTCAGCTGGCCTTTCGGTTCAGGAAAAGTAAAAAATAGATTTTCAAGATGGCCACCTTAGGTTTTCGATCGAAAAGATTTTACCTATTTTTTATCTACAAAACAGACGGCGGTAGACGGCAATGCATGAGACATTGACAGACCACGAAAGCTCACCGAGAGCACTGCATGCTCAGTGAGCTAACAACGCTGGATCGAGAGGTCCTCTGAAGAATTTCAAGATGGCCCGAGTGGCAGCCATAATAGAGATCTGAACGGAACGATTTTAGCAATTCTGAATCTGTCACTGTGATGCTTCCCATCAAGTTTTGGCTCAATCCAACTTACGGTTTGGGAGATGTCATTTGAAGAAAGTTTAAGACGGCTGCCATAGCAGCCACATTGGATAGAACAGAAGAATTTTAACAATTCTGAATATCTGTGTCACTCCAATGCCTCCCATCAAGTTTCTGCTCAATCTTACATGGTTTGGGAGATCCCTCTGAAGAATTTCAATCTGCATAAAGTTTCAAGAAAACATCTGTTTTCAAGTCAGAGCAGACACATATTACATAAATCACTATTTTCAATGTTCAAAGGGCCAGAACTCAAAACAAGAGGGCCATGATGGCCCTGTAACGCTCACCTGAGCAACATAGCACTTTGAGAACCTGATCTAGAACTGATCAAGGCAAACATTCTGATCAAAGTTCAAAATGATTATATTAACAATTAAGACAATGTAGCATGTCTAATGGACTGTGAAATAAAGGTCAAGGTCAAAGATGGATGACTGCACTCAAGAGGCCATGCTAAGATGTATGCATGCACTAAGTATCACTGGCTGTAGGAGCAATAGTTACTGAGAAACTGACCTAAACACAAACACTTCACAAGTACCAAATATCACTCTGTAGGACCAATAATTACTGAGAAACTGACCTAACGGAAAAACTTAAGAGAGTCACTGGACAGAAAACTATACATCACCTTGAAATCATCAAGACAAAGATTTTGAGCAAGATTCATGATGATTATTTCAAAAATGTGACCCCTGGAGTGTTAAGTTTTCTGCTGATTTGGCCTGGTGATCTAGTTTTTGACCCCATGTGACCCAGTTTCAAACCTGACCTAGAAATCATCAAGACAAACATTTTGAGCAAGATTCATGATGATTGCTTCAAAAATGTGACCGCTAGAGTGTTAACAAGGTTTTCTGCTGATTTGGCCAGGTGACCTAGTTTTTGACCCCAAGTGACCCAGTTTCAAACTTGACCTAGAAATCACCAAGACAAACATTTTGAGCAAGATTCATGATGATTGCTTGAAAAATGTAACCACTAGAGTGTTAACAAGGTTTCGGCTGATCTGGCCAGGTGACCTAGTTTTTGACCCCAGGTGACCCAGTTTCGAACCTGACCTAAAAATCATCAAGACAAACATTTTGAGCAAGATTCTTGATGATTGCTTCAAAAATGTGACCACTAAAGTGATACGATTTTCCACTGATTTGGCCAGGTGACCTAGTTTTTGACCCAAGGTGACCCAGTTTCGAACTTGACCTAGAAATCATTAACAAAAACATTTTGAGCAAGATTCATGATGACTGCTTCAAAAATATGACCACTAGAGTGTTAACAAGGTTTTCTGCTGATTTGGCCTGGTAACCTAGTTTTTGAACCCATGTGACCCAGTTTCAGATTTGACCTAAAACTCATCTAGACAAACATTTTGAGCAAGATTCATGTTGATTGCTTGAAAAATGTGACTGCTAGAGTGATAAGATTTTATGCTGATTTGGCCAGGTGACCTAGTTTTTGACCCCAGGTGTTTCAATTTCAAACTTGACCTAGAAATCATCAAGACAAACATTTTGAGCAAGATTCGTGATGATTGGTTCAAACATGTGACTGCTAGAGTGTTAACAAGGTTTTCTGCTGATTTGGCCCGGTGATCTAGTTTTTGACCCCATCTGACCCAGTTTCAAACATATATTAGAACTCATCAAGTCAAACATTTTGAGCAAGATTCATGATTATGGCTTCAAAAATGTGACCGCTAGAGTGTTAACAAGGTTTTCTGCTGGTTTGGCCTGGTGACCTAGTTTTTGACCCCAAGTGACCGAGTTTCAAACTTGACCTAGAAATCATCAAGACATTTATAGCAAGATTCATGATGACTGCTTCAAACATGTGACCACTAGAGTGTTTTCTGCTGATTTGGCCCGATGACCTAGTTTTTGATTCCAAGTGACCCAGTTTCGAATTTGACCTAGAAATCATCAAGACAAACATTTTGAGCAAAATTCATGATTGCTTCAAAAATGTAACCGCTATGGTTTTAACAAGGTTTTCTGCTCATTTGGACCGGTGACCTAGTTTTTGACTCCAAGTGACCCAGTTTCGAACTTGACCTAGAAATCATCAAGACAAACATTTTGAGCAAGATTCATGATGATTGCTTCAAAAATGTGACCGCTAGTGTTAACAACGTTTTCTGCTGATTTGGCCCGGTGACCTAATTTTTGACCCCAAGTGACCCAGTTTCGAACTTGACCTAGAAATCATCAAGACAAACATAATGAGCAAGATTCATGATGATTGCTTCAAAAATGTGACCGCTAGTGTTAACAAGGTTTTCTGCTGATCTGGCCCGGTGACCTAGTTTTTGATCCCAAGTGACTCATTTTCAAACTTGACCTTGATTTAATAGAGGCAAACATTTTGAGCAAGTTTCATCAAGATTGGGTCAAAACTATGACCTCTAGAGTGTTAACAAGTTTTTCCTTTGATTTGACCTGGTGTCCTAGTGTTTGACCCCAAGTAACCCAGTATCAAATATGACCTAGATTTCATAGAGGCAAACATTCTGACCAAGTTTCATCAAGATTGGGTCAAAACTGTGACCTCTAGGGTGTTAACAAACTAATTGTTGATGACGAACGACGGACAGAGGGTGATGACAATAGCTCACCCTGAGCTTTTGCTCAGGTGAGCTAAAAAGTTAAGCAGTTAGGGTTCTTATGTTCTGCAACTCGTCTCAAGGTGCTTTACATCTGTGTGAATTTTTGTCAAAATATCTGATAAGGTTTCCATCTTACAAACAGGGGTAAGAATAGTCAATATTATTCAATCCTGAAATCTAAAAATTCTGTCCAAAAACTACTAATATTTTTTTCTTATTTTCAATAAAAACATGTTGTGGGTACTCATTAGAGGCGACCCCGAGGCACTTCTAATGAGTGCCCATACCCAGAGCCACTAATGCATGGGAAAGCAAATGTTACCTTGCCATAAAAAGATCAAACATCAACGTAGGACCATCATTTTAGCAATTTTGGTAGACTTCCTGTCCCAGATAATTTGTGCAAAGTTTAGGCCCCATGGCTAATTCAGTTCTGGAGTAGAAGAGTTTAGAAGAGTTTTCCAATATATGGTTATGGCAGCCATCGTGGTCAATAGGCAGCCACCATTTTAGCAATCTTTCATTAACCTGCCCCAAGGGGGCTCCACAAGAAATTTGAGCAACACTGGCCAGACAGCTTCAGAGAAGTCGTTTGACATTCTCAACATTTTTCCCATACAAATGCATAGAGGCAAACTTGACCTCACCGTAAAAAGGTCAGATGTCAATGTACGACCATCATTTTATCAACTTTGGTAGACCTGCGGTCCTCAATGATTTGTGTCCCAAGGCATCCACAGTTTTGGAGAAGATTTTTAAAGGTTTTTACCATATTTGGACAGGGCGGCCATCTTGGTCAACAGGCCGTGACCATTTAAGTAATATTTAGTTCCCTCAACCTAAGAAAGCTCCATATGAAATTTGAGCAAAGTTGGCTCAGCAGCATCAGAAAAGTCGTTCAAAAATGTTAACATACACATGTACAAACAAACGACCACAAACATCCATCACTTTAGCTCAGGCGAGTTAAAAAAAAAAAAAAAAAAAAAGAAGACAAAGACAATACTTTCTAGAAAGCAGGTTTGGCATTACATTCATTTACTGGAGACAAGTTGCATGAAATGTCAAATAATGTTTTCTGATTTGCATGAAATAACAACTCAAGAAACCAGGTTTGACATCTTATACGAATTGTCTCTAATGGATTTGCATGAAATATCAAATCCTGTTTTGCTTTTTGAAAAATAAGAAAAACGTTTCAGCCTGTTGTCTGCTGAGTTTGCCCCGTGAGTGGTAAAGGTTAACTGGGATCTTTGCTGATCACTACGCACTAGGCGGACCATATAGAATAAATTTAAAGAGCAACACAGACCCTGACTAGGCTAAATGGATGCACAAGTTGTTTCATATCTTCACTGTTCACCTACACACTAGGCATGCCAAGTAGAAACATTGAAGCTTTGTGTCCCTTTCAATAAAATTTGTCATACATCGAGACAATGGAAGAATCTTAAATGATGGGCCATACACAAAAGGCCAGCCATGATGAACCAATATAATGAGCAGCAAAGACAATGACCAGGCTATAGATGCACAAGTTGGTCTGGGTCTTCACTGATCATCTACATACTACTCATAGACAGGCAATGTAGAACCAATATGAGCAGCAAAGACCCTGACCAGGCTGTTTGGATGCATCAGAGCCTGGGTATTCACTGATCAACAGTGAAATATGCACTAGGTAGGCCAATAGTAAACAGCAAATACTCAGACCACTGGCCAGACAATGATTCACAGGTTGATCTGGGTATTAACTGACCAACCTCATACTATGCAGGCCATGTAGAACCATTTAGTGAGCAGCACATACCCTGACCAAACAATGATGCACAGGTTGATCTGGGTATTAACTGACCAACCTCATACTATGCAGGCCATGTAGGACCATTTAGTGAGCAGCACATACCCTGATCAGACAATGATGCACAGGTTGATCTACAGTCACATGACTTGCTGAAATATCGGAATACTGCCGGATCAACTTTGAAACAAGAGGCCAATGGGCCACAACGCTCACCTGAGTTAACTACTGTAAGTTAAGTCATTTACTCATTTACTGTCAAGTTTCAAGGCAATAGCTTAAAAAGTTTTCGAGATATCTTGCTTACAAGGTAAAAATGCTGAAATTTTCAAAGGGCCATAAATCAAAAACATGTTGCTTACACGTTTTTCCTATGCCAATATGCCTGTCAACAAAAGGGCTATGAAATATGGGTCACATAATCCCAAAATATGATAGTAATGCATCAAATCATCTTCAAGATGTCCAAGTATCACATTAATCCATAAAATAGTCTTCAAGATATAAGGCAAAATCGCTGGAGCATGAAAATATGATCACAATGACCTTGACTTTATTACAGTGAATGTTGATGTGATAAACATATCTGATGCCCATCCTTCTTTAAAAAAGCTGTTTGTATAAACAAACTGCAACATACTACTTTATTGAGGCATTAATCCATGAAATAGGCTTCAAATATGTCAAAATCACCGAAGCATGAAAATAAGATCACAATGACCTTGACCTTATTACACTGAATGTTGATGTGATGAACATGTCTGATGCTCATCCTTCTTTAATAAGAGGTTTGTATGAACAAACTGTAATACACTACTTTATTGGGGTGTCCTAGATTTTGACCGCTAGACCCGCCCTGGGGCATGACCCAGGGGTCCATAGCTGTAGAATGGAAGAGAACCTTCCCAGGTACCCCCATACCAAATATGAAAAGTTTTTGATCAGTGGCTGCAGAGTGTTATAAGCAAAAGATAAAAACTTCACATAAAACTGACGTAAACATCACACTATTTTCTAAGTCCGTGACCTTGACCTTGGGTCAGCAGCATCAGCAGAATGATGTCAGCTATTCTGTAATCATCTAGTAGTTACACTAACCACACATCCACATATTAAACTGTAAGCTTTCAAAAACATGCAAAAGGAAAAAAAACTTCACACAAAACTTTGACGCAAAATGTTAACCTACGTACGGACGCACATATGCCAGGGGTATAATAAACCGTGGGCCTCATGGTTTCTAAGAAGATTTTTGAAGGTTTATAGCTATACAGCACTCCATTAACATATGCCCCCATTGGGGTGAGTCAACCCCTTGGGTGAGTCAACTTGGACCCCAGGGGCTTGACTGGCAGGATTTAGGTAGGAGACCACTAAACATTGCTACATACTAAATATATAAGCTGCAGGTCTCATGGTTTCTGAGAAGATTTTTTTTAAGTTTTTCCCATATTAAGTCTATGGGAGCTATATATGGGCATGGCAGCCATCTTGATTTATGGACCATGACCATATGTATATATTTTCAATCCCCTTTCAACGTAAGGCTCCACATAAAGTTTAGAGAAATTTGGCCCAGGGGTTTCAGAGAAGTCGTTCAAAGGTGTGAACAGATGGACGGACGGAGTATGATCACAATAGCTCATCCTGAGCCTTTGGCTCAGGTGAGCTAGAAGATATGTAGCAATACCTCTGAAAGCCACCTACTGAAGACCAATACTGGCTTTAATTAAATTAGATCTATTATGTCAACATATAGGAAAACTGTTGTAACTGCAAATAATTAGCAAATTGTCTTTGAAGTGTTCTCTGAAAACAATTTTGTCTACACGGTTTGCTGAGGTCTGTCTGTCCAAATACGGATACTTACTCTGAGGACGATCTTGAAAAGTCCAGAGGCCATAGAAGCTCATGTGAGCAACTAACCTGATAAGATGCGCAAATGCGCAGGCTGATCAGTCTTCATTAGTCTCACAGGTCATACTGTTCTTGAAGAGTTTTCCAAAATTACATGTTCTGTGTTCCCCCACACTAGTTAATTTCCCTTTTCATCTGCGGCATCTGATCTTGAGACTACACTGTCCCTAAATAGGTTCTATTTTTAATAAATGCCAGTTTCATATGCATTTCTGACAAAAAAAAAAAAAAATGCAGTATAATTCAAACGAACACAACTTTTTTTATTCTCTCCAATCTGCTTTCCGCCATTATTTCATATGACTACCTTTACGAGCACTAAGTTTCTTCATGTGAGGCCAGGGCAAGGGAATGTGACTTGCTTTTTCTGGGTATTTTCACTTTATTTTGCAATCTATACTGGAAATAATAATGTCCCAGAATGGCTTGTCCGTGCCCGGAGACGTATCTGAGTATACATGTATGAGAATCTACATAGGGATAACTGAATAGGTTCTGTAGGACTTTGAAACATGAGCAGTCCTTTTGATGCGAAGACTGCCATGTCCTATATTAAGCGCTAAGGCATCTGTTTTGCTTGAGGCTTTATTTATTAACATCAAGAGAGTAAATACCACGTGCACCCCTCTTTTTTCAGAAAAATTATAATAAAGAAAAGTTTGCTTATAGTCAGAACACATTTTAAAAGATATTGAATACTGAAGATCATTGCTAACATACATGTACAGTAGCATGTTAGTCTAGGTTTCTGCTGATTGTTAATACCTTATTACATGCAGATTTGTGGAGTGCTGTGAGCTGTGATGCTGTGGTAAAGAAAGTATCAGACTCGAAATTGAGAAATAGAAGAGGGTTCGATACCCGCGAGCACTGGGTCGTGTCCTTGAGCGAGGCACTTTATCCACATAACTTAGTATTGGGCTCTAACCAGGAAGACCCTGCCTAGAATGTCTGCAAGGACAATCAAAATATACAGATATCAGTTTGATGACTATTGCCTGATGATGCTACAGTTATTTATATGGGTCTCTGTAACTCGTAAAATAAATTATGGTTTTTGGTTTGCATACTGAATGCTGAAGACACAAAAACAGACACTTTACATGAAATACAAAGTTCTGAAAATTGCTGTGTATTTCAAAATCAATACATGTAATAATGTTCCAAATATAAATAATGTAACAGTTTTAGTATTTATTTGTACCCTAGTAAATGCCAGGTAACGCCCTCACTCTGTAGGTTTACTGTTTTAACCCTTGTCCTGCTGAACCTTGATATAATCTGCCTTTGCTGTCAGTGTAGATCCAGCTGATCTGGTTCTGCCATGTTTGCCATTACGTATGTGAATTTATAGCAGTAATTCGGATCAGGTAATCTGACTGGCTGAAAATTAGTGGTGGGCGTGGCATCTTAATTTATTCAGCAGGACAAGGGTTAAGGGAGCTAGCTGCATAGGCCTTCATAATACAATTTTACAAGTGGGAAACACTGAGTTTTTTTTTTATGAATCAGGGTCAGATCCAGGATAATTTCTGGCCTGTAGATGTAGTGAAATATAATATTAAGAGTTAGGGGTGTGAATGTTTATTGTTTACGTTCAACAGAGTATCTCAAACTTATTAAATGTATCCAAATTTTCCCTGGAATGAAATTTTGGGTTAAAAGGGGGTTCGACTGAAACGCCCAACCCCCACTGAAACCATCCATGTAAATCACGCCAATGAAGAAGATGACATATGCACACCCATGTAATTATCTGATGTCTTTAGTTTAACTACTAGCAGGTGCCTGTAAATTGCATCATTCTATAACAGGTTCACCACATTTGGCCCAGGGCTCGGGAAAACCGGAAAAATAGCCAGTCTGGACCGAAATTAAGAATTCTGGACCGATTTCAAACACCCCAAAACGCTAATAAATCGGTCCAACAGGGTTGTGCCTTGAACCCCATTTTTCCCAAACCAACCAATTTTCACGAATCAATGATGTCTAAAAAATCACAAACGGTCAAGTCTTCCCAAACTGACAACGTCCGCGCACCTTTTAAATGCCATATTATGGTATTTAAAAGGCTCTAAACGGTCATTTGACATGTATATTGGAGTGAGCTGCATAACAGCAACCTACCCACAGCACAAATTAATTACATCATTATCCAAACATTGTCAAAAAATCAACACTTCACTGACCTTTGTGCGGTAAACAAGCGATTAACACGAATCATCAGTAACGGCAGTCTGATAATTAATCCGTTTGTGTGACACGTGTGAATACACTGAGACTGCAAAACATCCAGGAGCAGTCGGAGTGTCCAAAAGATCAAAGGTTGCTTTACGGAGAGTGATAAAAGAATGCACCGCTTGAACGCACACGTTTTCTCCCTCTCCTTTTTTGTTTTGATCAACACCGTTTGTCGGTCCCAGATTCGATAAAAGAATTCCCAAACCGTGTACGTCCTGATCAGATGTCGCATACAACGGCGTCTGATCTGGGTATTATTGATTGTTTTTTTTTTGTTTTTTTTGTTGATTGCCGTAACACGCGAGTATAATTCAAGCTAGATTTCATGGTAAAATTAAGTAATGCACCACTTGGGCTAGACAAGATTGGTCAGTGCTTAAAATTTAAGCAGTCTGATCAAATCTTGAAACACTGAAAACTGCAAAACCCCTTTTTTTTTTTCCAGAAAAGTCGTTTCGTTCCTTCTCTCCTGTTTCCCGCCGTCTTCGCGCTTATACAAGACGGGAATCAGTTGTTTATAAATAGTTTAGGAAAACCCTGCGGAGGTGGAAATAACAAAACCTTTTTTTTTTTCTTTCTTTCTTTCTTTTTACATACCTGACTGTATTTATTGATGACGCCAGCTTCTATCATGCTCGTTATACCCGGACTTCCGTTATATAACGGAGTTGAGGTGTATTATTTAAAAGGAGTTATAGGACTGCCAATTGCCATTAGTTTTCGTGACAGGTGATATATACATACTTTTTTTTTTTTTTTTTGGAAATGGGCTCATTGATGACGTCATCGTCATCAGCTGGACCGATTCAGATTTCAAAATTTCCAGAGCCCTGATTTGGCCCTATTATGCTCTGCGTTGCACCCAACACTCGAATTGTCTCCCCTAACCATTACGGAAACACGCCTATTGAAAATTTTACAAGCAAAAACGGAAACTTTTTAGATAAAAAATCAGATATTTTTCATATTTCTATTCAAGACAGATTGTGGGTACTCGTTAGAACCGCCTCGACGAGGCGGTTCTAACGAGTACCCACAATATACATGTATGTTTTTGGGCAGAAATAAGAAAAATAATGTATACCCCTGTAAACCCCAGTTTTACTATATAAAAGTGGGGTTTAAGGGGGTCAAAATTATATAGGTATGTTTTTGTAATGGGAAAAATGAACGTCTGTCAGATCGCAAATCGGTTGGAAATTTGGTCCAGGATAAAGTTCGAAACAGAATTTCAACAAGGCTGCTAGGGTCACCATCTTAGATTTCAGATCATAATGATTTTTTTATATTTTTGATCTACAAGTCACCCTGATACTAATCATACTTCCAATCCAGTTCACAGTCTATTGACCTTGTTGTCCATTGTTTGTTTCATTAGGGATTTACGTCGCTTTCAACACTCTTTCAGTCATATGGCCACAGTGTCTGGATGTGGCAGGGAGCTGAGTGCTCTCTTTTAGAGTGCTGCCTCACTGAAATATCATGCCTTACTGTTCAGACGAAATTCCAAATAGATTTTCAAGCTGGCGACTATGGCGGCCATACTGGATTTCCGATCAGAATAAATTTAATTATTTTTAATCTACAAGTCACCAAGATACTTCCTACCATGTTTCAAGTAAATTGGCCTTTTGGTTCAGAAGAAGTGCAAAATAGATTTCTAAGATAGTGGCAATGGTGGCCATCTTGGATTTCCGATCAGAAAAAGTTAAGCTATTTTTGATCTGCAGTCAACCCCGATGCTCCCTATCAAGTTTAAAGTCAATTGGCCTTTCGGTTCAGGAGGAAAAGCGAAAAATATGTTCAAGATGGTGGCAATGGCGGCCATCTTGGATTTCCAATCGAAACGATTTAGCTATTTGTGATCTACAAGCATGAAAAGTCACTCCAATGCTTCCCACCAAGTTCCAAGTCAATTAGAAGTGAAAAATGTATTTTCAAAATTGTGGCCATCTTGGATTTCCAATCGGAACTATTTTAGCTATTTTTGATCTACAAGTCACCTCGATGCTTCCTACTGAGTTCAAAGTCAATTGGTCTTTTGATTCAGGAGAAGCTAAAAGTAGATTTTCAAGATGGCTGCCATAGCGGCCATCTCGGATTTCTGATCAGAACAATTTTAGCTATTTTTGATCTACAAGTCACCCTGATGCTTTCTACCAAGTTTCCAATCTGCTTTTAGGTTCAGGAGAAGCAAAATAGAATTTTTCAAGCTGGCTGCCATCTTGGATTTCCAATCAGAACGATTTAAGCTATTTTTAATCTAAAAGTCACCCCGATGCTTCCTACCAAGTTTCGAGCCAATTGCCCTAGGGTTGTAGGAGGAGTTAGCTTTCAAAGCAATTGTTAACTCCACAGGATGAACGACGGACATTGACTGATCACATTAGCTCACCTTGAGCACTTCAAGCTCTGGTGAGCGAAAAAATAAAACACATGAAAGTTACTTTTCATATGTTGAGTGAAATAAAAAATCAACAGCAAGTGAGGCCAATAAAAGAATGTGCACTAGTTACAAAGAAAACAAATACAACCAAGAAACCTATACCCTCACCCAAGGAACATCCTAGAGGGCTATTTGGGAGAAAAAGTCTCCTAAAGCTGGCTGACTTCTCCGTCTTGAGCTGAGGGAGAAGTGAAAATGTATAGAATGTATAATAGGGAAATCCAAAATTTGGACCAAAACTTCTCCCTGAAATCCTGAATATCTCGCAAAACTTCTCCCTCTCTGAAAGCTCAAAGATGACCCTGCTCTCACCAATCTGAGCAAACCTGTAGACAAATTGTTTTCAAAGACAACACTTCAATTCAAAGACAAATTGCAAATTATTTGCAGATACAATACTTTCCCTTTTCCTTTATGTTGACAGTATATCTAATTAATTAAAGCAAGTATTGGTCACAGTCTTCAGTAGGTGTCTTTCACCGGTACTCCTGTATTTTTCACCGGTATTCCCCTATTTCGGTAGTATTCCAGCATTTCTGTCAGTCGTGAAATCTGTGCTATACATTCTAGTAAGGCCATGTGGAACCAATATAGTCAGCAGCAAATACACTGAAGTGTTCTGGCCAGTGGCTGTTGAGATTTGGTTTTAAACAAGAGGACCATGATGGTTCTACGTATGTAGATCGCTCACCTGAGCAGAAACATTTGCACACTTACAGATGAAGTTTCAGCCAAGTTCACTGCTCAAGATTTTTGTATAAATGTATAGTCCTGCCCCCAAGAGGTAATGTTTTAAACCCATCATGACAGCTTGAACAGAATCTTGATAATGGTCACCAAGGGAACTTTTCTGCCAAGTTATATTGAAATCGGTCAAGTGGTTTCTGACAAATAGATATTTGAAATGTTTTATATAGATATATAGGGAAAATAATCCCCACCTCCTAGTGGCCATGCTTTACAGCTTGTACAAATTTGGTAGAGTCAACAAAGGAACCTTCCTGCCAAGTTATACTGAAATAGGTCCAGTGGTTTCTGACAAGAAGATTTTTGAAGTTTTCTATATACATATATAGGGAAAATAAGCCCCGCCCCCTGGTGGCCATGTTTTTTGATGAAACATGATTGCTTGAACAATCTTGGGAGGGGGTCACCAAAGGAACATTCCTGCCATGTAATATTGAAATGGTCAAGATGTTTCTAAAGTTTTCCATATAGATATATATAAAATAAACCCCACCCCCTAGCAGCCATGTTTTTTGACCAATCAAGATGGCTTGAACAATCTCTGTAGAAGGTCACCAAAGCAGCATTCTTGCCAAGATACAATTAACTCTGTCCAGTGGCCTCTGACAAGATTTTTGAACTTTTCTACATAGATATATAGGGGAAATAAGCCCCGCCTCCTAACAGCTACGTTTTTTGACGAAACATAACAGATTGAATAACCTTGGTAGAAGGTCACCAAAGAAACATTCCTGCCAGGTTACATTGAAATCGGTCCAAATGGTTTATGACAAGAACATTTTTAAACCCCAGGCTCAGCTATAAAAGGGCAGGCTCCGCCCCCAAATTATGATGGTGGCAAATTCAAACACTTTTCAGATGCTCAGTGAATAAAAAGTGATTTTGGTCTTACCAGCTTTCATATTAATTAGATAAAAATAACTGAACAACTTTTGGCCAGTCTCTAATGAATCATGGGTTCATTTGATAAAATTAGATAAGGATAAGACTACAATAAATAGTTTTGTTTTGAAAATCTGAGCCTAACTGTCAGTTAGATTTGAATTTTCACCTTTGACCCCTGCAATGACAGGCAAACAAGATATAAATAGAAAAGCACATGGCATGATTTCATACAGCTGTGCATGCAGGGGAATCAAAAGGTAAACAAACATGCAAAGCTCACCACTCTTGTTAATCCAAATGTGCCAACAGATATGTGATCCAAATGAATTTTATGCAGCATCATAAAGTGAATCATATGTTACATTTTTTAGCATTCATAAATACATACATAAAAAAATTCACTGTAGACTGTTTTTGTTTACATGAAAAAAATCACTGTAGACTGTTTTTGTTTACATAAAGTTTCTAATAAATAAATAAATTCCCACAGCTGGCACATGGTGAACTTACAGATAGTCAGATGGTTTTTCTATGGGTACTGCAGTTTTTGACAACTGTTTGATGAGCGAACAGGGCGATATAAGTGAAATGTTCTTGAAAATCAAAGAAGTGAATAATTCAGATTAACGGCTGAAGGATAAACAAGATTTTGATTCAAGAATGCATAAGATAATGCTCAGAAAATCACAACATATAAATTGATCAAAATTTCAAACTTTTATGTGAAAGTGTTTCTTTCATGTGTATTCTTCTTTTTTTTTTTTTTTTAAACAAATCCTTTCTTCTATGTACGTTTTGACAAATCTAAATTCCCCCACCACAAAACAGTATCCATTTATCTAGTTTATCCTTGAATCTGAGTGAGTAGCTTTACACAGATACTCAGTAATCAGCTGATTCCAACATGTGCATGTTTACATTCCTGTGCAGCTGACCCTGACATGACCTAAGTTAACCCATTATCTCTTGTCTGGCCACTCCCCAGATTTCTCCTGTAGGACCTACAGGAATCTGGCCTTTAAAGTTTTCTATACAGATGTATAAATATAGGAAAGATAAGTTGCTTAAACAATCTTGGTAGAGGGTCACTACAGAAACATTTCTGTCATGTTATATTAAAATCGGCCTAGTGGTTTCTGACAAGATTTTAAAATTTTTCTACAGTATATATAGGGAGATAAGCCCTGTCCCCTAGCAGCCATGTTCTTCGACTAACTAGAGCAAGTACCCATAGGGTCCTGAATATCCCCCGGCCGGCGCCATTTCTTATTTATGAAATATTTTAAAGTTAATGACAATGATATAAGGCAAGATAGAGTTTACAACGTCAGTCTCTGACAGTGCAGTTTGAGTGACACTGATCTATCATCCCAAGTGCAACATTCCTGGAGTAAACAGTCATTAAGACTTGAAGCAAATTTGCTGGGCCATAAAATATAGGTCACTGACCTACATACTTGAGAAATTAATCTGATGGTCACACTGATGCATTATACCAACTATGATGTTAATCCATTAAATAATCTAGAAGAAGGGCAGTTGTCAGTTTCTGGCGAAAGACTGTGCACAATACTGGTTAACCACTTAGAGGACTAAGCCTGCCCAGTAAACATGCTAGGTAAACTGACTGCGCTCTACATGACCCCGCTGGGCTGACTGGGCCATAAAACCTCAACACAAACAAGCAAGCAAAATCTAGACGGTATTAAGCAAAATTACTTGACCATGAAATATAGTTCATACTGATTTATATTTCTTTGAGGTGAAAGTTTGGGTCACACTGTGTCATTATATGTAAATATGACATTTAGGTATCAAATAGTGGAAGTTATAAGAAAATCACTGGGCTATGAAATATGGTCACATAATCCCAAAATATGATAGTAATACATCAAATTGTCTTCAAGATGTAACATAAAATCACTGGATTATGAAATATAGATCACAGTGTCCTACATTTACTTAAAGTCAACTGTTGGATCATACTAATTCATAATCCCAAATAATGATGTTCATACATCAATTAACATTCAAGATATGCAGCAAAATTACTGGACCATGAAATATAGGTCAAGGTGACTTATATTTGTTATGCTGTCAATCGTGGTGAAACACAAAACAAATATTCCAAGTATCACATTAATCCATGAAATAGTCTTCAAGATATAAGGCAAAATTGCTGGAGCATGAAAATATAATCACAATGACCTTGACCCTATTACACTGAATGTTGATAAACATGTCTGATGCCCATCCTTCTTTAAGAAGTTGTTTGTATAAACAAACTGTAACATACTACTTTATTGAGGCATTAATCCATGAAACAGGCTTCAAAATATAAGTCAAAATCATTGAAGCATAAAAATAAGGTGAAAATGATCTGGACTTCATTACACTGAATGTCGATGTGATAAGCATGTCTGATGCTCATCCTTCTTTAATAAGAGGTTGTATAAACAAACTGCAATATATTACTTTATATGGGCATCCTAGATTTTGACCTCTAGTCCCGACCTGGGACATGAACCAGGGATCCACAGATGTAGAATGGAAGAACCCTCCCAGGTACCCCCATAGCAAACATGGAGTTTTTTATAAGTGGCTGCAGAGTTATAAGTAATAAAAAAAACTTTGAAGTAAAACTTGGTTATAGAAAGGGTTAACGGATGGAATCACACCTGGACGGATGGACGGGGACAGAAGAACGGACTAACGGAACGGACAAAAACTATCATGACGGCTTGAACTATCTTGTTAGCGGGTCATCCAAACATTCCTGCCAAGTTATATCGAAATCGTTCCATTGGTTTATGCGGAGAACATTTTAAAGTTTTCTATATATGGGTAAAATAACCCCTACGCCCCTAGCGGCCATGTCCTTTAAAGAATCATGGACACTTGAACAATCTTAGTAGAGAGAAACCAAGGGTACAGTGCTGCCAAGTTATTTTGAAATAAGTCCAGTGGTTTCTGACAAGAAGCTTTTTACAGTTTTCTATATAGATATATAAGGAAAAGCTCCGTCCCCTGGTGGCCATGTTTTTTGAAGAATCATGCTGGTTTGAATAATATTGGTAGCGGATAACCAAAGGACTATTCTGCAAAATTATATTAAAATCGGTCCTGTGGTTTCTAACAAAAAGATTTTTAAGGGTTTTTTTTCTTTTGGTTGCCATGGCAACCAGAATTCTGCATGGATTTCAAATCTTTGAACAATTTTCAGTCAGTATCCCCCAATGATCAAGTTCACTACTCTAAATTTTATAGACCTGCACCCCCCCACCAACCCCTCCCCCCCCCCCCCCCCCCACACAGCAGCCATGTGTTTTTCTTTTAAACGCAACATGACAACTAAATCTTGAAAGAGGGTCACCAAAGGAACATTTCTGCCAAGTTGTATTGAAATTGGTCCAGTGGTTTCTGACATAAAGATTGTTACAGTGTTTTATATAGCTATAAAGCCCTACCCCCTAACAGCCATTTTTTTCTTTTTGATGAATCATGACTGCTTGAAACAAGAGGCCCACGGGCCACGATTCGCTCACCTGAGTGACATAGCCACTGCAGACATGCGAATGTTATGCAACATTTTTCCAATCCTATCATCGCAACTAATGAAAATATCAATCTATCAATCACATTTCAACAGAAGGGTCAATGTGAAATTTGGTGGAAAGTGGTTTCTGAAGAATCATGATTTTATACATGTAAACAGCACAGTGGCAGGGAAATATTATAAATATAAATCAGATGATGGCCATCTTAGATTTCCAATCAGAACAATTTTAACTACTGTTGATCTACAAGTCGATTCGATACTTTCAATATAAATGTATATGGCCCATACAAATGGGGATGCAAATTTGACCTTGGAGGTAAAAAGGTCAAATGTCAACATAGAATCATCATTTTAGTAATTTTGGTAGATCTCCTCTCCCCCCATAATTTGTGCAAAGATTAGGACCCAGGGCTTATTTGGTTATGGAGAAGAAGATTTTTTAAAGGTTTTTACCATATATGGGCATGGCAGCCATTTTGATCAATGGACCATACCCATTTTAGCAATCTTTCATTCTCCTGACCACAGAGGCTCCACATGAAATTTGAGCAACACTGGCCTGGAGGCATCAGAGGAAAAGCCATTTGAAATTATCAACATTTTTTCCATACAAATGTATGGGGCCCGTACAAATGCATACAGAAGCAAACTTGACCTCACCGTAAAAAGGTTAAATGTCAATGTATGACAATTATTTTAGCAACTTTGGTAGACCGCCCGTTCCAGATGATATATGCAAAGATTCAGCCACAAGCCATCCTCGGTTTTGGAGAATAAGATTTTTAAACGTTTTTTTTTTTCATACAAATGCATAAGGAAGCAAACTTGACCTTGCCGTAAAAAGTTCAAATGTCAATGTATGACCATTATTTTAACAACTTTGGTAGACCCCCTGTCCCCGATAATTTATGCAAACATTCAGTCCCAAAGCATCCTCGGTACTAGAGAAGAAGATTTTTAAAGGTTTTTACCATATATGGGCATGGCGGCCATCTTGGTCAACGAACAGTGACCATTTTAGCAATCTTTTGTTCCCCCTACCTAAGGAGGCTCCATATGAAATTTGAGCAAAATTGGCCCAAAGGCTCCAGAGGAGAAGTTGTATGAAATTCTGAACATTTTTCCCATACAAAAGCATAAGGAAGCAAAATTGACCTAACCGTAAAAAAGGTCAAATGTCAATGTACGACCATTATTTTAGCAATTTTGGTAGCCCTCCTGTTCCCGAAGATATATGCAGAGATTCAGCCATAAGCCATGCTCGGTTTTGGAGAAGAAGATTTTTAAAGGTTTTTGCCATACAAATGCATAGGGAAGCAAACTTGACCTTGCCTTAAAAAGGTCAAACGTCAACGTACGATAATTCTTTTAGCAATTTTGGTAGACCTCCCGTCCCCGATGATTTCTGCAAAGATTCAGCCCCAAAGCATTCTCGGTTCTGGAGGAGAAGATTTTTGAAGGTTTTTACCATATATGGGCGTGGCGGCCATCTTGGTCAATGGACCGCGACCATTTTAGCAATTTTTCGTTCCCCCACCCTAAGGAGGCTCCATATGAAATTTGAGCAAAATTGGCTCAGCAGCTTCAGAGGAGAAGTCGTTTGAAATTCTGAACATTTTTCCCATACAAATGCATAAGGAAGCAAAATTGACCTTACCGTAAAAAGGTCAAATGTCAATATTCGACCTCTATTTTAGCAATTTTGGTAGACCTCCCGTCCCCGATGACTTATGCAAAGATTCAGCCCCAAGGCATCCTCCATTCTGGAGAAGAAGATTTTTAAAGGTTTTTACCATATATGGGCATGGCGGCCATCTTGGTCAATTGACCGCGACCATTTTAGCAATTTTTCGTCCCCCCAACCTAAGGAGGCTCTGTATGAAATTTGAGCAAAATTGGCTCAGGGGCTTCAGAGGAGAAGTCATTTGAAAATTTAACGGACGGACGCACGGACAACAAGTGATCACAATAGCTCATCCTGAGCATAGCTCAGGTGAGCTAAAAATGAAGTCACAGATGTACATGTATAGCTCAGGTGAGCTAAAAATGAAGTCACAGATGTACATGTAACATGTTTAAATAAGAATAACATTAACCTCTGCTGCAATAAACAATCACCCAGGGTTGAACCTAAACCCTCACTGAACTGTGAAATTTTTTTCTTCATATTCCCCACTACAGACAGTCAACCTATGTTGAGCCACACCCAGCCAAAATGTGCCTTTGGCGCATGCAGAGAAAGTGAAGGCCCAGATCAGACTGTGCATCTGTGCAGTTTGAGAAGGACCTTCACTGTTTGCTGCCAGAATCATAGGTCTAGAATAGGGAGGGTATCTGGTTAATATTTTTCTTATTTCTCCACGAAAACATATGTTCTGGGTACTCATTAGAAGCGCCTCAAAGAAAACATGTGGGTACTCATTGGAAGCGCCTCGTCGAGGTGCTTCTAATGAGTACCCACAACATATGTTTTCGTGGAGAAATAAGAAAAATATCAATACTTTTGGATTGAAAAAAGCACCTTAACTAGTGCTATGCAGAATCTCTGGATACTATATATGTATGTATCTATGGAGAGCAAATGCCTCAATGAGACCAAACATGTGCAGGATGACGTGAATCTGCACATTTTGCGCATGCTTGAGGCAGTCCATGTTGTTATAGCCATGAATGAAGTTAGTTATATACTGAACTAATAAAAGAACTGCAACACTTCTGAATGGCAAAAGAAATGAAACCTTATTAATACAAAACTGGTCCAGTGTGTAAAACATGCATGTAAATCAACAACTGAGGGTATATCTGAATTGTTTATTCAAAAGCTCCAAATATGAATTAGGTAATATCCACAAATTATTTTTTTTCTTATTTTTCCATGAAAACCTGTTGTGGTTACTCATTAGAGGTGCCTCAAAACAAGAAGCTACGCATTAAAAGCGTATCCAGTGTCAGAAATTAACTTTTTTCACAAGTAGCAAGTAGTTGCTACCTGGTCTGAAAGTAGGTAGCAAAAATGCATCTACATGGCAGCAAAAGGTGTTGTCCCCGTGCCATGGGTTAAATCTTCAAGCGCTAAGCATATTTAGCAGACAGCATTTTCAAAGTATTTTTCTTATTTCAGCAAAAAATGAGGCTTGGCAGACAATTCACATGAAATGTCAAGTCTAATTTGCACTGAAGACATTCACAACACTTAAAGTTGATAGTGTTTGGGGCATTATACCAGGTAGCAACTGTTTGCTACCAACAGTTTGACCAGGTAGCAAACTGAATTTTCAGGTAGCAAATTTGCTACTTGCTACAGTTAATTTCGAACCCTGCGTATCACAGGCACTTCTAATGAGTACCCACACCATAAGTTTACATGGAGAAATTAGAAAAATATCAGTTTTCAACTGAAAAATTAATGGCTAATCTGAAGCAGTTATCCAGAGCAACACAATTTCTTGGGCATTTAGGTATTTTAGCCTTCCACCCCTAAAATTCCATGACATGGACTATTCCTTTTCTGAATGTGGACATCCATTATTGCACATATGGGTTTCAATCAAAAATCAGTAACAGAATGGCAGACAGTGTAGATACTTGTTACAAGCAGTCTTATCTGGATCTGCACTGTTTGCAAAGATTACTAGTCTGCAGAGATGAATGGGTTAATTGGGTAAAATCTTTGTTTATTTCTGGATTTTAGTACAGTAAATATTAGTGAACTACCAAAATCAGAATTGTGTAAATCCTAGAAATTGGAAACAATTGCTTTCGTACTCCTATAGGGCTTTATAGGTCCTAAGAAATCTGACAAATTCCCAGACATATTTAAGTGACATGGAAAAAGGACAACACTATTAAGAAGGCAAAAATCACTGTATCTTGCATCTCTCTTAGGATCTGAGACATAAAAAGTAGTCAAGAGGAAGGAAAATGGACAAATAAAGGGAATGATGTATTTGAGGGCAAGTAGGTGGGGCATGGGGGTGGTGGGAGGATAACAAGAATTTGGAAATAATAGGGTATAAAAATGCAAGAACTTGTGGGCCAATATGTAAACAGATTAATGCTTAGCATCCTGGGTAAAATTTTCAGCAGACAACATACTTAAAAACGTTTCTTATTTTCCCCAGAAAACAGGTTTTGACATTTCATGCAAACCATCTCCAATGGAGGCAATTTGTATGAAATGTGGAATCCTGTTTTCAGGAGAAAAAATATTGCCATTTTTGTCGTCTGTTGAATTTGCACAATGTTAAGTTTTATTGCCAATGAAAAAAAAAAATATTGATCTGTAAGTTAATCTTACTTTTCTTTGCAGTTCCGAAGTATTGCATTTCTTTTGTGGGGTCAGTATATTTGTAACTTGTTAGAATAAGTTTTTGACTTCTGCTGCAATATATCAATGTCCTAGAGTGAATCTCCAAACTTCATGTGAATTGTCCAACATATTTCTGTCTCCATATTTCCTGTTGAATGTCATGTTAACATTTTATAACAATAAATTAAGTCAGCCTTGTCGTCTGCTGCAATACATCAATGTCCCAGAGAGAATCTACAAACTTCACGTGAATTGTCCAACGTTTCTGTCTCCATATTCCCTGTTGAACGTCATGTTAACATTTTATAACAATAAATTAAGTCAGATTTATAACATGTAAGAAATATTTCTTGTCTCCTGCTGGAATAAACCATCGCCCGAGGTTTAGACACCACTCCTCCCTGAAGTGACAAACTTGTCTCTACAGCCATATTGCCCGACCAAACACTGACGTCTCCTGACAGGTAACACACGTAGGTGTTACCATTATCATCTAGTGTCAGTCCCCGGGGCTCCCTTCCTCTAACATTACACACCTTGACCAGGTTCCCTGAGTCCGCCTCCAGCACCGTTATGGTCTGTTTCATCCAGTCTGATATAATCACAGAGTCTGGACCAGACCCAGACCGTACTGTGAGGTACAGTGCACAGACAAACAGTGGGTTAGGATGAGAGGCAGTAGACCAGAGAACCTGGCCTTTCATGTTGATCATTTCTACTGAACGAGGAGAACCAGACGTACCACAGGTGATGATGAGGTTATTGTTGTAAGACTGGATTCCCCAGACACGCCGCTGTAGTGAGATGGTATCTCTGTGAGATAATTGATCCCCACGTCCCAGCCCCAGTATTACTATCTCTCTGTTGTACACACTGACAGCAGCTGTAGAGAGGTCCACTACAGATACATCACTAGGGTGTCCTGACAGTGAGAAGGAAGATAAAAACTGTCCGTCCGGAGAGAACAGTTTCACCTTCCTATTGTACCAGTCTGTGAGAATCAAGTTACCATTAGATGTTGTATCTATTCCAGATATATCACAACTTCCTCTGTCATCAGTTCTCCTCACATTAATCTCACCTGATCTCGTTAGTTTTACCGGCATCAGTGTACCACCACCCTCCGCTCTAACTGCCCCTCTCCCTCCCTCCGCTCCCTTCTCTCGTCTTCTAAAAGGGTGGTGAATCTCGGGAAGTTGTGTGACGTGTTTAAAATCGGACATTTGAACGGACACTTCTCCAAACATATGTTTTGATTTCACCGGAGGTTGTATTGAAAAATCAGATTTCAAACTTACAGAAGTCAAGTTGAGATTTTTAATTTTCTCGTCGTAGAAAACAATTTTGTCCGAGTATAAGAGAAGTTCCAGGAAGAATTTCGGGTCGACACGTGACACAGATTGTGTTTGTTGTAAACTGTTTGATATGACTTCGACATCTGTTTCAATGTCTTCAATTGTAGATTTATAGCTACACAAAGATGTCGTCTGATCTTTTGATAATTTTGTTATGTTTGCACTGAACTCCTCGTAACTTGTATTTATTTCTTTGATAAGTTTGTCGCGAATATTTTTTGCTTCTTTTAAACTATTTAGTTTTTCTTTCTCTAAATTATTTATATTTTCCTTCAGTGTTTTCTTTATATTTCTTGTGTATTCAAGTAACTTTCTTACGTCACGACTAAATGTCTCTTCCTCAGTGGAAAGATTGAAATATTTTGACACTTCTTCTACTGATTTAACTTCACATTTTTTATGTTTTCTTACGACACAATGTTTACACAAGACAACACAATGATCTAAACAATATTGATCCATCCGCTCGTCATGATGATCACATAAACAGTATTTTATAGGTTTATCTGCTTGGCTCGACGGCATGTCGGAGCCGCGTAGAATTTTATGTTGTTTAGTGATTCCAATTCTGTTGTGACTCTCCAGGCAACTCTGGCAATAGAATTCTACACATTTTGAGCAGAAAGCAATCGCCTGGCGAGTGACACCATCCTTATTGAAACAGGGGTCACAATAGGGGTCCACCAGTACATCAGATGTTCCATACAGTGAATGGGAGCCCACTGCATCTGCCATTCTGAAACAATGAAAATAATGTCAAAATTTAAAAATATGGAGGACAGCAAAAGTATAGCTGTTAAGCCATATTAAATTGTTAACACACACATATATATATAACACAAACCACACTATATGACCAAGCGCACAAAAATACCTGTGCCACAAGCAAAGACTCGGATCAGCCTGTACCTATGCCCAGTATGGTTACGGTTCTCTTTGGATAGCTTGGAGGCTGTAGAAGGTACAAGATCAGCAAAGATAGATCAGACTGCATGGATGCACAGGATAATCTGGATGTCTGCTGTTTGCTCTCCGACACATCTTATTGCAGGTTTTGTCATTTGTTTGTGGTGAGGTTTTACGTCCCAGTCAACCCAATGGGGTCATGTCGAACGCAGCCAGTTTAACTAACCACACGTTTACTGGGCAGGCTTAGTCTCTAAGCGGTTAACCAGTATTGCGCACACTCTTTCACCAGAAACTGACAACTGCCTTTCTTGAATCAGCGCACAGGTTTTGTCGTGTGCTGAGCTATAATATATGGCATATATATATGTATTAGACATGTTTGTGTGGGTGCGTGTCTGTTGATGTGTGTGTATGTAAATAACTGCTGTTGTTTTATGTGAATAACTGCTGATGTTGTATTATTTTTTGTACACTATCCCATGCTTTGGCGATTGGATATTGTGAAAGCCTCAGTCTGTCATGCTCCTCCTAAACCACTGGGCTATAGGCAGAACTTAACAAACTTGTTACATAACCATCATTTGATAAGGATGTGCTACAACAACATTAGCACCGACCGTACGAATTTTGCAATGTGTTGACTGTGACATACTGTTCTTTCAACATCTTCAGGATGCTTGGAGTTTTATAAATGAAAATGATCGGTAGATAGATTGACCATACATGCACAGAAACCATTCATGACCAGAAACGAGTCTGACCTATGCAATTTATAGTATACTGGCTTTAGAAATTATTTTTTGCATAAAATTTCTTCAATGATTCTAAATTATCAATGTGCTATAACAATACTGTGAAAAAAATCAGAAATTTTGAACAAGTATAACTTGTTGAAAACTGGCATCCAACTAATTACTTATCGAATTTTATTCAATTTGCAGCATTTTTACTTCAGGGAAAATAGATTTCTTCTAAAACCATCGAATATAGTGAACTTTTTTTCGAGTATAGGTAGTTACGACAGTTTGCATCGAATCACAACAAAATTTGCCAGTTTACTTCTGCATAAAGCGCTAGACAAAACACCACTTTCCGAATATGTTGAAAGGAGACCAGAGTAGTCTTTTATATTAATTTGCTTTTCTGTATCTATCTAACTATTATATGTCATCTGCTGCTGTTGTGTTTCTTAGTTTCTCTTTACTCATAGAAAGACCCCATGAAGGTTCCTAGATAGTTATGTTGAGTTTATGTCGAGTATTTAACGGCCCAATAAACACATTAGGTTCACGTGGAGTACAACCAGTTTACCTAACCACCCTTTTTCCTGGAAAGGCTTAGCCTTCTAAGCAACTAACCAGAAGCTGTGCGCATTCTTTCGCCAGAAACTGAGCCCTTCTTGAATCAGCAGAAGGGAACAATCATACAAAATAGTCCATTTTCAGACGCCATGAAAAAGTATGTTGCTCAACATGGCCGCAATCAATCCTGTGATTCACTGACCACCAGTCAGCAGTGCAGCAGGAGCCACCGAGGCTGACATGGGGCAGGTTTGCAGGTTGAGATTTTTAAGGCAAATGATTCTTCCCAAACTGCAGCTACTTTAAGCCTAAAATATGTATTTCTGATCTCCCAACCGACTTGCATGTTGACTAATTTTTTGCAACAAAAAAATATAGCCCAGGACCAACCCCGGACAATCACTGTTTTATGTATGTTTGTTTTGTTTGTGTTGAGGTTTTACAACCCAGTCAACTCGATGGGTTCATGTTGAGCATGGTCAGTTTACCTAACCACACATTTACTGGGCAGGCTTAGCACTCCAAGTGGTTAACCAGTATCGTGCACATTCTTTCGTCAGAAACTAACAACTGCCCCTCTTGGATCAGCAGAGAAGAGAATGACAGTAGAAAATATTTCATGATCAATCTCCACAAAAGAATGTTGCAGACCTCAGCGTGTGTCAAACCCGTGACCTTCTGTCTCCAGTCAAAGGCACATCCAACTGCACCACCGAGGCTGGCTTACGTATGTTACATAAATTTGCATGTACCGATGTTCAGGTATTTTCATTACTGATCATTCATTTCCAATACGGCTGCACCCTTACAAGCAAAACTGAGCACATTAGTGCAGTTTCCGAGCACATTAGTGCAGTTTATTTGCAAGCGAGCACACAGCTTAAAACAATATAATGATAGAAAAAATCATGTTCAACACAACCTTTAATCATCTGTATTTAAAACCGGTTAAATTTTTGGTAAGAGATGTCAAAATATTTTAGGATTCCATTAAAAAATATATATAAGTGACTCATGAACCGTACTTTAACTTGCAAAAAAAAAAAGAAAGAAAAATGTGGCAAAATCTACCGACCATATGGCAAATTGGAAACTGCATATTTTTTAGGCCTTAAATGGGAAAAAGGGCTCTCACCTGCACAGCTGTCTCGCTCTGAGAAGGGAAACTAATACTATCAGGATAGGGTGACCTCCCTTTGTGGTATATTCATCTCACCTGAAGAAATAAGAGCAACATCAATGGTTAATAAAACACCATCTGTCCATTTTTTAATTAAATCTATATGCAAGGAATAGATTTCCCTTTTACTAGTTTGCCAGTCTATCTGGCAATAATCTGCTGTTCTTTTCTACAAGATCAATGGGAGAAACAATTTCATATATACAGATTTACTGGCAAATCTTGTAGACCTGATCATACGCCATGTTCTGCAGTATCTGATTAGGACCTCCACAGTTTCAGTTTGCTCTGCCCTGTTTGTCAGAATTAACTAAGGTCCAGTTTAAATATTCTATATCATTTCAGCACAGTAATGAATCTCTTGTCAAAGCGCTTTTTTTAAGATACAGCTATTCCTGTCAATTTCAGCAGACACAGCAATTTACTAAATTGCCATCCAGGTCAAGATCAACCCATACTAAGAAATACACACTTTTTCCCCTGGACCATTCCTCCTGGGAATTCTCTTCCAGCATCAGTAGCCTCAGCCAGAGACACTCGTTTCATACAATACGAACCCTCCGACACCCTTGTATCCTCTCAGGGCCCCTTCTTTGATATCTTTCACGAAGGGGTTCGAATCCCTGACCTACGCAAATTTAAGGGCCAATTTGTCTAGTAACTCATGAGGTGGGGCGCTATGCCGTCCGGGAGGTAAGGGTCTCGGTACCGTCACGGAAGGCAGAATGGTTTTTTGCCTGGTAAGCCAAAAGCAGATAGGGAAATTTTTTTCCCTTTGCAGACTTAAATCTTACCATGTCATTAGTGATTACATATCACAAAGTTCTCAATAATATTCTAATGATATTGTATTTCTTCTATTTTCTCTAAATGTTGTTTCCATCAGAAGTTGAGCCGCTGAGTCAGTCGTGTCATAGTCGTGTGTTCAACGTAGCTGTAGAGATATGTTGTACCCAAGTATTAAGGAGCTAGCAGGTTATTTTTGTATACCCCAAAAATGTTGCAAAGATGTACTGTATGGATAAATAGGTGTACAACATAATTATGTGTAAAAGTCACAGGCACTTGCTCCATGGGGATAAAAAGTCCACCCTCCATCTTGAGAAGGAGATTGGCCTTTTCCAAGAAACAAGTAACTGTGGTAAAGGTCGAATATCTACTACCTATCGCTGGTGATATATGAATTGCTTCACTCGAAACGCTTCGCCAAATCTCTACCCACAAAAATTTTCACGGTAAGAAAAATAAGATGTGATACTTCACTGACTGCATCCAGTATTTCAGGCTTCTGCCCACAATATTCAGTTGCACGTTATGGTTGAAGTGTCGTCTGGCCTCATGACAAGATACGGGATGACAACATGATAAACAATTTTCATTGGTCAACACCAATCTTACCATGATTTCAACAGACGGATCATGCCATTTTTTTAGGAGGTAGATAATAAGATACGATTAAAACAAAACAGCTGTTTAAGATCTAATAAGTTTTAAATTTTCCTTCCATTCTAATAAATAAAAAATATTTGATCTATCAACATCTTGACTAAAACAGATATATAAATTTCTTTTTTTCATAGGTACATGTATGTCAATATTTGTTTTAATTCCCAAGCGTACGTGACTATGATACATACTGGACTCGCCCTAACAAAAACCAAGTATGAGCTTTCTCAAAGACTTTTATAAAGCAGCATGGTAGTGCAGTGGCTATGGCACTGACCTCTGGCGTTTATTTGTTTGTGTTGAGGTTTTACGGCCCAGTCAACCTAGTGGGGTCATGTCGAGCGCGGTCAGTTTACCTAACCACACGTTTACTGGGCAGGCTTAGTCCTCTAAGCGGTCAACCAGTATTGTGCACATTCTTTCGCCAGAAACTGACAACTGCCTTTCTTGAATCAGCGGAAGGGAGAGAATGACCGTACAAAATATTTCATGATCAATCTCCACGAAAGAATGTTGCCGATCTCGGTGGGGGTTGAACCCGCGACCTCCTGGTCTCCAGTCGGACGGCGCATCCAACTGAGCCACCGAGACTGGCCCCCTCGGGCGTTTTAACATGCTCCTTTAGCATCGTTAATTGGCAAGGCATTATAGTCAACATAGACTGACCCTACTCTTCTTTCGACATCTCTCGGAAAGTTTTTTTTTTTTTTTTTGGCGTTTTGTTTCATCGATAAAATAAAAATATTTTGTTCTGATTGAGCATATCTTATCAGAAACCATTTGTCTTTTCTGTTTCTGTGTTCTGTTCTCAAATTTTTATATCAAAATTAAATATACGGCCAAATATTGGTCTGACCTATGCAATTTCTATAATAAATTGATTTTCTGTTTTGTCTGAGACAACATTTTTTTATGTTTCTTTGCTGAATTTTAAAAATTGATGTTTCACAACAGCATTTTGAAAATTTCAGAAAAAAAAATAAAAAAAAAATGAACAAGCGGAACTTGTTGAAAATCTGCCCCAAGTTACCTACCCTTAAGATTTATGCATAATTTTCATTCAATTTCATTATGGGAAAAATTGAAAATATTTGATTTATTAAAAACCAATGACTAGAATAAAAAAAAAAATTGTACATAAGTAGTTACGACATAAGTAGTTACGACAAATGGTTTGCATTAAATTATGACAAAAGTTTGCAAATTTACTTCGTCTGTGTAAAGCGCAAAGCAAAAAACGACTTCTGAAAGATGCCGAAAGCACAGTAGTCGCCAGTCACTAGTGACCAGCCTTTATACTCATAATATTATTTTGGTTTTATTTTAGCGGATTATCAAACAGGATTATAAGAAAAAAAGTATTTAGTCACTAAAGACTGGAGCCAATATATAGTCATCCGTGACAACGATGTTAAAGGATCATGCTCAGAGCCTGGAACTTTTAACGCTAGAGGCCAGTGCACTACCATTTTCGGATCGGGTTGATGTGGGGTAGGGTGGGGACGGGGTGGAGTGGGGTGGGATCTAACACTGCAACTGAGCCGCGCTATGACAAAAGGTTAAGGAACTCCTGGTAAGATTCGATTTTTTTCCAACTGAGTAGATATTTTTATGCCCCCGCCTGCTTTTGGCAGGAGTGGGGCATATAGCGTTTCGCCGTGATGTTACGTGCGTACGTGCGTATGTGCGTATGTGCGTATGTCACGTTCGTAACCAGGTTCAAGTTTACCTGCAAGTTTAGCTGCAAATTTACGTCCACATTTCTCTTGCAGCTAATACCTTTTATACCTTCTGGGCTAGAAAGTTGAAACTTTGTATGACACTTATCTACGTCAAGACCTTTTAATGTATGGTACCATTGCCCCAGGGTCGTGCCCCTGGGCGGGGCTAGGGGTCAAAATATATAACAGGTCACCAAGAAAACATACAAAAAGTGACTAAAATATCACTATGGTATCATTGGTGAGGGGCTAGAAAGTTGAAACTTTGTATGACACTTACCTACATCAAGACTTTTTAATGTATGGTAACGTTGCCACAGGATAATGCCCCTTGGCGGGGCTAGGTGTCAAAATATATAACAGGTCACATAGAAAACATACAAAAAAGGTTACTAAAATATCACTACGGCATCATTGGTGAAGCTGAGGAGTTAACATTTAGCACAATAATAACACAGAGGAAAACTGCTAGAAGGTGATAAAAAGGAAAGGTTTAGGCCACAGATTCAGGGGTGGGGCTATTGGGTGCGGCCAAAGAACTGTAAATGTATTAAATATGTAATATCTCGACCCCTAAACCATACGTATTATTGTTCCTTATGATGAGATGCATTGAATGACACATATCTTGTGACCCGAGGGGCACTGAAGGGGGGGGGGGCATGCCCCACCCTGCCCCGCCCCTCTTCATTTCATCAAAAGCCAAGTATTTCCGAAACTATTCAGATCCCCAACCATAAGCTCCCAACCCCTACACCATACACATTATTGTTCATTATGATGAGATGCATTTAATGACAAATACCTTGCGATCCGAGGGGGCATTCCCCACCTGCCCCGCCCCTCTACATTTCATCAAAATTTCATCATACGCCAAATATTTCAGAAATTATTCAGATAGGGGTCAAAATATATAACAGGTCACATAGAAAACATACAAAAAAGTTACTAAAATATCACTACGGTATCACTGGTGAGGCTGAAGAGTTAACATTTAGCACAATAATAACACAGAGGAAACTGTTTAGAAGGTGATAAAAAGGAAAGGTTTAGGCCACAGATTCTGACTAGGGATGGGGCTATTAGGTGCCCCCTCCCCCCCCACCCCCATCCCCCCCCCCCCCCCCTCCCAAAAGCCAAATATCTTAGAAACTATTCAGATCCCCACCTTTAAACCATATTTATTATTGTTCCTTATGACAATAAAATGTGTGTTCAATGACACGTGTCTTCCAGGTGTCATGCCCCACCCTGTCCCGCCCCTTTCACTATTTTAAGCCAGAAACTGTTGAGATCCCCACCCCTTAACCATATATATAATTGTTCCTTATGATAACATACATTCAATGACTCATACCTTCTGTCTCCCAGGGGTATGTCCCACCCTGCCCCACCACTTTGACTTCATCAAAAGCCTAATATCTCTAAGATGCCACAACTTGGAGTCCACTTAAATAACTTTACAAGGAGTGAGGGGCTGATAAACTAGTATTTGTTACTTATTTGACTCTAAACACAAGAAGTCTGCAAAGGGTATGGAGGTGTTTTTAGAATGATTTTCTACTGTGGAATGGCGGCATTCAGTTGGTATTGAGCACGATTATGCCCCCGCCTACCTTAGCAGGAGTGGGGCATATAGCGTTTCGCCATGATGTTACGTCCGTACGTGCGCACGTGAGTATGTGCGTATGTCACGTTCGTAACCAGGTTCAAGTTTACCTGCAAGTTTAGGTGCAAATTTACGCCAGCGTTTCTCTTGTAGCTAATAACTTTTATACCTTCTTGGCTAGAAAGTTGAAAGTTTGTATGACACTTACCTACATCAAGACCTTTTAATGTATGGTACCGTTGCCCCAGAGTCATGCCCCTGAGCGGGTCTAGGTGTCGGGACGGGGGCATCCGTGTACTGTGGACACATTTCTAGTTGTTGTTTTTTTTTTGTTTGTTTGTTTTGTTTTGTTTTTGTTTTTTGTTTCTCCTCGAAAACATATGTTGTGGGTACTCATTAGAAGCGCATCGATGAGGCGCTTTTAATGCGTCCAACAACATTTATTTTCGTGGAAAATAATGAAAATATTTTTAGGAACCCCAGTCTTATCTGGAGAGGTATGGGTGTCTGTGGGGTAAACAAAACAGTAAAGATCCAGATCAGCTAGCGGATATCGAAGACCAAATTTTTAGTTTCTGAATCAAGTGACATCGGTTTAGGGCGCTTTTCGTTTTACATTTAAATCACGTTTTGAGACTAATTCCCTAATCAAACAAAACCATTAATGACTTTTTGTTATAATGCATTTTCTTATCAAATAAAAACACTTCGGAAGATAAGAGACAAAACGATTTTTTTTTTTAAAAAATTATTAATCGTATTGATTTGAACATTAAGTTTTATTATTACGCAAAACGTTTCATGAACACGCGTAAAAGCGTAAAAACTAAAACACGCCTGGTAAATTATCACAAGTACCTCCGCGGAAGTACTGATTAAATGGTTGTGACAGATATCCGGAGCTCCTGTGATGGTCAAAAGCTAGACATAAAAAGGTAGGTGTTCGTCTTTTTTTGATAAAATACACAATAACCAGAGAGTTTACTAAAAATCAATGAGTGCTATTCGACCCTTATAGGCACAAAGTTTTGTCACACGACATATGCTTCAGAACTTTCAACGTTTACGAAAGTTATGAATGCTGACGTAGCGTTAAGATCAACCGAAAGTACTCAAATCAGAAAAAAAAAATGTTGTTTTAGGTCTTAAATACAGTTTTCCTGTTTAAAATCTGTTTATTTCTGCTCACTGGCGTTAAGCAAATCTCCTTGCCCAAATATAAACTCATTACGAAAACACGCCTATTCAAATATATTGAAAACTTGTCACCAAAAACTGAAAGTTTTCAGATAAAAATTCTGATATTTTTCATATTTCGGCTCCAAACATAGACTGTGGGTATGCGTTAGAACCGCCTCGCCGAGGCGGTTCTAACGAGTACTCACAATCTATGTTTTTGAGCAGAAATAAAAAAAATAATGTATACCCCTGTAAACCCCAGTTTTACTATATAAAAGTGGGGTTTAAGGGGGTCAAAATTATATAGGTATGTTTTCGTGATGTCGATAAATTCCAAATTAGGCTGGAAGTGCCTGTGACGGCAAGGAGGTGCCTGTGATGTAAGAAAATATAGTGAAAATCTGAAGAGTTATTGCAGCTACACATATTGATGTGCTTTTTTTGTAGGCCACTACCTCGAAAGACTCGTTCATTCAACGTCGCACTAATCTATCAGAATGCGAATATCATAAATATTTTTTAGACAATGATCAAGAACTAATACAATTAGATCTCACATCCCGCCCTCAAAACCAAAATGAAAATACATGTAAGTATAAAAATACATTGGCAACAGTGTAGAAGAGCTAACGTAAGTCTTTAAAAGGTTAACATTATGACTCAATAAATTTCATGATAACGTTTAAAAAAAAAATCTTCCTTCTGGACAGTTTCACATTGTTTCACGACTGCAAACTGGCCACCAATAAGCCGTAAAATAGTATTAACACTTTGTATGCTGGGTAAAAATTTTAGCAGACGACATTTTGGAATGGAGACAATTTGCATGAAGTGTCAGATCCAATTTTGTAGGAAAAATAAGAAAACTGCCACCAGTTTGTCGTCTGCTGAATTTGCCCATAGCCTGGTAAGTGTTAATTTAACCAATAAAATCTGGTTGTGAAAAGCAAAATACAGTAAAACCTCAATAGCTCGAACCCCGATGGCTCGTTTACTATGGCTGATTCGAACTCGTTTCGGGGTCCCTAGGAAATTCTTCCGATAGCTCAGGAAAAGAAACATTTTTGAAAATGTTCTTATTTTATCACGATGTTGTATGTACTCATTAGAATCGCCTCATCGAGGCGATTCTAATGAGTACACTCAACATACAATTATTGTATGGCTATTTGCTTCCTGACTTGGTGCCATGATTAACCTTCAGTGGCTCGAACTACCCATATCTCGAACAAATTTCCACGGTCCCAAAGATGTTCGAACCATTGAAGTTCGACTGTAATTAAAGTTCCAAAATCTATTTCAAATTATGAAAGTTCCATAGGAACCTGTTATGGTAAAAGTATGAAATGAACGAATTAATGAGAAAACGAATTAGAGTGACAACAGAAGGAAATATGAAATATACATTCTACAATGCCTGGCCCAGGCTTCAAACTTATTATACATTTATAATAATCCTAAATATTTGGGATAGATAAGCTTGAGCAAATAGTATAGACCCAGATCAGACGCCGCAGATCGCGGCGTCTGATCAGGGTCAACACTGTTTGCGACTCATCCATCACTATAGTTAAAATGTCCCAAATACTTAGGGGTAAATACTGTAGTCACTGAGACTGTACCCAGCGGACACATGACGTCTATACAAGGTCGACTCAACGTTGTATAAACGTTATGTGCCCGCTGGGTAGTTTAATTACCAAGTTAACCACAGATTTGCACACTCTACTACCTGCTACATATATAATATAAACTGTTCAGATATGTTTCAGCTTTATCCTGTGAAACGAAAAAAAATATTTAGATGTAAGAATAACTTCATCAGTACTGGTGTATACCCAGCTAGCATTCTACCGTAAATCTACATCGGGCCGTCATCGGCCCGTCAGCTACTCTGACGGGCCGATGACGGTCCGATATAGATTTACGTAGAATGCTGACTGGGTAAGTGAACTTGTATGGAACCAGAGGTTATACAACACGAGCATCTTAGCCCCAAAAGCGCCAAGCAAGACTACAGCTACTTGACCGCATCAGACGACATTCTAAATCCTTTTCGTTATTTGCCAGAGAAAACAAGGCCCGGATCATCATATGAATGGTCTGCCGAGCAGAGGATTCACACGAAATGTCAAGTCCCATCCTCTCCTAAATCAAAATCGCGTTTGCCGCGTAGTTATCAAAAAAACAGTTAACTGGCAGCTAGTCAAAGGGAAAAAACTGCTACAATATCTAATTATGTATTTGCATCGGAGTTATCTGTAGTAAAACTTGTGTTCCATGAATGAGCGATGATGACCCAAGTCTGATGGTACAAATGCAGCATCTGACCACGGTCTTCACAACTCCCATTACAAAAAGGAATAAGATAAAAAAAAAATAATAATAAAATAATACACATCCGCAGGAAGCCCACAGGCCTGAATGGGTATTAGTAAAAATTGTGTTATACAAAGACAGCGTGGATTATAATGTAATCCTAAAGTCTACTAAATATTGCGACATAACTTTTCTCAGACCTTAAAATGAAAGCCTTAGATACAAAAGTTGCAACCTGCCATATCTTTATTTTCTTTGCACATCAACCAATTAAATTTATTTTTATTGCTTACCCGGTAATATAGTTAAATATACGACTTCTTAGATGCTACTCTATATAATGCTTCCCTATTTTGACTGCACAATTGACACACTGATAAAACGCGTTTTTCATTCTTGTTCAAGATTACAAAACATACAAAGCCTCTCTTCAGCAGGAATTTTCGGACTATTGTACCATCCAGTTTCAATTAGAAGTGTATCAAAACTAATGCGAAATCGTGTCAGATATTTACTTAACTTTGAGTTATGAAGTTACACATTTAAGATAAGGTTCACACTGAAACTGCATTTAAAATCCTTATAAGTGCGTAACTTATCACTCTCATCAATTTCCGTGAGCAACTTATTACGAAATTGCTGCTGAAGGCGCTGCTAAATAGAACATCACCACATTTATCATCTTGCATACGGAGCCAGTAATTGAACACACTGCAAACCGTGCCAATATAGTGGATACCTGCCCAACTCATCATACAAAGCCAAATGTGTTGCTCTATTTGATACACCAATAGAGTATTTGCACAAACTTAGATTGACCTTTTCTAAATGTGATGTGGCCAGGTGAATGTGGCATATAAACAGGTAGCAATGTTGGATGCATATCGCGCAAGTCTCTGATTATGAATGAACATCCCCAAAACTTCAGAAGAGTACAGGTTTGACATGTGGTCAAATCTATGTATAAACTGATCAATATATTTACAGATTAAGATGAAAATAGTGAACAAAATTTAAAAATGCCTTTTGACCCTTTAATTTGGTCCAATCTGTCAATGCATCTGTAAAATTACTGTTCAGACATAACACTTAAATATTTATACTGTCTTACTAATTACAAGATGCCATTATCAACAGCATTGTTATGATTAAAAAGTCTACCAGTTTTGTTAAATATCACGACTTCAAAGTTAATATCAAGTCCCACTCAAAACAATAATTAAACTTGTTCAAACAATTTTGTAAGCATAACTAATTGTCTTAATTAGCCTACTGTACGTTTTTTTGTTTTTTTTTGTGTGTTTGTTCTTGTGGCCAGGTTCCGAGCAGGCACATGACGTTTATACAACGTCGCATCAACGTCGATGCAACGTTCTGACGTTGCATTGATGTTGATTCGACGTTGTCTTAACGATGCGTGCCCGCCGGGTTCACGGTGGGTAGCCATAACGGATCCTGGGTGATCAAATCGCTCATAACGCCTCCTGCGGGATCAAGTACCGGCTCCTGGGTGATTGTTTTGAAACTAAAAAGATGGCTACTCAGTTTCGGGTCGATTTTTCTGACAAAAAAGAGTGAGTTGTAACGAAACATTTATCTCACGGAACCTTACAGAGAACAGGCATAAATTTGAGCAAGCAATAAATGTTATTGAAGAAACACATTTCTGTCTTGGAATTTATGCCGTGTGGCTATTTTTGTCCATAACACACGGCATTTAAAATCGAAATTTTATGTTTAAACCATTTCAAGACAAATGGCTATTCACTGGCTGCTTCCTTATACTTTATTCTCTTAACAAGAGGACCATGATGGTCCTATATCGCTCACCTGAGCAAACAGATTTGCATACTTACTGTTGAAGATTCAGCCATGTTCACTGCTCTAAGATTTATGTACAAATTTTATAGCCCTGTCCCCACCCCCCCACCCCCACTCCCCTCACCCCTCCTCCCAACACACCAAGCCATGTTTTTTTCTTTTTAACACATCATGACTTGACTTTATCTTGAAAGAAGGTCACCAAAGGAACATTTCGGCCAAGTTATTTTGAAATTGGTCCAGTGGTTTCTGACAAAAAGATTTTTAAAGTGTTTTATATCGCTATAAAGCCCTACCCCCTAACGGCCATTTTTTTTTTTTTTTTTTTTGACGAATCATGACAGCTTGAATAAACTTGGTAGAGGGTAACCAAAGGAACATTCCTGCCAAGTTAAATTGAAATCAGTTCAGCGGTTTCTGACAAGAAGATTTTTTAAAGTTTTCTATTTAGACCTATAGGGAAAATAAGCCCCACCCCCTAGCAGCCATGTTTTTTGACAAATCAGGATTGCTTGAACATTCTTGGTAGAGGGTTACTAAAGCATTATTGAAATCAGTCAGGAGGTATTTGACAAGAAGAATTTTAAAGTTTTCTATACAGATATATATGGAAAATAAGCCCCGCCCCCTGGGGGCCATGTTTTTTGACGTATCATGAAGGCTTGAACAATCTTGGTAGAGGGTCACCAAAGCAACATTCCTGCCAAGTTACATTGAACTCGGTCCAACGGTTTCTTAAAAGAAGATATTTTTTTTTTTTTATAGGTATATAGGGAAAATAAGCCCCGCCCCCTGGCGGCCATGTTTTTTGACGAATCACGATTACTTGAACAATCTTGGTACCGAGTCATCATGGAAACATTTTTGCCAAGTTATAATGAAATTGGTCCAATGGTTTCTGACAAGAAGATTTTTTAAGTTTTCTATATAGATATATAGGGAAAATGAGCCCCGCCCCCTGGCGGCCATGTGTTTTGACAAATCCAAATGGCTTGAACAATCTTGGTAGAGAGTCACCAAAGGAACATTTCTGCAAAATTATATGGAAATCGGTCCAGTGGTTTCTGACAAGAAGATTTTTAAAGTTTTCTATATAGATATATAGGGAAAATAAGCCCCGCCCCCTGGCGGCCATGTTTTTTGACAAATCCAAATGGCTTAAACAATCATGGTAGAGGATCACCAAAGGAACATTTCTGCAAAATTATACTGAAATCGGTCTGGTGGTTTCTGACAAGAAGATGTTTTAAGTTTTCTATACAGATATATAGGGAAAATAAGACCCGCCCCCTGGTGGCTATGTTTTTTGACGAATCCAAATGGCTTGAACAACCTTGGTAGAGGATCACCATAGGAACATTTCTGCAAAAGTATATGGAAATCGGTCCAGTGGTTTCTGACAAGAAGATTTTTTAAGTTTTCTATATAGATATATAGGGAAAATAAGCTCCGCCCCCTGGCGGCCATGTGTTTTGACGAATCCAAATGGCTTGAATAACTTTAATAGAGGATCACCAAAGGAACATTCCTGCAAAATTATATGGAAATCGGTCCAGTGGTTTTTGACAAGAAGATTTTTAAAGTTTTCTACATAGATATATCGGGAAAATAAGCTCCGCCCCCTAGCGGCCATGATTTTTGACGAATCCAAATGGCTTGAACAGCTTTGGTAGAGAATCACCAAAGAAACATTCCTGCAAAAGTATATTGAAATCGGTCCAGTGGTTTTTGACAAGAAGATTTTTAAAGTTTTTTACATATATATATATAGGTAAAATAAGCCCCACCCCCTGGCGGCCATGTTTTTTGACGAATCCAAATGGCTTGAACAACTTTGGTAGAGGATCACCAAAGGAACATTTCTGCAAAAGTATATGGAAATCGGTCCAGTGGTTTCTGACAAGAATATTTTTTTAAGTTTTCTATATAGATATATAGGGAAAATAAGCCCCGCCCCCTGGCGGCCATGCTTTTTGACGAATCCAAATGGCTTGAACAATCTTGGTAGAGGATCACCAAAGGAACATTTCAGCAAATTTATATTGAAATCGGTCCAGTGGTTTCTGACAAGAAGATTTTTAAAGTTTTCTATATATATTATATAGGGAAAATAAGCCCCGCTCCCTGGCGGCCATGTTTTTTGACGAATCCAAATGGGTTGAACAATCTTGGTAGAGGGTCACCAAAGGAACATTTCTGCAAAATTATAAGGAAATCGGTCTGGTGGTTTCTGACAAGAAGATTTTTTTTAAGTTTTTTAGTTAAAAAATCTATTTTTAGCTTCTGTGACCTAGACATGCAATGGACCGGAACCATTTGAACAACTTTGAAAGAGGACCAACCAAGGATCATTCCTGTAAAGTTTGGTCAAATTCCAATCAGTGGTTTAGGAGGAGATATTGTTTAAAGATTGTGGACGGACGGACGACGACGACGACGACGACGGACGGTGAGTGATCACAATATCTCACCTTGAGCCTTCGGCTCAGGTGAGCTAAAAATGAAGACCCTGTTGTTCCTTTATCGAACCGTTATCGTGCATAATGCATTTTATCACCGTGTTGTAGAATTCATAGAGGAACGGATCCTGCGGGATCAGGGATAAAAAGACGTTTCTGTGGCACGGGCTGTAATGTGATCATCTGGCACCGGATCCTATGTGATTATGTAATGTGCATTTTACTAACCATTGTCCGTTTTTGTGAAACATAATCGGCTTTGACAACCAGTTAATTTTTTACCACCAGTTTTAATATGGGATGACAACTAGAGCTGGTGTTTGTAAAACACTATGCCCCCAACTGCCTGACTCTAACTCTGTTTGACTCCAACACTGCTTAGCCATGACGGTAACAACAGTACAAATATATGATTTCAATGTTATTTTATCAAAGGGAAATAACTCTAAAATAGGAGATGATTGGGATAAGAAAAAAATACGGATCACCTATTTTTTCATGAGGACTCAAAACATGAAATTTCAAAACATTAGCATACATGGTTCTAAACTTATGCTATACACAATAAAGCAACGACATTAAATGGCCCGAAATTGCGAAGGGCCATAACTCCAACATTTCATTTAATTGGTTCAAAATTTATTCAGGTGATCTCCTCCTCAATCCCAATCAGTATACCAAATATCATGGCTCTAGCTTAAATACTTTTTTAGATATCTCGCTGAAAAAGTCAAAATGCCTAGAACTATAAAGGGCCATAACTACATCAATTTTTCATGGAATTCCCTAAAAAACAAACCAGGTAATCTCCACATCATCCCCAATCAGCATATAATATTTCAAGACCCTAGCTTAAGTGCTTTTCGAGAAATCTCGCTGACAAGGTCAAAATGAGCAGAACTGCAAAGGGCCGTAACTTTATCAATATTTTCCATGGAATTCTCTCAAAATATAATCGGGTAATGTACACATCATTCCCACTCACTGTATCGAATTTCAAGAACCCAGCTTAAATACTTTTCAAGATATCTTGCTCACAAGATTTAATTCTGATTTTTTTCAAAGGGGCATAACTTTAAATAAACATGCTAGACAAGAAACAAAATACGGGTCGGCTATTTTTTCATTGGGAACCCAAATATAAAATTTCAAAACCCTAGCGTGCAGGGTTCTTAAGATATAGCATGCACAAAAAAAGCTTGATGAACGGACAAACAGTCGGATGGACAAATGAAGGCAAAATAATATGCCCCATCAATTTCATTCGAAACTGGGGGCATAATCAGGTCATCTGCTCATCGCTACCAATCTATTCATCAAGTTTCAAGGCTCCAGCTTCAATAGTTTTTGAGATATTTTGTTCACAAGGGAAACATGCCCAAATTTACAAAGGGCCATTACTTATGAAATATTTTTCAGAATTTACAAAAACATTAATCAGGTCATCTACTCATCATTACCAATCAATTCACCAAGTTTCAAGTCTCTAGCTCTAATAGTTTTTGAGATATTTTGCTGACAAGATAAAAATGCCCAAAATAACAAAGGGGCATAACTCAAGAAGTATATTTCAAAATTTCTTCAAAAGTTAATCAGGTTGTCTACTCATCACTACCAGTCTATTCATCAAGTGTCAAGGCTCTAGTTCCAACAGTTTTTGAGATATTTTGCTGACAAGGTAAAATTGCCCAAAATTACAAAGGGCCATAACTCATGAAGTATTTTTCAGAATTTCT
This sequence comes from Anodontia alba, assembly GCA_964016985.1. Classification (NCBI taxonomy): domain Eukaryota; kingdom Metazoa; phylum Mollusca; class Bivalvia; order Lucinida; family Lucinidae; genus Anodontia; species Anodontia alba. Next base: position 93,380,085 of record OZ024831.1, read on the forward strand.
TCAAAAATTAATCAGGTCATCTACTCGTCACTACAAATCCATTTACTAAGTTTCAAGGCTCTAGCTCTTACAGTTTTTGAGATATTTTGCTGACAAGATAAAATGCCTAAAATTACAAAGGGGCATAACTCAACAAGTATATTTCAAAATTTCTTCAAAAGTTTATCAGGTTGTCTACTCATCACTACCAGTCTATTCATCAAGTTTCAAGGCTCTAGCTTCAATAGTTTTTGAGATATTTTGCTGACAAGTTAAAAATGCCCTAAATTACAAAGGGCCATAACTCATGAAGTGTTTTTCAGAATTTCTTCAAAAGTTAATCAGGTCATCTACACATCACTACAAATCCATTTACTAATTTTTAAGGCTCAAGCTCTAACAGTTTTTGAGATATTTTGCTGACAAGGTAAAAATGCCCAAAATTACAATTACCATAACTCAAAAGGCATTTTTCAAAATTTCTTCAAAAGTTAATCAGGTTGTCTACTCATCACTACCAGTCTATTCATTAAGTTTCAAGGCTCTAGCTCCAACGGTTTTTGAGATATATTGCTGACAAGATAAAAATGCCCAAAATTACAAAGGGCCATAACTCATGAAGTATTTTTCAGAATTTCTTCAAAAGTTTATCAGGTCATCTACTCATCACTACAAATCCATTTACTAAGTTTCAAGGCTCTAGCTCTAATAGTTTTTGAGATATTTTGCTGACAAGGTAAAATTACCCAAAATTACAAAGGGCCATAACTCAAGAAGTATTTTTTCAAAATTTCTTCAAAAGTTAATCAGGTTGTCTACTCATCACTACCAGTCTATTCATCAAGTTTCAAGGCTCTAGCTTTAATAGTTTTTGAGATATTTTGCTGACAAGATTGCATCCATATTTTTTCAAAGGGCCATTACTCAGAAAAGGGGCATAATCCTGTCAAGAAAAAAAATACGTCTCAGCTATTTTTTCATGAGGAATCCATATATGAAATTTCAAAACAGTAGCATTCACGGTTTTAAAGTTATGCTATGCATAAAAAACGAACGGACGGACGGAAGGACGGACGGACGGACGGACGAACAACCCAGAAGCAATATGCCCCTCCAACTTCTTTGAAGTTGGGGGCATAAAAATGTGTGCACCGCACCATACCACATCAGATCAAATACAGTTCCGAAGCGTTGCTGCACTTACCGGTATCTTGCTGAACATATAAGATCGTATCTGCGGCATTTTTTTTTTTTTTTTTTTTTTTTTTGATTTGGGTTTTACGGCCCTTTCAAGAATATTTCACTTATATCGAGCCGATCGTTCATCGAAGGTGGGCGAAAACCGGAGAACCCGGAGAAAAACCACCTGACCATCCGTAAGCAGAACTTGGCTTTCCCACATATGACCCGAGCGAGGCTCGAACCACAGCGGTGAGAAACCTAATTAAGAGTCAACTCTCTTATCCACTAGGCTACGGGGGCCCGCCTCTGCGGCATAGTCATTACAACCATAATACAACCATAATACCAAATATGATGTTCGATCATTGGTAAAATATCGCTATAGATCTAATAACAAAAGAATAAATATAAACTTATGATTTAGTTGGTCAACTTCATTTTCAAAAAAAAAAAAAAAAAAAAAAAAAACTTCATTTAACATTTAATGTCTTAAAACGGGCACAGATAGCGCCATTTTGTTTTCTCTGGCTGATATGCAAAGGTCTGTTTCAGAGAGCGCTTTGTGCGAGACAGCTCTGAACACTATTGCGAATCGTTGCGAATCGCTTTTTGGTAACGTACCACTGCACAGGGAATCGCTACAAATCGATCCGTAACGTTTGCATTACACAACTCGTTCATCCAAGGTGTGGTGTGGTGCCATGCGGTATATACATTTATCAGGGAATGAAAAGACTAAAATAGCATGTTGAAGAATTGTGAATATATAAGAACACTAACCCTACCCTACTCTACCCTACCCTATCCTGCCGTACCCTGCCCTATCCTACCCTTACTCCTAACCCTACCAACCCTTATCACTACCCTACCCCTACTCCATCCAAACTACCGCTACCCCTACGTATCCTACCTACCGCTCCCCTACCCTTCCCCTACCCCATCCTACCCTTACGCTACCCCTAACCTTCCCCTACACAAACCCTACCTTACCATACCCCTACCCTACCGCTACACTACCTCTAGCCTACCAACCCCTCCTCTACCCTTCCCTACCCTACCCTTACTCCACTCCTAACCATAACTAACCCTGCTCTACCCGACCCTACCCCTACGATAAGCAACACTGATATTTCTAACGAATATAAACGCTTGTTTGAATTTGCAGACACTTAAAAACAACAGCGGCCATACTACTGCCAACGCCAGCCATAGCTAAATGATCGACTTTGCTAAAAGTCTAGCATCAAAATCATTTTTCCCCTAACAGAATCCATGTAAAAACGGACCTTCCTGCCACTTATCTGGACTTTAATTATTTTTTTAAAAATAAGGTCAAAGTACGTTTGACCACTTGCGTTTCATTTATCTGGACGAAATCCTCGAAAAAAAAAAAACAAAAACAAAAAAAAAAAACATGCAGAACAAAGTGGCGAATGTGGAAAGTAGGTTGTATATTGCTGTAGTTCCTCTACTTGGTAGGGTGTATCGACAAATCAACATAAAAAATCAGGTCGACTGACTGTAGGTTTTGTTGTTTGTAATGAGGTTTCACGGTTTCACGTCCCAGTCAACACATTTTAGGACATAGTAGGGACGGCCGGTGACCCTTTTTTTGGGATTTGGGTTTTACGGCCCTTTCAAGAATATTTCAGTTATATCGAGCCGATCGTTTATCAAAGAGGGGCGAAAACAAGAGGACCCAGGGGAAAAAACCACCTGCCTTCCGTACGCAGAACGGCTTTCCCACATATGTCCCGAGCGAGGCTCGAACCACAGCGATGAGAAACCTAATGGATTAAGAGTCCGCCCGGTGACCCTAACCACACTTTTTCCTGGACAAGATAATACCTTCTAAGCCATTCACCAGTACTAGGCGCCCATCTTCCCATCAGCTACTGACAGCTGCCTGTTTGAATCAGCGGTAGAAGGATTTTTTTTTATCATAGAAAGACATGAAGTACTAGCGAGATCGAACCCGCGACCTCCTGATCTCTAGTGAAACGCGAATCCGACTGCGCTGTACGGCTGGCGCTGTAGTTTTTCATGTAATCTGGGCATTAACCTTTACCACTCTCTGGGCATTTTCAGCAGACGGCAAATTGATGATATTTTTCTTATTTTTCCCAGAAAACAGGATCTGACATTTCATGCAAATTGAGGAGACAATTTGCATGCAATGTCAAATTCTGTTTTCTGGGAAAAATAAGAAAAATATTTCAAAATGTCGTCTGCTGAAAATTTTACCCAGAGTGCTAAGCGTTAAAGAAACCCAGCTACATGTAACAGCATCTATACTTACTAAGTTAACTATCTGGTCAGTAGGTCTAGATGGAATGGGAATTCAAAACAGTGTAGACCCTGATCAGAAACGGATAAAAGTCTGCTGTCATTAAATCGACAGGCGAATAAAAAGTGTAGTCGAGAAGAGGCAACTGTCGGTAACCCCCAATAAACTATAACTGCAGCTACAGCGTATCTGAATTGGAATAATGTGTACAGTGCGCAGTCAGACTGAGCAGTCAGCCCTGGGTCTGCACTGTCTGCACTGTTTACCAGACGATAGGCATTTGTAACTACTGCCCCACCTACAGAGAATGGGGTCCGAATGACGGGACAAAAACTTTTATTAATTTACAGCCTTGCCTACAGGAACCCAATACTTTTGCATGCGCCAGTGAAGACATTGATCAGTCTGTACATCCGCAGACTGGTCACTGTCCTTGCTGGAAGCAGTTGTAGGAATTGATGTTCGCTGGCACAAACTATTTATTATCCTGAAAATATGCTGCACATGCGCTGTGGTATTAAAGTCAATTCATATCATTTTCTGCTCTCTTTCCTTCGACATGATTTTTGCAAAAGAAAAGTGTGATGGTCATGCAAGTCGAGTGAAAGTATCTTTTCGCGCGCCACTTTCAAGAACTGGAGTGGATGAAGAAAATGCCTTTTACGACTCATATCATAATGATCGATGGTTATAGGTGTATTTTGGATTCGATTAAGAAGCACAGACATTATGATATCTGAAACCATATTTCCATAAATTCATAGCATTTTAAAAAAGACGACTGTTAAAAGTTCGAGGCCTAGGGAGACGTTCTGCCTAATGTAATTCAGGCTGTAATTGCAAGCCTCCTTTGTCAAAGAGATGTTATGTTCCTCAAGGTTCTTGGACAGTTAATTAAAACATCTTGTGTGATAAAGCAAGATTTCGTCGGGCTGAATAGTTTGTTTGTCTTTTTTTTTTTTTTTTTTTTTTTTTCAAAATTCGCATCACTAGCTATTCTCTTTCGTGGACATTGATCATGAAATATTTTCTACGGTCATTCTCTCCCTTCCGCTGATTCCAGAGGGGCAGTTGTCAGTTTCTGGAGAAAGAATGTGCACAATACTAGTTAACGGCTTAGAGGACTAAGCCTGCCCAGTAAACGTGTGGCTAGGTAAACTAACCGCGCTCGACATGACCCCATTGGGTTTACTGGGCCGTAAAACCTCAACACAATCAAACAAACAAACAATAGCTATCCTGTTATAAAATGCAGGGAGTGCTCGCACGGTATGCGAGAGGTCTGTCGGGCATTGTGCTCCGCCCCCACCTACTCCCCCCGTGGCATTTGGTGGCTCAGTGTGGGTCCGTGCTCGGACTGCGAGCAGCAAAGGGACAGTCTCGTCTTGTTGGTACCTAAACGGTTCCGAGCAGATTCGGGGACGAATCTATTTAAGCAGAGGGAAATTGTCACGGGTCGATCGTCTGGCTTGAGCGCTCGCATGGTATGACAGAGCTCCTGGGTTCGAGTCCCGGTCGGGAATTGTGCTGTGCCATTTGTTCCATGACCAGTTTCGCTGTTGAAGTCATCGAAATAAACATCATCACTCAGGATTTGGTGCCAGCATACAAGAAGAATCACACAGGAGTTGGTGCCAAAATCACTCAGGAGCCGTTCCACGTATTGTCACATATTTTGTTTAAATACTCGGGTTTGTTCTCAAAGTTTAATTCGGAACACATAAAAATGTCATTGATGATTACTGTATGTCTCTTGGAATAACATGTGCCTGGTTGTATGGCCCCAGACGTTACAAATTTCACTTTTTATGTGCGACTGATCGTTTTGCATCGGGATACCTGACAATTGTGCATCATCTCCTGCAAAGACTTCTCTACATACTACAACACGAACATTGCAAATAAATCCTATAATTCCTTTAAATCCCATAAGAATTTCAGTGTTTACCTTCCAGCTCAAGGCGTGTTCTTTTTGAGGGTGAAAAGAGGTCACTGTGCGAATGTGTATACACAAAATCCACGCAGGATCCGGTACTTGATCCCGCAGGAGGTGTTATGAGCGATTTGATCACTCAGGATCCGTTATGGCTATCCACCGTGGGGTTGCTTGTGCATGCACACAAAGGCGTCTTAAATAAATAAATATAAATAAATAGATAAACTGAACATATGGCTTACCTTTCAATAGTTTTCTTCCCGTGATTTTCTCTTAATCTAGAACTTAACAAAAATATATTTTAGTGCAGACACCACTCTCAGAGAGACACCACTTACAACTTATCTTCGTTTGTGAAGTTTGACCTTAAAACGTCCTTCAGTTCAAATTGGCTGCTTATCAAGTTGCCTTTACCTTCCGCCGCGGTATTAGAAAAAAGGTGACTGACGGTTTGCGAACAGTGAAAATATATCTGGTCAGCTTTGCTCAAGAACTGAACTTAACCCAGGAGTGCGTTTTTACAAAGTCGCATTAACGATGACATTGTATCGTCGTTAATGCTACGTAGTATAAACGCCATGTGTCCGCTGGGAGGACGATATGTCACAGAATTCAGCGACGATTGTGCAATTGCACAGGGGAGGTATTGTTCTTACTATGCCTATACACAGACTAATTTAGCCCAGCGGGCGCATGAATTTTATACTATGTCGCATTAACGTCGATGCAACGACATGGCGTTGTTTCGATGTTAGTACGATGATGTATAAACGTCATTTGCCCGCTGGGAAGCTATCGCTCTATCTTTCCATATAAGCGGACGAAGGTTCCTTTTCCGCGTGGCTAGAGACTGTTGTTTACATGCCAGTATGGTCTGACTTACAAAAGGTATTATACTAGTAGCTACCACACGGGGTATCAAGTTTCCAAATGCGCATTTCTTCTTTCTTTCTTTTATAAGCATTCCACCCCATACAGAGTACGGGGTCCAAGAAAATGGTCACGTAGTACTCAGTGTATAACAGTAAAGTTTTCTTTTCTTTTTAAAGATATACAGTCGACTCTCGTTATCTCGAATTCTGAAACACTTCGAGATATCCGTACCTCGAAATATCAGGGTTGCAGAAGTGAGTAAATCAATAAATAGAAAAACCACATTTACCAAATGAATATGTAATTTGACTCCTGAAGTTAGAGATATATTGAAAAATATTGTGGAAATGAGGAGAAATTGCTCCCTCTTTTCCACAATATTTTGTTACCTGTTCTTAGATTTCCATGTTAAAACAGGGACCACAAGCTATTCGAAATAAGCGAGGTCGAGATAACGAGAGTCTACTGTATGTCTGCTCGATAAGCTGGGAGGTAACCAAGACGGAATAAAACGTGGCAAAACAGAAGCAACCATTCTGCACACGACTGGGCCCAGGTAGATTCCATGAGCCATTAGTGTCTGGCTTAAGGAACTTGTATAATCTCGGGGAACTATATGCCAAGGATAGACGAAACCCAGAAGTTTACATGATGGAACCCCCCCCCCACCCCCGACCCCTCCGGATTCACGCCAAGGTTAGTCTGCACATATGTGAGATGATTTACAAAACTACACAAGTCAATAATGCACACATACACACAGGTCATGTCTACACAATCTTGATATAAAATAAACAAATTATTTATAGATACTTTGTTACCAGTTGTTGCTCCCAAACAGTCAAATGCGCAATCGTACGTTGCCTTCATCCCTGCAAAAAACGGACCCCGATCAGGACAGAAAGCAAGTGGTGGAAACCAACGTCCAAACATCATGGCCCCTATCCCAAATGCAGCATCCCTGGGAAACATACATCATGCGAGCAATCTATAGGAGACTAACTTACAAAAGGTACCCAGCTAGCATTCTACGTAAATCTATATCGGGCCGTCATCGGCCCGTCAGGGTAGCTGACGGGCCGATGACGGCCCGATATAGATTTACGTAGAATGCTGACTGGGTACAAATTTCAGTACTGATTATAAAGCAGTGCGATTTCTTCATTCCCATACAGTAACCGAAAAAAATTGGGAATATTTCAGCTGTAACCAATTTTAGATTTATTTGATAGTGACTTATTTTCAGCAACATATCTCACATTATAAAAGCCGAAGCCATTTGTTTATCAAATGCTTATTACCACCTCAGTGAAAATATTTTTTTAGGTTTAAATAAAGTTTTTTTTCTGTTGTTTTTTTTTATTATTATTATTATTATTATTATCATTATTATTATTATTGTTATTAGTGTTGTTGTTGTTGTTCCTTTGACTGGAATTAAACAAACAATCTTCATGACTAAATTTACCTTTTCTATTTACTTTTTTATGAAGTCCTTTAATTTTCTTTACATACGAGTATTTAGGTGAACCAAAACATATGGTTAGCTAATTCCTATTGACATTACACATTGTATTGTGAATAATTTATTCAGGATAAATTGTGTAGGTAAAATAATGTCTTCCTGCGGAAAAACTAAATTCTATTGTAACTAAACTGAATCTTTGCTTGTCCCATTTTTATGTGAGATGCAAACAACAGTACTTTGAAGTTTATTTTTTAACTGCTTTTATAATATTCTTCTTTATCTGGCCGCTTTGTGTTTAGATTTTGTCATTGGGAGATAACTCGACATTACAGTATTTTCGGAATTTTTTTCTCCTCCTATCATTATAAGATTCTATGTATAATGCTTGACTTTCGTGGCTTTTGATTCGATACAAATAACAAATCAAATTTCAATCAGCAAGTTGCAAAAAATTTATTATTGGATGACATGAATTCACTCATATCTTATCATGTCTCTCCTCTTTTTTTTTCCTTTGATTCATCAGTCATAACTTATTTAGTCTCGTGTATCATATAGTGTCAAACCTGGTCAATATTCTACCCTAGTTTGCGTTAAATTCCAGTGCAAGGCGTTTCTAGCCTCAGGTTATAAACATTTTTTCATGCTCAACTCAGCTGAGCATGAATTTGTAATGCTAATAAATCTCAAATAACTAACAATTGCAAATTCTTTGTTGCTAAATATAGCTGAGCATGAGATAAACATTCTATTAACCAAAAGTATTAATATTATTTATCATTTCTTCATAAAACATGTTTGGGTACTCACTAGCGTTTTCAAATGACAACATTTGTATCTTTTATGGAGAAAAAAGAAACATACATATCTTGATAACCCTCTTATCTAGAGCTATCTATCAAATATAAGTCCTGGCATTTTCTAAGTATAATATAGGCTTTGGGGAAGATTTTGTTTATCAAGAAATTAGGACAGATATGTGCAGACAGAAGGCTATTAGAAGCAACAAATTGAAAATGCTGGTTTCAAAACTAAAATTCTGAATATCCTCCTAATAATCTTCTTCATACGACACCCCTTATTTTCGCTATACATTATAGGAGAACATGTAGTACACATTACATAGACTCGTTAAGTGATGTAATTAGTACAGGTGGCATACATGAGAAATTATGCAACTAAGATTTATGAGCTTGGAATGAAAACCAAATATCTGAGTGGTGGAAAAAACTAGCCTTAGCTGTTATTTTACTACTAGACGTATTCTTCAGTATTCCCATCCAGTTGAAGTAGCTCCAGACATTAACTCATCTATGCCGAGTGGAATCTTCTACCTTATTTCTTTGGACAGGTCTGTTTCCTACATAAGGGATGTCTAGTTACTTTTATATTATTATAATATTTTTTCTAATTTAGAAATTTCTGAAATTCATGCAAATAGTGGAGACCCTGATCAGACGCCGCGTTCAGCGGCGTCTGATCTGGGTCTACACTGTTTGACAACGTCCCTTTTATGGGACGATAGGCTTAAATGGGTTAATAAACACAAACAACAGAGTTGCTATTTTCCTGTTTTTGATTTGTTCTTTACTTCGAAAGAAGCTCTATTTTGGAATAATATGTGAAATTTCCACACTACTGTTATCAAACGTTAAAGGGAAAGGCAACATTTATGAAGACTGTATCTGAAACGTAAAATCTAAACAAAAAAAAAACAAAAAAAAAAACAAGCAAACAAAGCAAACAAACAAAAAAAAAAAAAAAAAAAAAAACATGCGTTTTGATGCAACTTTGGTCATAATCCGATGGATTTGCCAGCACGTGAAACAGAGTTGCCATTTTCCATTTTCCTTTTTTAGGTCCCAGCTTTTTCAAAGGGGGTGGGGTGGGGGCATTTGGCCTTGTTTGATGGAGTTATGCGAACTTTGCTAGTATAACAATAGGAAAACCTTGGCAACACGATATCTAGAGAACCACTTGAGTTAGGACCCTGATATTTTCCATACTGTTCAGGATCAGCGTTTAGATGACCTGATTAACTTCTGAGCGAATTTCATAAAAATGACACAGATACAGTAAAACCTGTGTAAGAGAGCCACCTTCCAGACTGACTTTAAACAGTTGTTGATGTGGAAAAAGTTGTCTGTCTTATAAAGGTACATGTCATGTAATTTTGCTAGCAAAATTACATGACATGTACCTTTATAAGACAACCACCTTTCCACATCAACCACTAAAGTCAATTTCAAAGGTGGCTGTCTTACACAGGTTTTACTGTATGCCCCTTTGCCTTTGCCTGAACCCTAATGGCAAATTATGATATCTAGAAAACAGCATGAGCTAGAATTCTAGTATTTGGCATATAGTCTAGGATCATTGTGTAGACGACCTTATAACTTTTGAGTGAATTCAGTAAAAAAAAAAAAAGTGCCATATTTAAGCCGCTTTTCGGACTTTGCTATTATAACAATAGGAAATCCTTCTCAACACGATATCTAGAGAACCGCTTAAGTTAGGATCTTGATTTTTATGCCCCCAAGTTGGGGGCGGGGGAGCATATTGGTTTGGCCTTGTCCGTCTGTCCGTCTGCGCGTTTCACTTTTAGGTGCTTGTGAAACTAAAGAATGGCTTATGCTAGGAACTTGAAATTTTATACATGACATGAGCACAAAAATAATTATTTTTTTATTTTTATTTTTATTTTCTTTTTTGCGGGGTGGGGGGGGGGGGGAGGGGGTCAGACCTCGAATGTCAGATATATGCCAGTTTTTCGACTCTATTCTATTCTAAATGTTGCCATTATTGCAATAGCAAAACCTTGTCAACACGATTCCTAGAGAACCGCTTGAGGTAGGATTTCTATATTTGGCATACAGTTCAGGATGAGTGAGTAAACGACCTGATAAACTTTTGAACGAATTCCGTAAAATATTTACAGAGTTGTGCCCCTTTTCGGACTTTGCTATTATAACAGTAGGAAAACCTTGTCAACACGATATCTAGAGAACCCGCTTGATCTAGGATCCTGATATTTTGCATACTGTGTCGGATCAATGTTTAAATGACCTAGTTAACTTTTACCGAAATTCGTAGAAAATTGGCCCTTCCGACTTTGCCTGTGATACAATGGGAAAGCGTTGTCAATACGATATCTGAAGAACCGCCTGAGCTAGGATTCTGAGTTTTGGCGTACAGTTTAGGCCCAGTGTGTAGACGGCATGATTAAATTTTGAATGAATTCGACGTAAAATATTGATGGAAGTATGCGGACTTTGCTATTATCACAATAGGAAAACATTGTTATCACGAAATCTAGAGAAACGCTCAAGCAAGGATCCTGATATCTTGCATACTGTTTACGATCAATATTTAGATGACCTGATAACGTTTTGGGCGAAATTTGTAAAAAAAAAAAAAAAAAAAAAAAAAAAATAGCAGAGAAATGCCTCTTTCGACTTTTGCCTGAATTTTAATGGGAAAACGTTATCAACACGACATCTACAGAACCGCTTGAGCTAAAATATAAGTCCTAGCTCAAGCGTTCTCTAGATGTCGTGTTGACAACGTTTTCCCATTAAAATTCGTGATAACAATGTTTTCTGATATGTCATTCAGTATCGGATCAGTGTGTAGACGATTCATTTAACTTTTAAGCGAATTCCGTAAAATATTGATGGAGTTATGTCCCTTTTCGGACTTTGCTATTATAACAATAGGAAAACCTTGTCAACACAATGTCTACAGAACCGCTTGAGCTAGGATCCTGATATTTTGCATAATGTTTAGGATCAATGATTAACTTTCGAGCGAAATTCCTAGAACAAATTGGCAGAATTATGTACCTTTAGACTTTGCCTAGATTAGTATGGGAAAACGTTGTAATCATAATATCTAGACAACTGCATTAGCTTGGATTCTGATATTTGGCATACAGTTTAGGATCAGTGTGTAAAGGAACTGATTAACTTTTGAACAACTTCCATAAAATATTGGAGTTAGGCGGACTTTGCTATTATACCAATTGAAAAAAAAAAAGAAAAAAAAAAAGAAACTTGTCAACACAATATATAGAGAACCGCTTGCGTAAAGATCCTGATATTTTGCATATTATTAAGGATCAATGCTTAGATGGGTGATAATTGCAATGATAAAAGTAAGAAAATAAACCCACTAGTCGATATTATTTTATTCCCATCTAAACTATTTGCTTAAAAGTATACCCATTGTTGATATTAATGTAAAAACTTGAAAATAATTCATCTTTAGTCAAACAAAAAGCGGTCATCATAACACTTTCTACTTTCGTTTCAACCGAATGTCACGTTGCGCGTAATGTATTATACGAGGGTGAGTCAATAAGTAACCAGCCTAACTTATTTCCGATGGACCGAGACGGTCACGATTTTCATGCTTTGTTTCAATATATGTTTTATAGATGGGTACAAAATTGCACACGTATCGAGTCATTCTTTAAATAGATATTGAATGTCAAACATTCCTAGTGATGCAAAGGCATGCTTTTCATCTAAAGCTGAGTACCGTGCTGTAATTCGGTACTTGTATTTAAAAGGTAAAACAGGCAAGGAAATACACGGCGAGTTAGCCGATGTTTATGGCTCTTCTACACCATCTTATGCTCAGGTTAAATTCTGGGTAGGGGAATTCAAACGCGCTAGAACGTCTTTAAAAGATGAAGCCAGGTCTGGACGCCCACTGGATGCCACCGACAAAGAAATGTGTAAGAAAGTTCGGGATCTGGTATATTCTGATAGGCGAATTCAGGTGGAAGAAATAGCGCAGGCATTAGGCATTTCACATGGTAGCGTTTCAAAAATCTAACATGATCGTTTAGGTATGCGCAAGCTAACAGCCCGTTGGGTCCCCAAATCCCTTAGCGATGAGCAAATGGCAACCAGAGCATCAGTATGCAGCGCCTTGTTGAAGCGTTTTAGGTCAAACGATGATTTTCTTTTGCGACTGGTGACTGTAGATGAGACTTGGGTTCATTATTATGAGCCAGAGAATAAAGCTCAGAGTCGTCAGTGGGTAGGGCTTGGGCCCCCGAGGCCAAAGAAGTTCAAGACGCAACCATCTGCTGGCAAGGTGATGGCCACAGTATTTTGGGACGCAAAAAGCGTTATTATGTTGGACTTTTTACCCAAGAGAAGTACAATAACTGGAGTGTACTATGCAAACTTGTTAGACCAGCTGAGAACCGCTATCCTTGAAAAAACGCCGAGGTAAACTCTCTAAAGGTGTTTTGCTGCAACAGGACAACGCGAGAGTCCCAACTTGCAAAGTTGCAATGGATGCTGTAGAGCGGAACGGGTATGAATTAATACCACATCTTGCCTATTCGCCTGATCTAGCTCCTAGCGACTGCTTCCTATTCCCAAACTTGAAAAAGGATATCCGTGCACTTCATTTCCGGTCTGATGAAGAAGTCGTGACGGCAGTTGAGGAGTGGGTCAATGGAAAGGACCCTGACTTTTTCAGTTCTGGGCTGATGGCACTTGAACACCGTTGGTCTAAGTGCATCACACTAGAGTACAATTACATCGAAAAAGAAAAGATGGCTCTCAACCGGAGATAATTAAGGCCGATTACTTATTGACTCACCCTCGTATGATCTTCTGGACTAAAGCGAATGACCCTTGAGAACCATGAACACACTAAAAAAATCTAAAAACAGCTGAAGTGTCAAGTTTTCTGGGCCAGCCTAGCTAGTTTCGGCCAATTAGGCCTCAATAGTGACTCATATAAATTTCAAAATTCCCGAATGGGCTTAATGTTTGATTTAAGCCGCTCTTACTTGCTCTATTAAGTTTTTTTTTTTTTTTTTTTTTTTTTTTTTTTTTTTTTTTTTTGTCAGAAATAAAAGGTTAAACGCTGCCGGAGAAGTTGATGACAGAAACGTCCAGCACACTAAGTATGGTACGTTTATGCGTATATTCCTAATAAAACTGTATGAAACTCTTGCTGTGATACTTGAATAATGCATCCTAATAGAAGTTAAATGCCACCACTCCCCGCCCAGCCTCCCTCCCAAACCTCACACAATAAAACGTAACCCGCCTGAATGGCAGCTTATCTGCAAATGGTTTAATTGTACCTTTCCTTTGTATGAAATGTCCGTCACGAAAACATACCTATATAATTCTGACCCCCGCCCCCCCCCCCCCCCCCCCCCCCACCCCCCCCCTCCTCCCCCCATCCCCCCATCCACTATCTATGTTTTGAGCAGAAATATGAAAAATATCAGAATTTTTATCTGAAAACTTTCAGTTTATGGGTGAAATTTTCAACATATTTGAATAGGCGTGTTTTCGTAATGCAAAAAGCTATTTTCTGGGGAAAATATTAAAAATATTTCGAAATGTCTTCTGCGATCATTACCCTGCATGCCAAGCGTAGATACGAAACTGTAAAAAACTGTAACCAAAAAAAAACAAAAGAAAAAAAAAAGTTTGACTCGGGGATGGAATCTGTTGGTCTTCCTGTGCTTCTGTGCTGTCGAGCAAAACTACTGTTAGCTCAGAAGTGCCCAACCTGAGCCAGCGCACGTCAAAACCTACAAAAGGACGTGTGCGACCAGCAGAAACTCATATCAGTCTGCGATTCCACGCAGTCTGACCAGTCTTCGCTGGTCGCTTGTACCTTCTACAGCCTCCAGGGTATCCAAAGAGGGACAACGGAGAACCCTGGATATACTAGATTGATGTACAGGCTGATCTCACAGGTCTCTTTGTAGATTTTGTTGTGCGCTGGCTGATACGCAAAACCTGACCAAACAGGAACCACCCTGTATTCTCCTTATTTCAACTTCTCGTTAGCCAGGCTCCATAGTCCAGTCGGTAGCGCGTCTAACTGCCGATTCAGGGGTCGCAAGTTCGACTCCCAACTCAGTCACATATTCGTGGAGATCGAGCATGAAATAATATCTACAGTCTTTCTCCCCTTCAGCTGATTCAAGAAGGGCGGTTGCCAGTTACTGGCGAAAGTACTGCACAAAGTACTGAATAACCGCTTAGATGACTAAATACCCATAAAAAGTGTAATTAGACTAACTGTCCGGCTCGACATGACTTAAACAGTGTTGGCTGGGCCGTAAAACTTCAAATCGAAATGGCATACAACTTTCCCGTATTAAACATACCCAGTTTGGCTTCGTCCCAGGCAGAGGCACTACAGACGCAATCTTTGTTGTCAGGCAGCTGCAAGAGAAGTATCTAGCTGCCAATAAGAGACTACATGGCTTTCGTAGACATGGAGAAGGCGTTTGATCGAGTGCCTCGGAAGGTCATCTGGTGGGCGCTGAGAAAACTTGGTGTGGAGGAGTGGATTGTGCGACTGGTGCAGGGGATGTATGCAAATGCACGGAGCCGTGTCCGTGTTGGTGAGGGTACAGTGAAGAGTTTGAAGTGAAGGTTGGTGTTCATCAAGGATCAGTACTCAGACCACTGCTCTTCATCTTTGTGCTTGAAGCCTTATCACGAGAGTTCCGCTCTGGGGTCCCCTGGGAGGACTTCTATGCCGATGACCTTGTTATCATCGCTGAATCGCTTGAGGAATGTTTAAGAAGGCTCTTGACTTGGAAAGAAGCAATGGAGAAAAAAGAACTGAGAGTAAATGCAGGAAAGACAAAGATCATGATCTGCGGTACGGGACTGGACCTCCTGCAGAGTTCAGGCGAGTTTCCATGCGCTGTTTGTCGCACTGGAGTGGGCAGCAACAGCATCTTCTGCAATGGCTGCAAGCACTGGGTGCACAAGAAATGCACAGGGCTCAAGCGCTTGAAAAAGGACCCTGACTATAGATGTACACGGTGCCAGGGAACTGCACGCCCCTTGGATGGCAGACCACAGAAGGAAGTCCAGGTCGGACCTGACAAGCTTGGGGTGGTAGCTTCCTTTTGTTACCTAGGAGACATGCTCTCAGCAGCAGGTGGCTGTGAACTTTCAACCACAACACGTGTGAAAACCGCCTGGAAGAAGTTCAAGGATCTGCTACCAGTCCTCTCTTCACGCCACCTCTCTTTCAAAACACGTGGCCATGTGTACAGCTCTTGTGTGCGGAGCGCAATGCTCCATGCCAGCGAGACTTGGCCATTGACAAAGCCGAACCTCCAGAGTCTGCAGCGAAATGACAGGGCAATGATCAGACAGATCTGCAATGTCAGGCCGCAAGACAATGTCACCACCAGGTCCAATGAGCTACTTGTGCGGCTTGGCATAGAGGATCTGGACCTCATTCTGAAGGAGAGAAGACTTCGATGGTATGGACATGTGGAACGCTCCAGTGGTGCAATCAAGACAGCCTTTGACATACAGGTTGGTGGAGAGGCCCAAGATGACATGGAAGCAGCTGACAGAGAGGGATTGCAGAGAGTGGAAGCTCTCGGCTATCAACCCTCATGATAGACGTACCTGGAGATCTGGTATGAGATCTGCCACGCGTGTGGCGTGCAGCAAGCCAGCTATCTGGAAGGGGGCCCACTAAGTGGATGTTGCATCAAAAATCCGATTATGATATGATATGATATGATATGAAACATAAAAATGCTTTCGTCTGCTTGACAACCGATCCACATGAGATATCAAGCCGTGTTTCCTCTGAAAATGGAAAAAGAAATATATTTGAGAATGTCGTCTGCTGTTGTTGTCGTTTGCGCCGTAATAGTCCGAGCCGGAGAAGCAAACGTCAGCGTAGAGCGATAATCTTGGAGTTTGTCATTTCTCAGGAAGTACTTTTGAAAGGTCATGGACTGGTCCACTGAAAAAAAAAACATAAAAAAAAAAAACATTGTATTTTTAGACGAGTCTGTCGGTTAATAAAAATAGTTTTATAAAACTGTTGAATGCGCCCTATCAATAATGTTCTCGACTATAACAAAGACTCAAGACCTTGGAAAGACAACAGGTACGATTTCGATTTGTGTTTATAACTGCGAGATGATTGTGTTGTTTTTTTTTTTGTTTTTTTGTTTGTTTGTTTTTTTTTGTTTTTTTTTTTTTTGTTTTTTTTTTTTGTTTTTTTTTTTTTGTTGTTGTTGTTGTTTTTTTAAAAAAAAAAAACAAAAAACATTGTATTTTTACACGAGTCTGTCAGTTAATAAAAAAAAAAAAAGTTTATAAAACTGTTGAATGCGCCTTTCAACAACGTTCTCGACTATTAAAAAAACTCAAGTCTTTAGAGAGAAAACAGGCACGATTTCGATTTGTGTTTATAACTTCAAGATGAGTTTTTTTTTTTTTTTTTTTTTTTTTTTTTTTTAAAGACATTGTATTTTTAGACGAGTCTGTCAGTTAATAAAAAATAGTCTATAAAACTGTTGAATGCGCCCTAACAATAATGCTTTCGACTATAACAAAGACCCAGGTCCTTGAAGAGACAACAGGCATGATTTCGATTTGTGTTTATGACTTGGAGATGAATTTCTTAAAAATATTTTATTTTTAGACGAGTCTGTCAGTTAATAAAAAATAGTTTATAAAACTGTTGAATGCGCCCTATCAATAATGTTAACTGTCATAGGTAAATAATTTTATCACTTCAAAACGTTTTGATTTAACCAAGAAGTCTTGGACGGCGAGAAATATTTGTCTATCATTGGAGTCAGAGAGTTCCTGACTGCCAAACAGAAGTACTTTTCAGGACGGCTGATACATAGGTGTTACTCTATTAACAAACTTAGTCGCAAATTTGAGCATCCTGTACAAGACATTAAAAAGTGTTGAGTATCTTCAAAGGCCCTACAAACGCATATAGGACTGCTGATAATATTTTAGAAAATAAGTGCATTAAGAGAACTGCATTTCATTTTACCATCACAGAAGAAATTGGGTACAGCATTAAGAATCAAGGTGCCGTTTAAAAGAAAACAGGATAGGCACATTTCTTGAATCCTCAGTTAGTCCGGCTATACTATTGATTGATTTCTCAATCTTGCCGACAGTCTACGAGAGATCAAATTTGCCATACGCCTTCTTTGGTAATGATCCTTTCTGAAACCCGTTGATGAAAGAAGTATTTAAAGATGTACATGAAGCAAATGTTTAACCTTTACAGCCTGGCAGACCAAAACAGATTACTGTGCAAACTGTGTAGATCCTGTTGAGACGGCTCGTAACGAGCCGTCTCATCAGGATCTACACTTTTTATAATCCTGCTTTTAGATTTTATACTGAAACCCCTGTTTATATCGTAGACATGTCCAAATTCGAGCATAGAAAAGCCCACTTCAGAAACTGAGGGACAAAAGGTTATGGGTAAGAAGACCTTTTATTCTTACTCCGAATTTATTAACCTGTTGTAGCACTCTTTGGTCAAATTCATCAAACTGCAGAAGAGTCGACTGACCGACTTTAAGGTCGACTTTCGGAGTGTGCTCTATAATTGACTTATTAGCCCGTCTGTCCGTCCGTGGTCAGTTATCGAAAATGGGCATAAGTCTTGAACCGGTATATTAGGAATACTTTGATAAGTATGTTGCCAACGGGCTTGCCAAATGTCATTTTCGTTGCTCGGGGCTAAGCCGCGGCAAGAAAATGTGGGACAAATGAAAATGGCTGTATGCTTTGTACCATATGGATTATTTTGATAAACTTTTGTATATTTATTAATACTGACAAGATATAGCAAACGAAATTGGCAATGCCATTTTTCTTTGACTGAGCCAAAGCCAAGGTCAAAATTATTTTCTGTAGATAACATGGTCATAACTTCAGAACCCTTAGGAATATTGCACGACCCGCAGAAAAGTCGACTGACCGAAAGATCGACCTTCAAATAATGGGCTATAATAAACCTTGGAGTCCGTCCGTCCGTCCATGGTCAGTTTGCAAAAAAATGGTGATAACTCTTGAAGAGTTAAGAATATATTGATAAGTTTGGCACACAGATTGATACCGACAATATCTATCCTATGAGCTTTACCAAATGCTAGTTTCTATTGCCCGAGGCTAAGCTGAGGCACAGGTAAGAATGAGAGGTGGTGGTATGCACCTTAGCTGATCTCGGCTTCGTGAAAGATTTAGTTGCTCATCACAAGGACAAAGTAATAAAGATAAAAAATATAGAATGGAACAAAATTTATTTAAACGTGTACAAAATTTAAAAAATGAAGATAAAGTGTAAAATAGAATATAAAAATAACATTTCTGTAAAATATCTAAGTTAACAGTATTATCCAGGTGCTCTGAAATACGTCTGAGTTTGTGTAACTTTTCTTGAGGAAAACTATTATTTACAGTGTCTCCATTAAGCCTCGCCAAGCGAAAATGTGGCTTTAGATCATGTGCGGTTAGCGAACGCCAAGATAAGACTGCGCGGATGTGCAGTCTGATCAGAGCTTTCACTGTCCGCTAACATAATCATTGGATACTACAGAATTAATGAGCAAAGGCCAAGATGATACTTCGGACATGCGCAGGATGATCGGAATCTGCGCATTTTGCGCGTGTGCGAAGGCATTGTTCCGCTTGACGCGAAGTCTCTCAACTGTTAACGACCACCTAAATAGCTCAGCAGCAAAAAAAAAAAAACAAAAAAAAAAAAAAAAAAAAAAAAAAAAAACACGCTGTATCTATGTAGTCCGTTTGACAGCACTTGGAAAGACGATTTTGGCTTGACGTTTAATTCGAGATGAAAAAAAAAGTTTGTTCTGATTGACCATATCTTATCATTTTTTTTTTTTCTGTTTATGCGCTTTGTTCTTAAATAGTTACCATGAAATTTAATTTAGGAGCCATAATTGGTCTGGCCAATATAATTCCTGTAGCAAAGTGTTTTTGTTTTGTTTTCTTGTGTGTGTGTGTGTGCGCGTGTGTGTGTGTGTGTGTTGTTGTTGTTGTTGTTGTTGTTGTTGTTGTTGTGTTTTCCTCTATTTATTCATTTATTTATTTATATCAGAAATTGTTTTTTTTCTTTTCGCCACTAATGTCTAATTATTGGTGTCTCAGAACACTACTGTGAAAATTTCAGAAATTTTGAATAAGTGAAACTTGTTGAAAATCTACCTACCCTTTCAATTTTGCATGACTTGCAGCCATTTTTTATAATGGAAAAAATAAAATATTCTATTTCTAAAACCAATGAATAAAATATTTGGTGCACATGCAGTTATGACAAATTGGTTTGCAGTCAAATATGATAAAAGTATGCAAATTTACTTATTCTATGAGAGTTGAAACACATTACAAACCAAATATAGCAACACACGTGACCAACAACAAAAACACATTCGGTTCTCACTTACTGGGTTACATATCAGGAATGCACAATTGTTAAATGAAATATTACAATTAATCGGTATGAATAGTGTACAATTTCATGGGAAGCAACTATTTCAAAATTGGTTTGCGACTCGTCTTTAAAGTGGTCTACTCTAAAAAGGAAATAATTTGCTCCCCTTACTCTAAAAGAAAAAACATGATCCCTTCTTAAAAGGGGTCTGTTCTAAAAAGAGATAATTTGCTCCCAATGGGGGGCAAATTCATTCCTTTTAAACTAGACTTTTTTGTCAGAAGTGGTCTGATGTGTAAAAAGCCAAACAGAAGGCCACAAAAGTTGCATCCCTTGTAAAAACGGCATAAACTCTATCAAGTGGTCTGGTCCGCTTAAATTGTTTGTTTGTGTTGAGGTTTTACGGCCCATGTCCGCTTAAATCAAAGCTCTATTTACAAAATATAGGAACAGCACTTGTCTGAAATAACTTCACACATCTGTACTTGTCGGTGCGTCTAGTATACAAAAGTCGACTGCCGTGTAACGCTTAGCATTCTTTGTAAAATTTTCAGCAGACAACATTTGGAAATACATTTTTTATTTTTATTTTTTTTTTATTTTTGTCCAGAAAACAGAGTTTGAAATTTTATCTATATTGTATAGATACATTGCATGAAATGTCAAACCCTGAAATACTTTTCCAGAAAACAGGGTTTGAAATTTCAAACATTGTTTTCTGGGGAAAAAAATAAATAAATAAATAAATAAATATATATATATATATATATATATATATATATATATATATATATATATATATATATATATATATATATATATATATATATATATATATATCACCAATTACGCGTCTGTTGAATTTACCAAAAGAATGGTAATGGTCAATTTGCGTGTATACAACAAAATAAGTAATTAGTAATGTATAAGTGTTCAAAACAGATCTTGAGTAAAACATTTCCACTGAATAACACAATATGCAAATAAGGAAACTATTCCCAAGGAACCCTTTATTTAAATGCTTTGTACAAAAATCAAAGCACTGAGTATGCTGGTAGCGGCGGTTGCCTGAAATTCTATAAGCCTCTAGAATTGATTCGGATTTAAGCTGAAAGTAAAGTCCTTTTCGGTACCTGATAGTCCCTTTTCGGTCCTTTTTAGTGGAAAAAGATCTTTTTCGGATATTGTAGGATCGCGGATAAGGTTTCACTTTTACACAACCCTGTAGATTTGGCGCGATTTACTGAAGTATTTGTCTTCGCCTGCCAATATTGTACTCAATATGATTGAAGCTTTCTTTGGTTTTGTTTATTCATTCGCTATTTATAAGCATCGGCGTGTATGAAACTTATATGCTTAAATGTAGAATTTAGCATTATCAGCATTCAGGGAACTAATTGTTAGGTATTTATTAGGCTGGTCAGTCTAGTCCAGGACGGTGCCCATTCACGCATTTATGGAGCTTTTTCCGGTCCAAACTACGTCTTCATGGTCTTTGAAAAAGAATCGGATATTTGGGTTATTTTCTTCCTCAACCACGCTAAGCAAAACGTCATCACATGGAAGACCCAAAGCTTTCTATTTTTGGAACATAAACAATCAAACGCGCGCAATGTATGACGTCACAGAGAGGTTTGCAAGATGGTTGAAGGAGGAATTGATGCAAAATGTGCCTCTGATATATCAGGTAAAATAACACGAATTAAAGCATGTTTCACTCTATTGCTTTGGCTCGATTTTGCAGCATGGCAAGAGCAAACCCGTTGCTGTTTAACAATGATAAAAATTGCACTGAGCAGTATACAGATAAACAGATTGTCAAAATGTGGTGTGTTAAATCTGATGGCGGTTTGGCAACCGCCCCCGAATGGTAATGTGACGACAAAGATATATTACCTTAGATGTGGCCTAACTAGACTGAACCTAAAATGAGTACATGTTGGCAAGTACAATTTGTAGATTTTCTTCAACAGATGCCGGTAGCCCGTCTAACTACATATCCAGGGGTCGCAAGCTCGAATCGCAGCTCGGTCACATTACTTCATGGAAATTGATCATGAAATCATTTCTTTGGCAATCCCTCCTCCACCCCCCCCCCCCCCCCCACCATCCCCCCAACCAACCACACACACACCCTGCTCCCTTTACGCTAATTATAGAGGACTAAGACTGTCGAGGAAAGCCGTGAATATATTAATTGGCCGGCTTGGCATGGCCTTAACAGTGTTGACTTGCCCGTAAAATTCCAACTCAGCAAATCAACAGATGTAATGGCAATTCAATAAAATCAAATTCGCATGAAGGGCCACCAGACCGTAGCGACCACGACAATACACAACACATTTACACTATCATTTATATTAGAAATGCATCTACTCAAAAGAAAACAGTACAGACCTTGATCATTCTGCGGCGTCTGATCTAGGTCTACACTCTTTAAAACGACATTCATTATTTATAACAGCAAAGTTCTTTATAGCATCAATACCATATTTACACTACTTATCAAATATTAATCAATTATGAAGGAAATGCTTATGCTTAAAGCAAACTGTACATGCCCTGATTAGACGTCACGCTCTGTGGCGTCTGATCTGGGTCTACACTTTTAGTCAATGTCCCTTTCATTTTTGCTAGGGATAAATGGATCAATTCTACACCGATTTATGGCTTATAACATATTAATGACAATGTGAGCTTTTATTAGTACGGAAATCGACAGCTGTTATTTCAGATGTCCACCCTCATTATAATGGCAACCCTCTTTATAACGACACTCATTATAACCAGGCTTGCGGGTGTCTTTCAGCAAAAAGTAGGGATAAAGTAGCGCTCAAAATTTTGAAAAAGTATGGCAAAAGTAGGAATTTCAATCATAAAAAGCAGGGATAGTCGAGACATTCTGAGTGTTTTCAGGCTTAGAAAAAAAAAGATTTAATGAGCAAACGAAATTTTCTCTGAACAATAACACTACAATACCATGGAAAGAAAATACCAAATACCAAAATAAAGGTTCCAAAAAAGGAGTTACAGCTGAAGTAAAATTATTTTATAAACTTTTGCATCGTGGGTGTTCAGATTATGTTAATCTTAATTTCACAAAGTCATCACGAAAACATGCCTATATAATGTTGACCCCCTTAAACCCCACTTTTATATAGTAAAACTGGGGTTTATCGGGGTATACATTATTTTTCTTATTTCTGCTCAAAAGGATAGATTGTGGGTACTCGTTAGAACCGCCTCGCCGAGGCGGTTCTAACGAGTACCCACAATCTATCCTTTTGAGCAGAAATAAGAAAAATATCAGAATTTTTTATCTGAAAATTTACAGTTTTTGGAGATGAAATTTTCTATATATTTGAATAGGCGTGTTTTCATAATGCCTAGCGAGCGAAGCGGGCGAGGAGAAATTAAATTATAATTTTTGGTTACGTCAAACATTCTTGGACTAAAAAGTAGGGCTTGTAGGACATTTTCAGAGATAAAAAGTAGGGAAAAGTGGGAACACAAAACCTAGGGAAAAGTAGGGTCCGCTTGAAAGCATTTATAACAGCAAATTTCTTTATAGCGTTATTCTAATTTCTACAAATGCGCTCTACCATTATATATTTACTTTCTTTATAAATAAATTCAGTTTAACATCAAAATATTGGGAAAACTGGATGTTGTAAAGAAGATTCACTGTATTCAGAAAGTACAATATGCTGTTGCGCTCTACCATTATATATTTACTTTCTTTATAAATAAATTCAGTTTAACATCAAAATATTGGGAAAACTGGATGTTGTAAAGAAGATTCACTGTATTCAGAAAGTACAATATACTGTTGGCTCTCATTATCTCAAACACTGATAATTAAAAAAAACTACTTCAGTAAAAATAGATAAAGGGCAATATTGTTCTAGTTTGCTGCATTTTCCTTACATACCAACTCCATTTATCTAAAACTACTGATACGTCAAACCAAATTTCTGATTACTTGGAGTTTGAGATAACGAAACTCAACTGAATTTCACTTTCGTTTCATTATGTTTTACATACACTTCGAGTTTTAGTTATATGTAAACATGGTTTTAACAAACTTATACAATATACTCTGAAATATAGAGTGTCAGACCTAATACATATATACATATACATATGGTGTCACACATATGTAATATTGACATTTTTCAAGCATTTTAGATGTAGCTGAGGCACCTGTCAATTCATTTTGTCTCTCTTCTAAAAATATGAGTCTACTCTAAAAGGAAAGAATTTGCTCCCAAGGAGAGCAAATTCTTTCCTTTTAGAGTAGACTCTCTTTCAGAAAGGGCTTAGTGCGCTGGCAAGCAAACAGGAAATGACAAAATTTGTCTCCCTTTATCATAAATGCTTGAATATCAACCAAGGGTTGATGTACAGGAAAGTATACAGGAAGTCACAAAAGTGTCCTCCCTTGTAAAAATGGCGGAAAGTTTACCAACTCTAGGGCTTACCACTAAATATTTTCAATAGGCGACAGTAGTAACATTTCCAACTTTTCCTAATAAACCACACATACAATGTTTACAAAAGCTCTCTTATCTGAGACATCTACTGCAGCACATCACTTTTCAAAATTAAAAACACTGTCAAGCCCACCTCCGAAAGCCATGGTATTTTCATAAACTTGTTTACATACAGTTCCGCAGAAAATGTGGAAGCATTTTTTCCCCGAGGGGAGGCACAATAAAGAAATGATACTTTTTTTTCAGCTGATGATCTGTAAGGCTGAAACACACATGATTTTTATTTATATGAATTGGCCTTTCCTTACCATGTCTTAAATTCAAGGCCCATGACCAATGGCAGCCGCCATTTATATTTTCCTCTGCACCAAAACATCTCCCCATAAAGGGCGGGGCCACTGCTCATGAATATTTAGTAGTGTGCTACCTCTAACAAGTACTTTAATCATATGTAAAACATAAGCCAGTTATATTGTTGGCTTGATATTGTTTACTGGTATTTAATTAGTCAAACGAGGCATCTGACCCGCAACCGCAGAAACCTTACTTTCAGACATATGCGTCCAGCTAAGATTCATATCAGCCTGCGCATTCACGCAGACTGATCATAATCTTCGTTTGGTGCATTTCTGGATAGCAAAGCATGCCACGTTTCTTTGTACGGACAATGTAGACTCTGATCAGATTGCACGGATGCGCAGACTAGTCTTCGTAGGGAGCGCTTGTCCGAGGGAACGTTGTCTCGAGGCTCATATTTTCTACATAATATTAAGATTTTTTGAGCGAATGACAGACACACATATATACACACACTCACGCTTACATACACACATACAAAAAGATACATATATACACATATACATACATCCACATACACACACACACATACACACACAAATACACATACACACATATACACACGCACACATACATACACATACATTTACATGCATACACACACAAACACACACGCACACGCACACGCACACGCACACACACACACACACACACACACTAACACACTTTCCTCAAGAAATAAGAGCAGCAGCATTAAGTTACTGAAGCTATCCTAAGCATTAGGTTAGACATGCTTGAGCCAAAAAGTGAAACTCAGATCAGAAAACATAGAACGCGGCGTCAGATCAGCAGTTCAGTCAGCAGTTTTCTCCCTGTATTTCACTATATCCTTCTAAAGGTCGTAAAACGTCTCCCTGTATTTCACTATAATGCAGTTTTTATTTTCTGGTCCTTTGTGACGACTGAGGGTCACTGATGAGGCCTGCTTGGCCGACACTAGCTGGTCTGGCCCAGATAACTTGACACATCGACTGTTTTCAGCTCTGTGTGAATGTGTTCATTGTTCTCAAGGGTCACTCCTTTTGGAATCTCTTTATCTTCTCTACATCTGGTGTTAATGCCGTGTAACGGCCGTAAAACGTCTCCTCGAACTTCACCATATATAGTGTCCTAAATATTTTCTGTCCCGTTGTAGTGTTTGGGTCCATTCCCGTATTTTTTAAAATTTATGAGTCACTAATGAGGCCTGATTGGCCAAAACTAGCTAGTTTGGTCCCAGACTCCTGGACACTTCAAATGATTTCAGCTCTGTGAACGTATTCATTACTCTCAAGAGGGGCTCTCAAGAGTTACTCCTTATAGAATCTTTATCAGCTAATGTTTGTTTCGTGTGGCGGCCGTAATACGTCATCCCGAACATCGTTACAATTATAATGCAGTTAATATTTTCTGCTCCTTTGTGATTACTGAGACTGGTCGAAACTAGCTAGTCTGACCAAGAAACCTCGATACTTCAGTTGTTTTTAAGCTTTGTGAATATGTCCATCACTCTCTAAGTCACTTCTTTGAGAATCCCTTAAACATCAATAGGGCCATACCATGCGAAATGTGTCTTCGGGCCTGTGTGGACAGCGAAGGCCCAGATCAGCCTGAGCATCCGCGCAGTCTGATCAGGACCTTCACTGTCCGCTTATAGAATCATTGGGTATTGTAGAATTTAACTATATATAGCAAAATTGTAGAATTTAACTATATATAGCAAAATTGTAGAATTTAACTATATATAGCAAAATTATAGAATTTAACTATATATAGCAAATTGTAGAATTTAACTATATATAGCAAAATTGTAGAATTTAACTATATATAGCAAAGTTTCTGATCAGACTGTACCTCTCCACTGGCAGATCAGGATCTTTACTGTTTGCCACCCAGAAGACACTTTTTCTCATGTTGAGGCTCAATAGATAGTACAGACAACCCTCTTTATACCGACACTCGATACAACGACACAATTTATTATGATGACAATTTGTCTGTCACGAAACCTTCGCTTAAGAGGTAACAATTAGTCACAAATTATGCAAGAATATTGTATTTATTACTTTAAAGAAACATATGTTTAGGATGTTTGTTAGAATCTCCTCATTGAGGCGATTCTAACAAATATCCAAAACAATAATTATGCTCTATGAGGAAATAATAAAAAAAAACAAGACTTTTTTTACATATCAATCTGCTCATTAAGTATTCTGTACAATAGCAGATTATTTTAATGGCAACGTCTTTGGGAGCAACTGCTGTCGTTTAACGAGCGTTCACTGTAGAATGGCGTGTTGAACATTTTGTAAGTAGGTACGATAGCCGAATACTTAGAATAATTACGGTGGTAACCCTATAAAATATTATGTAATTTCTCAGAGGTTCCTTTATACACGTTCCTCCATTGTGTAGGAATCCAACCATGCATAATCGTCTTCGTCGAACTCGCCAAGTTCGATATAATCATCATTCATTAGTTGTTCGTGATGACTGACAATATCCGCAAATGACGGCCGAGCATCCATATCCTTCATCCAGCATCTTACCATTAATTCATACCTGAAACATGAAGTTTGGATAAATATGAGAACACGGTGTTAACATATAAGATAATGACCAGCCTGCGAACGCGCATATACTTGCGCAGTTTTAGATTCGGAAAAGTACAATTAAGGTTGTGCGTGTAAGCAACAGAAGCGCTGATCAGCATGTGCTGATCTGAAACTGGTGGATTTACAGAAGCATTTAGTTAGTCCAATTTCCATTGTGTTTTGTTTGAGTTGAGGTCTTACAGCCCACTCAATCCATTAGGGTCATGTCGAGTGTGGCCAATTAACCTGCTCACATTACTGGGCAAGCTTAGTCATCCTAGCGGTTAACCAGTACTTGTGCACATACAGCTGACTCTCGTTATCTCAAATTCCAAGGGACTCTCTGAAATACTTCGAGATATCCGTACCTCGACATATCAGATTTGCAGAATTCAGGAAAAAATAATTCGATTAAACACATTTAACAAATATATATGTAATTGGACTCTTGAAGTTAGAGATTTTTTTAAAAAAATATTGTGAAAAAGAGGAGAAATTGCTCCCTTAGGAGCAATTTCTCTTCTTTTCCTCAATATTTTTTACCTGTTGTTAGATTTTCATGTTTAGGCAGGGACCAGATATTCACTTCGAGATAAGCGGTTATTCGAGATAAGTGAGGTCGAGATAGCGAGAGTCAACTGTATTTTCTTCAGTAACTGACAACTGCCCTACCTGACTTAGTGGAGGTGGGACAATAATTGTTCATGATCATTCACTAGGAAAGTTTATTGCCGAGCTGGGATTCGAACTCATGAATGCTGGAACTGCAGTCAGATGCGCTATTGATTGCGCTAATGACCCCCGGCGATTTTCATTGTGCTTAGATCTTCTGTTACGTTTCATTTTTGATCATAAAATTGCACACACACACACACACACACACACACACACACACACACACACACACACACACACACACACACACACACACACGCACGCCATTAACCCTTAAAAGCCCCAATTACACTGCAGCAGACGACTTTTTTTTTTCAGAGAAAATAAGCCAAGCAGGCGACTCGCATGAAATGTCAAGGGTTATTTTTTCTAAAATAACCCTTGACATTTCATTGCGTTAGCATGGGCGTCTTAGGCGTGCACGTTTCCGACTGTTCGTCCGTTCGTTTGTTCGTCCGTGTACTTGCGCCCACCCTAGCGTCCACCCGAGTCACCACCCTATATGAAGTCTACAAACTGTGTGTTCATTTCACTGAGGATGACAATTTTAACCCTTAAAGCGCCTAGAAAACCTACATCTGAAAATGTCACCTGTTTATGTCATCTGCTGGATCTTCTTGCAAACTTTTCAAACATACTTTTTGCATATAGGCAGTGTGGACCTAGATCAGACTGCTCCTAGAGCAGACGACAATTGTTGTGTTTGGCGTCTTAAGGGTTCTCTTCCAGTGCTTTGTATTCACATCTTTGTACATGTACGCAGGTGTGACATAAACTAAATGAAGTTTTTTTTTTGGTTTGTTTTTTTTTGTTTTTTGTTTTTTTTTGTTGTTGTTTTTTTTCTGTTTTTTCTTTTTTTTTTTTTCTTTTTTTTTTTCTTTTTTTTCTGTTTTATTCTTTCGGTGCTTCAGAAAAGCTGTGATTATAGCAATTCCTTGTAACTTTATTTATATTTTGGCCATTTGTTTCTTTCAAAATTTTAGATTGTTTTTCACTATCCCAGTCAGCATTCTACGTAAATCTACATCGGGCCGTCATCGGCCCGTCAGGGTAGCTGACGGGCCGATGACGGCCCGATGTAAATTTACGTAGAATGCTAGCTGGGTACTATAGTGGTGATGCGATTCAATAGGTCACAATAAGTACAAATATGGATTCACTGATCACTGGTAGAGATAGGCACTGTTCAAAGCAAGTTAGCTTAATGCTATTTGGCTAAGGAGACAATTTGCATGAACTGTCAAATCCTGTTTTCTGGAAAAATTAAACAAGTATTTCAAAATGTCCTCTGCTGAATATTTTTACCCAGCATGACATGCTCAGAAACAAAATATGGTAATGATTTGTAATACATACATTTCTTCTTTGCAATGTAGAGGTCGCTGGAGACGCAGTCCACTCAGAACTTGTCTCATAACTTCCATAGCTGACATTCCGGAATATGGCGTAGCACCTGAAGCAGAAGTCATTCCATGAAAACAGACCTTTTCAACAAACTGCAGTAAGCATGTCATGAAAACATAGATTAAAATTGGATTGCATCATACGGAAAGACAGCAGACATTTGAAGACAGAAAAGCCGCATGTCAGCTGTTTTCAGTTTTGTGACCGTTCGTTTCTCTCAAGGGTCATTCCTTTTTTAATCTATTTATCTTCACTGTTGTTTTATATAGGATGTTCGATTATTTTAAGTATCATTATTTTCATGCTTACTACAAGTTTCTATAAATAACTTTTTGGAAGAACTTGTTTACAATAACAAGTTGTTTATGTTCTTGATTCTGGACTGAGTTATTTTTGGTGTGTCATAGAACATTTAGAATGTTCTTGACAAAAACTGGAAAATGAGTGATGCCTCTAGTAAATTCTTTTTCTAGAATGTTCTTTGATATTATATAAGGAGAAAAGATTTTCATATGGGCATCTTTGTGCGCTTTCAGTGGAAATTACTCTATACTGGATTACTTTATATTTGATTCATTCTGGACTTAAATTCTAAATTCAGGGGCTTCAAATTGTGGGATCAGACACTGTTATCTAAAGGATTTGTTTATAAATTCTTGCGGATTACTGCTGAGGGACTTTGTGTCATAAACTTGAAAGGTGCTGTTAACTTACATTCTTTTGTTTTGAATATTGTCTTACTTTTTTGTGAATAATTATTGTTAATAATTTAAAGCTTGTTGCTGGTTTCACTTTTATTTCTTTCTCGTTACGCCTGATTCGTAACAATGTGGCTAGTGCTCGGCCATAAAACGTCTCCTCGTACGTCACTAGATTGTTCTTTACATTTTCTGGTCCTTTGTGATAACAGAGCCCAATCCCGGATGTTTGAATTTTATATGAGAGCCACTGACGAGGCCTGATAAACCCAAACTAACTACCCAGCGGGCATGCAACGTTGAAACAACGTCGTATCAACGTCGACGCAATAAATGTCCCCACCAGACACACAACGTAGAGACAACGTTTCATCAACGTCGATGCAACGTAATGACGTTGCATCGACGTTGATGTGACGTTGTATAAACGTCATGTCCTCACTGGGTCATGTGTCGGCTTGGAGGTCTGTCCCAGAAAACTTGACTCGCCAACTGTTTTCAGTTTTGTGAGAGTGCTTATTGCGCTCAAGGATCATTCCTTTTAGAATTTATTGCTCAAATTTTAAGAATCGTACGATAGAAAGTTAAGGCATCTTTGGTGTGAATGCGGTATCAAATTATTTCTTCAGAGTGACATTAGATTCGCTGCGCCTTCTTTTAATGCTTGGCACTCTGGCTAAAATTTTCAGCGCACGACATTTTGAAATATTTTCTAACTTTTCCCAGGAAAGAGGTTTGACATTTCATAGGAATTGTCTCCAATAGATGGAGACAATTTGCATGAAATGTCAAATCCTCTTTCCTGGGAAAAAAATAAGAGAAATATCATCAACTTGTCCTATGCTGAATTAGTCCAGAAAATGCAACTGTTAGCATATAGTATAATATGGGCAAATTCATGTTTTTTTTGTTGTTTTTTTTTTTAAAATAGGCTTCGACATTTTATGCAAATTGTCTCCTAAGGAGACAATTAGCATGAAATGTCAAATCCTACTTTTCTGATAAAAAAATAGATAAAAATTTCAATATGTCGTCTGCTGAAAGTTTTTCTCAGCATGCTAAACATTAAACATTTGTCTGATTTTCCCCAGTTATTAGGATTTGACATTTCATGAAAATTGTTTCCTTGGAGATGTGAACTATCCAATCCTATCTTTCTGGGAAAAATAAATCATAAATGTATTTCAAAATGTCGTCTGCTGCAAGTTTTACACAGTGTATTAAATGTTTAACAATAAAAAACATTTCGTTACCAAGAGTGATAATTTCCCACAGAAGTACACCATAAGACCAGACGTCACTTTTTCTTGTGTAGCAATTGTCTTCCAGGGCCTCAGGTGCCATCCAGCGGATAGGTAGTGGACCCTGAAAATATTGCCGATTTTAAGTGATAGTTGAAACCAGAGACAGACAGACGGAACCGGAGACAGACAGACAGAGAACGAGAGAGAGAGAGAGAGAGAGAGACAGAGAGACAGAGAGAGACAAACAGACATCAGATAGACAGAGATAAAGGCAGACATAGAGACATCAGAAGGAGAAAGAGACAGACAGACAGGCAGACAAACATCAGAGGGATAGAGAGAGAGAGAGAGAGAGAAAGACAGACATATAGACATCAGAGAGAGAGAGAGACAGAGAGAGAGACAGACAGACAGACAGACAGACAGATGAATCAGCATAATTTACAGCTAGCCTGTCGATTTGTAAATACAATAGTCTCATCTGGTGCAAGATTTTATTTATTAAAATCTAAATGCAATAATTACTCACTATAATATGATGATTGTGCTTTCGACATCTTTCAGGAAGTCGTTTCTTTTTTTTTTTTTTTTTTTTTTTTTTTGTTGTTGTTGTTGTTGTTTTTGCTTGGCGCTTTACACAGAAGAAGAAAAACAAACTTTTGTCATGATTTGACGCAAAACCATGTGTCGTATAACCTATGCACAAATAGTTTTATTTTAGTAAATCAAAACTTTCTCATTTTTCCTGTAAAAATGAATGCAAATTACTCAGAAATCTGTAGGTCAGGTAACTTGGAGGCAGATCTTAATTTTTCTGAAATTTTTACAATATTTTTGTGAAACATCAGTAATTTGAATTAAGCAAAGACGATTAAAAAATAATTTCTTAGACAAAATTCCAGAAAACTACTGTACTATAAAAATTGCGAAGGTCAAACCAATTTTTGGCCGTAAATTTAATTTGAGTAACTATCTGAGAAAAAAAAAAACAAAAAAAAAACACAGAAACAGAAAAGACCAATGGTTTCTGATGATATGATCAATCAGAAAAAAAATATTTTCATTTGAAATAAAACGCCAAGCAAAACACATCTTTCCGAGTGATTTCGAATGGACACATCTTTTTATCGATATGTTATGCAGGGGTCTGTACCAAATATGGTTCACAATTAAAATATCTACATGCATAGATAAAAGAAACACATAACACCTTGACGGTAACTTTATTTTTTCTCCTACGTTCCTCTCTCAGACACACAGTCGTTATGTTATTTCAAACTGTGTTACAAACTAGATATATCGAGTTTCAAACATAGATATATCGAGTTTCAAACACAGATATATCGAGTTTCAAACACAGATATATCGAATTTCAAACATAGAGATGTCGAGTTTTAAACATAGATATGTCGAGTTTCAAACGTAGAAATATTGAGTTTCGAACATACTTATTAGAGTTTCAAACATACTCGTAGATATATCGAGTTTATAACATAGATATATAAAGTTTCAAACATAAACATAGATATAATGAGTTTCAAACATAGAGATATCGATTTTCAAACACAGATATGTCGAGTTTCAAACAAAGATATATCGAGTTTCAAACATAATGATATCGAGTTTCAAACACAGAGATATCGAGTTTCAAACACAGATATATCGGATTTCACATACAGAAATATCTAGTTTTAAACACAGGGATATCTAGTTTCAAACACAGCCATCGAGTTTCAAGCACAGAGATATCGCGAAAGATAGTATAAGAAATAACCCAGTCAGCATTCTACGTAAATCTATATCGGACCGTCATCGGCCCGTCAGGGTAGCTGACGGGCCGATGACGGCCCGATGTAGATTTACGTAGAATGCTAGCTGGGAATGTCCTAAAGACCACCCCCTACACACACCCACACACACACACACCTCCTCCACGAGGCACCAAAAGAAAGAGAGATAAGGAACAAACAAAGACAAAACAAACGGCACAGATGAAACCACAGACATACACACGAAGAAGAATTCAACAGGAGGGGGTGGGGGTGGGGGTATTGCGTGAACGGGGATTAAACCAGTTTTACTCGCGCGAAATCTACCCAGTCAGCATTCTACGTTAATCTATATCGGGCCGTCATCGGCCCGTCAGGGTAGCTGACGGGCCGATGACGGCCCGATGTAGATTTACGTAGAATGCTAGCTGGGTTAACCCTTAATTCTAATGCAGCTCCAAGTTACAAATATATGTTCGGTCCGAATAGGGGTACTCTACACTATTTCAATCAAAAACACTGTGACGAAACAAAGCAAAGGGCTAAATGTATTAAAGGTCACTGTCCGCAAAATGCTTCTGTAGCAAAAAAGATATCAGCCGCAACGTCAGAAAACGTACCTTCGGGCATGTGCGCCCAACAATCGCCCAGTCTGATCAGGATCTTCACTGGGCGCATACTGGATAGACAAGGATGCAAAGTTTCTTCATGCGGACAGCGAAAATTTTTTGTTGCTCAAACTTATTGAACGGCGCGGGAATCGCGCCCGGTCTCTTAATATAGCTTTGGATTTTTACACATGGTAGACTATTCGATTAGCTCACTAAAGACTTTTTTTATATTTGCCGGGATCACTGGTTTGTGACGATCCAGGCAAATATATAAAAAAATATATTACAAACTGTGTTATAAACAGATTAATGTCTGTTTTATTTACATTTCAATCAAGAAATTTCATAAAGCTTAATAAAAGCAAACAATAACTCTTTCGGTGCCAAACTTCAGACGACATTTGTCGTCTGCTTTTCAATTTTTAACAAATTATCACTTGAAAAGAAGTCTATACGTAAAGTTAAAAGACTGAACGTCAAACAGCATAGATCCAGATGAGACGGCTCTGAGCCGTCTCATCTGGATCTTTGCTGTTTGCAAAAGTCTATTATTATCGCCTGTGGCAGTGAAAGTTAAAGAATCACATTGTTGTTCGATTTTACCTGTTACATTGAAAATTTATTAAATTTTAGTATACCCTTGTCCCATATGTCTGTGTAAACATGAACAAAATTTGCGCCGGTGTACTTAGACGTTTACGTCTAAATATTTTGTCTTGTGTACCTTTGATGTTCTTTCATATACATCCACACCCTCCACATCACGTGCAAGTCCAAAATCACAGATTTTGCACGTGAAGTCAGTATCCAGGAGCACGTTTCTGGCAGCAAGGTCGCGATGTATAATCTGTGGCAAAATATGAATACATCGATTAATATAGATGAAAATATAACCTTGTCCGGTGATCTGAGCCTTCTGGTTCCCAGCTGTATTTCATCGAATAGAAAATTGAGACCAGTGGTCACAGGTCACCGGACAAGGTTATATTTTTACCTATAGGAATTGATACAATTTGAGGGTAGGCATCTTTTACAAAATTCTTTTGAATTCCTTCTGAAAACGGATCTACTCTTAAAGGAAAGAATTTGCTCTCACAGGGAGCAAAATCTTTCCTTTTAGCGTAGACCCCATTTCAGAAGGGGCTAAGTGTGCTGGCAGACAAAGAAAGTGACAAAATTGTCTCCCTTTATCAGAAACGACTATCAACCAAGTGCATTTAAGTCCCCTTACTAAACTACAACACACGGCTTTTTTTTTACTAAGATAGTTAATATTCTTACATTAGACCTTTGACATTTAAAATGCCAACCAAGCTACAGTATGCCTAATTTTGAAATATTTATTTTATTTTATTTATTTATTTATTTTCTTTTTTTCAAGACGAAACGTTAAAAATCAAATACTAAATAAAAATAAATACATAAAATAAAAATACTTTTATTTCAGTGTCGTCTGCTCCTGCTGTAACTGGCGCTTCAAGGGAAAACAGTCTCTAAAGAAGTAACCCTTAAAGCACCAGTCACAACAGCAGCAGACGACATATCTTTTTATTTATTTATTTATTTTTATTTTTCAGAGAAAACAAGTTTTGACATTTCATGTGAATAATCTGCTTGGCAGACGATTCACATGAAATGTCAAGACTTGTTTTCTCTAAAAAAAAAAAAAAAAAAAAAAAAAAAAAAAAAACGAATGTCCTCTGCAACAAATTTTGCTTGGCGCTTTAAAGGTTAAGTCCTTGGCGTAGAAATTATTGATAACTTTTAGTAATTACTTGGTGTATTGTACATGATTATACTTATATAATCTATCCTAAATATAGGGATACCTTAACTCCTTACCATACTTATCCTAAAATTTGAACGTCCAATATATTACCTGTTAATCTAAGTAAAACACCTGCTAGACTGAGTAGCAAAACACAGCAGACCCTGATCAGACGGCGCAATTGCGGCGTCTGATCTGGGTCTACACTGTTTGCCAGGCCTGTCTGTCCTAATAATTAGGGTTATCACGGTACGTTTTATAGTCACTTTACTTCTTAAGGAATATTTCATTTTGTCATAAATGAAAATCTCTAGCACTGTGCTCTTGCTACTACGTATATGTTTTTTTGTTTGTTTGTTTGTTTGTTTTTTAAGCATGGGGGTTGGTGTAAATGGTAGGCTATATTCTGTAATTGTGGCTCTCCCTGGATATCTACTTTACTGTCGATAGCTCTGACCTATGTATGTACCAAAGTAAACTAGTAAGAGTGTTTTCAGAGAAAACAGATATCCTCTACGTGAATTTCTGTTTTTTCTACTGATGTGACCTTGAAAATTAAGTCAGGGTCACCAAAATCGAATCAGTTCTATCTTGTGTGCCAATTATATATCCATGAAAAGTTGGTTAGAAACCAACCGCTGGTTTACAAGATACTGTGCAAACAAGAAAGTGTCACCCCGATGCCGACGCCAACACCGACGCCAACGCCAAGGGATCCGCAACAAAAATCAAAATGTTCCCATCCGCTTAGGTGGGGGACATAAATACATCTGCACTAGCCCTGTATTGTATAGGACGAAATTTAGTATTCAGTATTTAGTATGTCATTTAACCTTGTCATCCCTGTAGACGAATACAAATACCTTTGAAACAGTGCAGATCCCGACGAGACGGCTCGTTACGAGCCGTCTCGTCGGGATCTACACTGTTTACCCTTCTTGCCATTCTGTTAATAATTAGCAACAATGGATGTGTCCGAATTCAGAGACGGAAGAGTCCATTTCAGAAACTCAGTGCTGTTAGGATTCAGTGGACAAGTCACACTATGTGGATTTCACGCCATTTTCTCAAGGGAGACAATATCAGTTTTTTGTGACTTCCTGAATGCTTTCCTTCACATCAAGTCCATTCTGAAAAGGAGCTACTCTAAAAGGAGCATTTTATTTCCTTTTACAGCATTTTTTTCCTTTTAGAGCAGGCTCCATTTCGAAAGGGAGGAAATTACAATAAGACAAGGTTGTCTCCTCTGAAAGTATACTAATTTCCTTAAACACTGTATTGTGCATGCGAGATCAATTATACTAAAATTATGGGCCGAGTCAAGCGCAAAAAATGCCGTCGTACATGTGCAAAATGTGCAGATTTAGACCCTCCCCCTCCCGCCCACTGCGCATGCGCAAAGTATCTCCATTAATACTGACATACATTGTGAAGTAACCAATGATTCTGTTAGCGGACAGCGAAGGCCCTGATCAGACTATACGGATGTGCAGACTGATCTGTACCTACGCTGTCCGCATATGCACGTTTTCGCATGGCGCCACCCCTATATTTAGTGTTTGTTTGTGTTGAGATTTTACGGCCCAATCAACCCAGTGGGATCATGTCAAGCGCGGTCAATTTACCTAACCACACAATTACTGGGCAGGCTTAGTCCTCTAAGCGGTTAACAAGTATTGTGCACATTCTTTCGCCAGAAACTGACAACTGCCCTCATGAATCAGCGGAAGGGAGAGAATGACCGTAGAAAATATTTCATGATCAAATTTCCACGAAAGAATGTTGCCAACCCAGCAGGGGTCGATCCCGCAACCTCCTGATCCCCAGTCGGACGCGCATCCAACTGAGCCACCTAGGCCGGCCTATATATTAAATGTACAGAACAGTATTCATAAAAGAATGAATTCTTCAATATCAAATCTGGTAATACAGAAGATGTAAAGTGAGCGTAATTAGAAATTATATTTAGAATATTTATTTAAGAAGAATGAGTACCCATTTTAGGTAAGGTAACTCTGTAAAACTGCTTTCGCCTCCTTATTGAAAAGGAGTCTATTAAAAAAGGAAAGAATTTGCTCCCCGTGGGAGCAAATTCTTTCCTTTTATAGTAGACCCCTTTTCAGAAGGGGCTTGTATGACAGAACGCAAACATGAAGTCAAAAAAGCTGTCTCCCTTGTTAGAAATCTAGATAGTGTACCCACTCTTCTTAATATAAAATCAAGAAAGCAGTGGCCGTCCTTACAGCCATTGATCTGCACACACTTTAGCAGAAAATAATAGTTTGAGCCCATACCTTCTATCATTCGCGCCCAACGAAGACTCCAATCAGCCTGCACATTCATGCAGTCTGATCAGCGTCTTCGTTGTCCGTATGAAGAAACTTTGCATCCTTGGCTATCTAAAACGTGCCTAGTGAAGGTTCTGATCAAGATAGGCGAATGTGCAAGCTGATCTGGATCTTCGCTAGGCGCACATGTCCTAATGTACGTCATTAGCTGACATTATACTTACGCCACAAGATGCAATATGTGCCATGCCTCTGGCCACTTGTAAAGCGAATATTGTCAGATCTTTGGCTCTTGGCTGCATAAAACTGGAGCTCCTGTTGTCCATACTCATAATACTGCTAGGGCGGCACTTCCGGAGGTAAGACAACATACATCCACGGTGCACGTACTCCATGATTATATACAGTGGGTCTGTAGAAATCCAATAAAATTTCCCTTCATCAACGATTCATTACAAGACGGTTACGGCTATAAGAAGGTCTAAAGGTAGACCACAATAACCACTTTATAAGTCGGTTCATTATACTATAGGGATCAAACATGGTTTTTCATGCATTAACATTCGCCAGGTCCTGTGGGAGGTGTTGAAAACCGAGGCCGAAGGCCGCGGTTTTCAACATCTCCCAAGGGACCGGGCGAATGTTAATGCATTGAAAAACCATGTTCGATCGCTATTATTGCATAAAAACTATTATAATCATTTGCTACATTTCGCGTTATTTCTTGCACTATTTTGTTTCGCCTTTTCACTGATGTCTCGTGAACGTAATTTCCACGGACTATGCTCGTTCTAGGGCCGGGCAGTACACATCTCATGACGGCAGCAATTCTCTGGCCCCGGTATGAGCATATTGAAAGTTGCGTAGCCGTGCATTAACAGCGCGTGAATTGCCTTGTTAATACACGGCTTTTCGCCGGTTAATGCACGGCTGTTAATAACGTGCGACACTGCTTTTTATGCAATAAGACTGTTTCCGGTATAAGACGGTTTAAAGGTGGAGAACAAAAAATAAACTCTTTAGAAGACGATTCATTGAAAGACGATTTTGGATTTAAGACGATTTAAGGTGGACCCAAAAATAACTTTTTATAAGACGGTGGTTAAATGTAAGATAGTTTCGGATATTAGACGGTTTAGAGGTCGACCCCAAAATGCATCTTTATACGACGGGTCATTACAAGACAGTTTCAGATATAAGAGACTTCAAAGGTGAACCTCAATAGTGTTGTATACAAATATGAATGCGTTGATTATTTAACAAAATGACCTTTTAAAATCACCATTTATGGTCATTTTTTTATATCATGTATACATTTTCATTTGGATATAACATGTTTGTTTAGCTAACCGGTTTTTGTTTTGGATCCCAGCACTATTGTTATAAAAAGGCGGTGGTGTTAATACAAACATTGGAACTCAAAAGCAACACCTTAACTGGATTTAAATCAACCTCAGATCATTTAAAGGAACCCATACATTGTATTTACCCTAAATATTGGGGTACTTTGTCTTCTTACACTGTTTGTCCTAAAACTTGAACAAATGTATTTACTATAGGGATCAAACATGGTTTTACAGGCATTAACATTCGCCAGGTCCCGTGGGAGGTGTTGAAAACCGAGGCCTTCGGCCTCGGTTTTCAACACCTCCCAAGGGACCTGGCGAATGTTAATGCAGTGAAATACCATGTTCTATCGCTATTATTGCATAAAAAAATGAAAACATTTGCAACATTTCGCGTTATTTCTTACTTTTTTTTTTTGTTTCGCCTTTTCACCGATGTCTCGCGAACGTAATTTCCACGGCCTATGCTCGTTCTGGGGCCAAGCAGTACACATCTCGTGACGGCAGCAAATCTGTGGCCCCGGTACGATCATATTGAAAGTTGCGTAGCCGTGCATAACAGCGCGTGAATTGCCTTGTTAATACACGGCTTTTCGTCAGTTAATGCACGGCTGTTAATAACATGCGACACTGCTTTTTATGCAATAATGCCTGTTCAAGCTAGTGGCAAACGTCTGATATGGGTGTATATTGTCCAAATACTCAAGATAAAAATATGGCAGTTGTTTTTGTGACGTTGCTACGTGCGTAAAACGTAAATTAGAGTAGTTTGTAACGTTTTTTGTGTATCCTTTGTCTCGAGAGGCAACCTTTTAGACTTTTATTTTACTTTATGCAGCTGGTGTTAAGTGCCGTGTGGTGGCCGTAAAACGTATCTCCGTACTACACCCGAATGCAGATTCTTTTTTCTTTGTGATCATTAAGCCCACTCTAGTTGCTTTGAAAATCGAATACTGCTTAAGCCGGTGTTAGTGGGGATTAAGTTGCGTATGCAGCCCCGCGAAGTACGTTGCTCATTGCTGCATAAAAAGGGACTTAATTAGGGTCTCAGATTTCCGTTTGCATGCATAAAAATTCGGTTCGCATAAATGAATGTAACAGAATGCATAATTATCAATAAATGAAACAAATTTGTGTTCGTGACCAGTAGCAGCAATAAATGTTACAATCAATAAAAGAAAATGTTCGTTTTCACGGCCAATAGCAACAATGAATGTAATTCAACAAACAGAACATATTTACGTTCATGACCAACAGCAACAATAAATGTAACGATCAATAAACGGAACCAATTTATGTTCATGACCATAGCAGCAATGCATGTAACAGAATTGATAAATGGGACATATTTAGGTTAAAGACCAACAGCAACAATGAATGCAGCTGACTTAATAAACAAACTCAATAACAGATCACATTTATGTTCACGACCAATGGCAACAATAAATGTAACAATCTATAACTGGAACAAATTCATGATCATGACCAATAGCAAAAAATGCATGTAATGAAATCGATAAACGGGACATATTTAGGTTATAGACCAACAGAATCAATGAGTGTAACAAACTCAATAAACAAAATCAATAAACAGAACATATCTATGTTCATGACCAGCAATAACAATGAATGTAAAAGACTCAATTAACAGAACATACTTACCCATATGTGTACAGCAGCCCAATAAGGCAACTATATTGACATGCCTTGGCACTTTTCTCATTATCTCCAATTCCTGGTATAAATCTTGTTTCTCTGAGTCGGTGGCAGAAGCTGCAATGGAGTGAAACGTAATAAGGAGATAGACTGGTATTATATGTGGTAGTTACTTCAAAGAATCTATAAATTAAACCTAACGTTAGAAAACGTACTTTCACCAAATTGCTCCCAGCGCAGATTCAGATTAGGCTGTGCATTTGTGCAGTCTGATCGGAATCTTCAGTGGGCGCATTTTCGATAGTCATGAATGCAAAAAAAAGGTATGAGAAAAGTTCAGGGAGTGCCACAATCACAAGTCGCAGTCCTTCCCAGACACCAAGAGGAAGAGGACAAAACTAAACAAGCGCAAATCGAACAAACGTACGAAAAGCACTAAGATTAGCTGTCTCTTCCGTAAGCGAGGTAATCGCAATGCTAAAATGACTGAAAAAAAAACAGAAGAACAAAGAACAGGGTAAGACTTAAAACAAATCGTCTAGTAGAATAAACCACAAAGCAACAAAGAGTCAGACTAATACTGGGACCAACGCCTTAGATCTGTCAGTAGAATAAAACAAAAGGTAAGAGAAAAGTCCAGAGAGTGCCACAATCACAAACCGCAGCCCTTCCCAGACATCAAGAGGAAGAGGAAACCGACAAATCCAAACAAGCACAAATCGATCAAACGTACGAAAAGCACTAAACCACTGGGGGATTTACAGCACTTTTACAGCAGGCCAACTTCACCCTTGGTCCTGATTCTACACTTAATACAGAAATACATAAAAAAAATCGGTTCGCCTAAAGTAAATTTTCTTCATGCGAACAACGTTGACACTGATCAGTCTGTCCTAATGCGCAGGCTGATTTGAGTGTTAACGATTTGAGAGTTCGAAAAGGTATGTCCGAACATGAATTTTAGGGCAACTATGTCAAACATTCAGAAAGATTTTTGGCAAAACTGATTTTGTCATATCGATTTGAAAAGATTGTCACTCACTACAAAAATATAGGTTACAACATGGATATTCAGTGGAGAATTACATGCATGGCTGTTAACCGAATTATGATTAAAAATTTTGCTTCCTTTTTCAGTTGCAGGATTGTTCGTCGCATCAGACTAAAGGCCAGCTACCTCTTCAGTCTATTTCAGACGGAGACGGTTGGCGCCTGGCTATCAATGTCTGTGGTCAGACCCATATCGTGGTCCTGTTTGTGGTTTTCTTATGTTCTCATCACGAAAACATGCCTGTATAATATTGACCCCCTTAAACCCCACTTTTATATAGTAAAACTGGGGTTTACAGGGGTATACATTATTTTTGTTATTTCTGCTCAAAAACATAGATTGTGGGTACTCGTTAGAACCGCCTCGACGAGGCGGTTCTAACGAGTACCACAATCTATGTTTTGAGCGGAAATACGAAAAATATCAGATTTTTTTATGTGAAAAATTGCCATTTTTTGGTGGTAAAATTTTCAGTATATTTGAATAGGCGTGTTTTCGTAATGTGGATTCAGGCCCCAGAGGTTATAAAACATTTTTTATGCTCATCTCAACTGAGCATGAAATTTGTCCTGCTAGTAAATCTCAATTTACTAACAGTAGCAAATTCTTTCTTGCTAAACATAGCTGAGCATGAAAATTTCTCCGCTAATAAATATGACAATGCCAACTCTTGTTGGCATTTTCATATTTGTTAGCAGAGAAAATTTCATGCTCAGCTGAGTTGATCATGAAAACAGTTTTATAACCTCGTGGCAAGATTACGATTGAAGCCGGTGTTCTTTAAGGAAATAACAATAAACAAGGCATTTCTTATATCTCATTCTGCTCACTAAGGTTCCTTTATAAGTAGGTGCGGTCATGGTACCTAAGCCATAATCCAAACTCATAAATCCGTAAACGAATGACGATTCAGAATGTTCAGACCAACAGACATGGACCCCAGAATAAAGGGTGTAATCAGGCGA
This sequence comes from Anodontia alba, assembly GCA_964016985.1. Classification (NCBI taxonomy): domain Eukaryota; kingdom Metazoa; phylum Mollusca; class Bivalvia; order Lucinida; family Lucinidae; genus Anodontia; species Anodontia alba. Next base: position 93,422,951 of record OZ024831.1, read on the forward strand.
TAGTAAGCATTACTTGGTAAGCAAGGTTCGCCCACCATGCCCATAGGCCTGAACGAAGGAAATATCGGTAGAAGCGTATTCCGGGATTTTGGAAGTCTACATATGGTGCGCCACTGGCAAACTGACACATTGTAGGGATTGACCAGATTATGATGTCTCCCATAGAACTTCTTAAGTGTTGCTACCAGTTTGGTGTTTTTATACCCCTGGCTCAATAACTTTGTAGTGAGCATTTTCCCACGCTCCATGAAGTCCTGATAATTTGAACAGGCTCTGGCATAACGGATTAACTGTGAAACGTAAACGCTGGTGCAGAAGGGATATTACTGCTCAGGAATGGAAAGTTAACAATGGGAAAATTGAAGTCACCCCATTTGTCGTAAAGCCTAGTAGCAAGCTTTCCATTGTCAATGTAGAGATAACAATCCAAGTCTGAGGAGGAGGCTGCAGTCTCCGTTGTTTCCTTTATTTCAAGTTCACATGGATAGATTAATTCCAAATACTCTGCAAATTTTGTGTTTTTTCAGAGACAATACATCATCTATATATCTGTAGGTGAAATTGAATTGTTGTACGAGGTGTTTCTTGCCTGATTGGAGGAAACTTTGTACAAACTCCGCCTCATACGAGTATAGAAACAAGTCGGCAAGTAACGGTGCACAGTTAGCACCCATCGGGTACAGAAAATTAAATTAAATGGCAACATCTTTTGAAACAAACGTGTCATTGTAACGAGGGTCACTGTGTACAGTATTGTCTCAGTTGACTGGACTTTATCTGGTTTCTTGCATTCTTTTTGTTAGTAAATCTTTATTAAATTAATAACGTTTGTTGATTACTATCTTGAGATACTTTAGTTCTGGACTTACTATTTATTAAAGGGACAGAATACACTTTGTAAGTTTCCGACCATTTCCACCAAGTGAGGCATTTTTTGTGACTTCCTTATGGTTTACTGCACGCCAATCCCCGTCTGAAAACAATCCTACTCTAAAAGGAAAGAAATTTGCCCTGGGAGCATTTTTTTTCCTTATTTCCTTATAGAATAGACCACTTTCCAGAAGGGGACAAAACAGAGGTTCCTACGAGTACCCACAATCTATGTGCAGCATAAATAAGAAAACTAATGTATATCCCTGTGAACCCCTGTAAACTATTTACTACATAAAAGTGGGGTTTATGGGGGTCAAAATCATATAGGCATGGTTTAGTGATAATAGATTTTAACTGGTCAAAGTTTAGGACAATTGAGATCAATTAAGAAAATGAGCTGAAGAGCCCTAATAGTTTACCATTTCAGCTCGGCAGACCAAACCAGATACCCGTGCAAACAGTGTAGATCTTGATGAGACGGCTCATAATGAGTGACCAAAAATTGTGGATGGCAAAAACATTTCCGGTTCCATTGATATCAATGGATTCAGGCTAAATTGTATTTGGATAATAAATTTCTTTTGATTAATATTCAGCCATAAATTAATTTTATCTAGTGTTTTAAAATACAGCTTTAAACACAATCTGTCTGATTTTGTTTTTGTTTTATACTGAGCCCCCTATTTGCATTAATGGACACATCAAATTCGAGGATGATAGAGTCTATTTAATAAACTTAGGGACGAAAATATTAAGGCAAATACAGTACAATAATAAAACAGGATACTAACATCTACATGTTTTCACAGCAACAGCCTGCCATTTACCATTACCAGTGATATTCATTGCACGTGCTTGAATGACCTTTCCAAATCGACCTTCACCTAGATCCACTCCAAGTTGTAGGTTCTCCCGCGGAAATTCAAGTTGTGCACGGGATAAACTGACGTAGGTATTCTGTAAAATAGGGTAACAATTAAAAGAGACGTTTTTTGCAAGGTGAAATTTCAGATTTTTCGAGCATGTCAGATACATTGGAATTGCTGCTAATGAAATGGGACGCGCTGAACACAAAAGATATACAGTACATAGGTTGTTAGAAGTAAAAATAAAACACATTATTGCATAAAAAGCAGTGCCGCACGTTATTAACAGCCGTGCATTAACCGGCGAAAAGCCGTGTATTAACAAGGCAATTCACGCGCTGTTAATGCACGGCTACACAACTTTCAATATGCCTGTACCGGGGCTACAGAATTGCTGCCGTCACGAGATTTGTACTGCCCGGCCCTAGAACGAACGTATTCCATGGAAATTGCGTTCGAGAGATATCGGTGAAAAGGCGAAATAAAATAGTGCAAGAAATAACGCGAAATGTAGCAAAAGTTTTCACTTTTTATGCAATAATAGCGATCGAATATGGTTTTTCAATGCATTAACTTTCGCCAGATCCCTTCGGAGTTGTTAAAAACCTCGGTCTCCGGCCTCAATTTTCAACACCTTCCTCGGGACCTGGCGAATGTAAATGCATGAAAAACCATGTTTGATCTCTATATTGGAAAGCTGGTTTGAAAACTGCAGACTTCCAAAACCCCTAATGATGTAGATATCACCATACCTCTATTTTCACTATGTATTAAGGGAGAACGTGAAAGTAGACATTATATAGACTTGACGTTGCAAATGTTATGTTTACTGTATACTGGAAAGAGAACAACATGATACATTAATGTGGTAAAAGCAAGATTTCCCTTATAATTTTTGCTCGAGATAAATTGTATACTGCACTGAAGAAAAGGGTGAAAATATTACAACCCGAAAGGACGCTTGCCGGTCGGCTTGGTATCAATTACTGAATGAAAGAAAGTGAAAGGTCGAATGAAAGGTCAGGAAACTAATCAGATGAATAGCAAGACCATTTATCGATCGAATTACAAAGCTCGTAACCAGACTGTGTTAACGAATGTCACGGTTCGCATCACGAAAACATTCCTATATAATTTTGACCCCATTAAACCCCACTTTTATATAGTATAACTGGGGTTTACAGGGGTATATGTTATTTTTCTTATTTTTGTTCAAAACATAGATTGTGGGTATTCGTTAGAACCGCATCGCCATTTCGATTCTAACAAGTACCCACAATCTATGTTTTGAGCAAAAAATATGAGAAATATCAGTTTTTTATCTAAAAATTTTCAGTTTTTGGAGGTGAAATTTTCCTTATATTTGAATAGGCGTGTTTTCGTAATGGGACATGCGCAGACCATTTATGCTTAGGATTTTTCACTGACCAAACGCCAGAGAGATAATCGCCACACCTTCAGAATTTGTTCTAGATTATTTAACAAAAGAATGTATTATAACAAATATTCACAATCAGCCCGGTGCGTTTGTCCTGGATTTTTAACATATCTGAACTGGTCGATGGGAATTATAGTTGGTAGGAGGCACACCTTCTCAATAACACGGATCTCTTTGTACGAGTATAACTGTTTCACATACATATTTTCATAAACTAATGTCAGTATCTACATGTATATAATACAGTCGATTCTCGTTATCTCGACTTTGCTTATCTAGAATAATCGCTTATCTCGAAGTGAAAACCTGGTCCCTGTTTAAACATGAAAATCTCACAACAGGTAACAAAATACTGTGGAAAAGAAGAGAATTTCTCCTCTTTTCCACAATATTTTCAATATATCTCTAACTTCAGGCGTCCAATTACATATACCTTTATGAAATGTTGTGATTCAATTTTTCTTTTTCCCCAATTCTGCAAACCTGATATGCCGAGGTAGGGATATCTTGGAGTAAGTCAGAGAATCACTTGGACTTCGAGATAACGAGAGTCGACTGTAGTTAGAATCATTGGAAAAAGATTCTTGAATCTTTCAGGTATAGTTTAACGCAGATGTATAAACTGACGTGTACACATATGGATTACAATGTATTTAACAAGCAAGCCATCATTGTACATCCGTCGCACAGACTTGGGCACACTGTCCCTTGAGATGTAGGGATACGCCTTGTAACAGTTCCCTGATGGGTCAGTAACTGATGATTCACGGGATCGGTCCTGTGGTCCAATTATGTGGGTGGCGGATGTACCCCGAGTTGTTTCTCTTTTTGTTTCATATCATCGCCTTAATGCTATTTTAGTTTTCTTTATTACCTCGATAGTTAAATGAGATTTTGTTTTATGTTAAGTTACATATATTGTACATTTAACATTTTAATGAAAAATGTATATATGATTAGTGTAGCTTTGATAGTCTCGTGTCTCGTTTTATTTACACAGAATGACTTGATGGAATTTTATATGTTTATATATTTTAAGTTCACCTGAGCTATGCTCAGGAAGAGCTATAGTGATGACTTTTCGTCTGTCGTCCGTCCGTGCGTGCGTGCGTCCATCCGTTAACATTTTTAAAGATGTCTCCTCTGAAGCCCCTAAGTCAATTTTGCTCAAATTTCATATGGAGCCTCCTTAGGCTGGGGGAAAAAAAGATTGCTAAAATGGTCGTGATCCGTTGACCAAGATGGCCGCCACGCTCATATATGGTAAAAACCTTTAAAAATTTTCTACTCCAGAATGGAAGATGCCTTGTGGCTGAATCTTTGCATAAATCATCGACAACACAAGGTCTACCAAAGTTGCCAAAATAATGGTCGTACATGGACATTTGACCTTTTTACGACAAGGTCAAGTTTGCTTCCTTATGAATTTGTATGGAAAAACATTTAAAAATCTTCTTCTCCAAAACCGAGGATGCCTTGTGGCTGAATCTTTGCATATGTCATTGAGAACGAGAGGTCTACCAAAGTTGCTAAAATAATGGCCGTACATTGACATTTGACCTTTTTACGGCAAGGTCGAGTTTGCTTCCTTATGCATTTGTATGGGAAAATTTTCAGAATTCCAAATGACTTCTCCCCTGGAGCCTCTGGGCCAAGTTTGCTCAAATTTCATTTGAACCCTCCTTAGGTTAGGGAAATGAAAGATTGCTAAAGTGGTTGCGGTCCGTTGACCAAGATGGCAGCCATGCTCATATATGTAAAAATCCTTTAAAAATCTTCTTCTCCAGAACCGAAGACATCTTACATTTCCCTATGCATTAGTATGGGAAAAAAACTTTAAAAATCTTCTTCTCCAAAACCGAGGATGCCTTGTGGCTGAATCTTTGCATATATCATTGGAAATGGAAAGTCTACCAAAGTTACTAAAATAATTGCCGTACATTTACATTTGACCTTTTTACAGCAAGGTCAAGTTTGCTTCCTTATGCATTTGTATGGAAAAAATGTTCAGAATTTCAAATGATTTATCCTCTGGAGCCTCTGGGCCAATTTTGCTCAAATTTCATATGGAGCCTTCTTAGGTTAGGTGAACGAAAGATTGCAAAAATGGTTGCGGTCCGTTGACCAAGATGGCCGCCACGCACATATATGGTAAAAACCTTTAAAAATCTTCTTCTTCTCCAGAACCGAGGATGCCTTGGGGCTGAATATTTGCATAAATCATAGGGGACGGGGGCGTCTACCAACTTTGCTAAAATAATGGTCGTACATTGACATTTGACCTTTTTACGGCAAGGTCGTTTGCTTCTCTATGCATTTGTATGGGTAAAAACCTTTAAAAATCTTCTTCTCCAAAACCGAGGATGCCTTGTGGCTGAATCTTTGCAAATATCATTGGGAACAAGAGGTCTACCAAAGTTGCTAAAATAATGGTCGTACATTGACATTTGACCTTTTTACGGTAAGGTCAAGTTTGCTTCCTTATGCATTTGTATGGGAAAAAATGTTGAGAATTTCAAACGACTTCTCCTCTGAAGCCTCTGGGCCAATGTTGCTCAAATTTCATTTTGAGACTTCCTGGGGTAGGGGAATGAAAGATTGCTAAAATGATTGCCATCCATTGACCAAGATGGCCGCCATGTCCATATATGGTAAAACTTTTAAAAATCTTCTTCTCCAGAACCGAGGATGCCTTATGGCTGAATCTTTGTACAAATTATCAGGGATGGGATATCTACCGAAGTTGCTAAAATAATGGTTGTACATTGACATTTGACCTTTTTACGGCAAGGTCAAGTTTGCTTCCCTTCTTCTCCAGAACCGTGGATGCCTTGTTGCTGAATCTTTGCATAAATCATCGGGGACGGGAGGTCTACCAAAGTTGCTAAAATAATTGTCATACATTGACATTTGAGCTTTTTCAGGCGAGGTCAAGTTTGCTTCTGTATGCATTTGCATGGGCCCCATTCATTTGTATGGAAAAAATGTTGATAATTTCAAATGACTTCTCCTCTGATGCCTCTGGGCCAGTGTTGCTCAAATTTCATGCGGAGCCTCCTTGAGGAGGAGAATGAAAGATTGCTAAATTTGGCATGGTCCATTGATCGAAATGGCTGCCATGCCCATATATGGTAAAAACCTTTAAAAATCTTAACCAGAACTAAATAAGTCCTGGGCCCTAATCTTGCACAAATTATGAGGAACAGGAGATCTACCAAAATTGCTAAAATGACGGTTCTATGGATGTTGACATTTGACCTTTTCACCTCCAAGGTCAAATTTGCTTCCCCATGCATTTGTATGGGCCATATGCATTTATATTGGAAGTATCGAAGTGAATTGTAGATCAACAGTAGCTAAAATCGTTCGGATCATCTGATGGCCGTCATCTTGTTTATATTTATTATATTTCCCTTTAACTGTGCTGTTTACATGTATAAAATCATGATTCTTCAGAAACCACTTAGCCAATTTCACCAAATTTCACATTGATCCTGTTGTTGAAATGTGGTTGATAGTTTATTCAAATGATCATGCTCCACTGACTTTCAGGCCCATATATTCTTCTTTAAAACTAAGAACTGCTCAAATGATGATCTTTTCATTAGTTGCAATGATAGGGTTGGAAAAACGTTGCACAACCTCTGCATATCTGCAGTGGCTATGTCACTCAGGGGAGCGAGCCGTGGTCCGTGGGCCTCTTGTTATGTATGTATGTATGTATGTATGTATGTATGTATGTATGTATGTATGATGTACATTAGGATGAGGATCTGATAAACTATTAAAATCCTACATCTTTGGTGACTTTCCTTTTCTGTGCTTGCATTTCGTAACCAAAGTTGTCAAATGCAGGGAGGTCCCTCACGACGGTGGCTTCTCCGTGGTACTGGTAGTAAGGGTTGTAAGGATGCTCCAATTCCTGGGAAAAACAACAGATGAAAAATTTGAATCATCTGACAAATCGCATACAGAAAAAATAGTTACTTACCTTTAATGTGCTAATCACAAATGCAGCAGACGATTTTTTTAATTATTATTTTTCAAAGAAAATAAGTCTTGACATTTCATGTAAATCGTCTTCCTGGAAGACGATTCACATGAGATGTCAAGGCTTATTTACTATAAAAAAAAAGAATGTCGTCTGCTACAAATGTTGACGCTTTATCTGTTTAGATCAAAATTAAGGCCGTTATCAACATCAGCTTTTATCAGTCCAAGCTGGTTTGATTGTTTACTGTATTTCCTGCGCTGGAAAGACCCTCTTTGGAACTTTGTTTGTGTTGAGATTTTACGGCCCAGTCAACCCAATGGGATCATGTCGAGCGCGGTCAGTTTACCTAACCACACGTTTACTGGGCAGGCTTAGTCCTCTAAGCGGTTAACCAGTATTGTTGTTTACTGTATTTCATGCGCTGGAAAGACGCTCTTTGGAAAACGACATTGATTTGAATCAACCGTTCAAATTTGGAAAGCACATCTACCAACGACTTGAACTTCAATTAATGCAAAATTCATGCATTACAGGAAAGACTATCATCCGACAATGAATGCGCCGGCAGATGAGGTCATTCATTTTTGACTCTGATGGTGAGCAACTTCCCAGTCAGCATTCTACGTAAATCTATATCGGGCCGTCATCGGCCCGTCAGGGTAGCTGACGGGCCGATGACGGCCCGATGTAGATTTACGTAGAATGCTAGCTGGGTTTCATAATTAGCATGCTGGGTAACAACTTCAGCAGACGACATTTTAAAATATTTTTCCAGAAAAAAAGACTTTTAACTTTTCAAACTGCAAATTGTCTTCTTATGAATATCAAAACCTATTTTTAGCGAAAGTAAGAAAAATATCACCCGTTTGTCATCTGCCGAATTAGTCAAGATAATGATAGTGGTTAAATGATATAATGACGCTTTGTTTATGGTTTAGTTGAAATTACTACGAGTATGCTGCACCACAGTGCGCCTAAAATATGTTCATTACTAAAACACGCCTATTCAAATATATAGAAGACTTCATCTCCAAAAACTGAAAATTTTCAGATAAAAAACTCAAGATATTTTTCATATTTCTGCACAAAACATAGATTGTGGGTACTTGTTAGAACCGCCTCGCCGAGGCAGTTCTAACGAGTACCCACAATCTGTGTTTTTGGCAGAAATAAGAAAAATAATGTATACCCCTGTAATCCCCAGTTTTACTATATAAAAGTGGGGTTTAAGGGGGTCAAAATTATATAGATATGTTTTCGTGATGAAGATACCCACAAATAAGGCCACCACAAACGCCACATATGAATTCAAATACGCACAAACGGTCAGTAGGATAACTACTGCTGTTGGGGCTTAAAGCAGTTTTAAAGCTTAGTGAACAGCTAAGCCCAGATTAAACTACAGAGAAACCCGTGTAAGAGAGTCACCTCTGAGACTGACTTCAGAGATTGACGTGGAAAGGTGGCTGTCTTATAAAGGTACATGTCATGTAATTTTGCTAGCAAAATTACATGACGTGTACCTTTTTAAGACAGACACCTTTTCCACATCAACCACTATTTTGTCAGTCTCAAATGTGGCTCTCGTACACAGGTTTCACTGTATACATCCCTAGAGCGAGGTCAAGACTCGCGATTCAGGCGAGTAAAAATTGTTTCAGCCCCCATCCCCAGTAGTATTTTTCTGACCGTTCCAAGGTGGTTCCTTTGTTGTAATTCTTCTTTGTTTATGCATCGGTGGTTTCATATGTGATGTTTCTTTTGTCATTATTTGTTCTTCATCTCTCCTTCTTTGGGTGCCTCGGAAACCTATGCTTCTTGGCTGTGACATTTGCTGGGTATCTTCACGGTTACAGTCGAATTCAATGGCTCGCACATCTTTGGGACCATAGAAAATTGTTCGAGACATGGGTGCCTCGGAAACCTATGCTTCTTGGCTGTGACATTTGCGGGTGTCTTCACGGTTACAGTCGAACTTCAATGGCTCGCACATCTTTGGGACCATAGAAAATTGTTCGATACATGGGTAGTTCCAGCCACTGAGGATTGATCATGGCGCCAGAACAGAAAGCAAATGGCGACAATTTAGGAAAGTCGTTTCTAGCTTCTATGCTAAAATTGTACGTTGAGTGTACTCATTAGAATCGCCTCGATGAGGTAAAATAAGAAAAAAAACCCTTAAATATTTGATTTCTGGAGCTATCGGAAGAATTTGTACGGACTCAAAAACAAGTTCGAATCAGCCATGGTAAACGAACCATCGGTGTTCGAGCTATGCAGGTTCGACTGTATTTTAATTGTGCAAGAGGGAGCTGATTGCTTTGTTTTTCTTTGGTTTGTAGCTTGTGAACTTTCTGTCATGGTTTGTATTCTCTTCCTCTTGGTTTCATTGGTAGCTGTACAACACTATCTCTTTATAACACGGTTCGTTATAACACGGTTTTGGATATAACACGGTTCAAAGATGGATCCCATAAATGTACAGATTATATTGAAAAATTACCATAAATGGTCATTTTTCAACATAATCTATACATTTTTGTTTGTATATAACACGGTTGTTTAACTAAAATGGTTTACGCTATGGACCCAAAGAACAGTGTCATAAAGAGGGTGTGGTTTGTATTTTTAATGTGAATAGATACAGCAGAAAATCATTGCCATCACATTGCAAAGACAGACAACTCTCTTTTCAAGATAACCTCTATTGAGAAGGAATATATTTCTATGTAAGAGATATTTCCCTTGGAGGTTACGCCAACACCCTTAGGTGAAACTGAACCGTCATTGAGTGTGAACTGCGATGACACAAATAGGCTTATGTGTGCGTGTATTTTTATAGCCTGGTCAGGGTTGTTCAGCATGGACATAGTGAATCAGCTGAAATTTAATTTCCAGATTATTCAAAGAATTGATAATAAGCATTTAAGAGGACTTGATACACTTGGTAGAATTGTCGCCATTTTTGATAAAGGAGATAAATCTTGAGACTTCCTGTTTGCTTTTCAGCATACTAAGATATTTTTGAAAGCTCCCCTGTCCGGGGGTGGGGCAATTCCATTCCTTTTAGAGAAGAGTTCTTTTCAGAAAGGCGGTAAAACAATTTTGACAACGTTATCGCCCCTTAATGCACTTCAACAAAACAATTTTATGTCAAGCATCACGAAAACACGCCTATATAATTTTGACCCCCTTAAACCCCACTTTTATATAGTAAAATTGGGGTTTACAGGGGTATACTAATTTTTCTTATTTTGCTAAAAAAAAACATAGATTGTGGACACTCGTTAGAACCGCCTCGCCGGGGCGGTTCTAACAGGTACCCACAATCTATGTTTTAAGCAGGAATATGAAAAATATCAGTATTTTTTTTATCTGAAATTTTCCTTTTTTGGTTGTAAAATTTTCTGTGTATTGGAATAGGCGTGTTTTCGTTATGTAGAGTCTTACCGTTTTCCTAGAAGACATTTTTCTCTTTCTGTAGCAGACGAAGGCTATTATAATAACAACAATGACAGCTAGCGCTCCCATGGCCCCGCCCACTACACCAGCAACGGAAGTATGGGTGACAGAAATATTGTTCTCGTTTCCTTTGTTGGGGTCTCTACCTCCCCCCAGGGGTGGCCTATCTTCTGTAAAAGCATATGGACCGCAACGTTAAGAGACGTACCTTCAGATATTTGCGCCCAGCGGATATTCAGATCAGCCTGCGCTTTCGCGCAGTCTGATCAGAATCTTCACTGGACGCATTTTGGATAGCTTAAGACGTAAAGTTTCATCTTGCGGACAACGAAGACTCTGATCAGACTGCGCGGATGCGCAGGCTGGTTTGAGTCTTCGTTTGGCGCACTCTTTGGAAGGTACGTTTCTTCACGTTGCGTCCCGAATAAAGCACGCTTATGTAATAAAAATCAAAAAGGATTGTCTTTGGAAACAGCTAAGCTTGTGAACTGTCTGTCATGGTTTGTATTCTCTTCCTCTTGGTGTCATTGACAGGCTGTGTTCTGTAATTGTGCTTCTTCCTAGACAAAGTCTGTACTACACAATCTCTTTATAACACGGTTCGTTATAACACGGCTCTGGATATAACACTATTCAAAGCTGGATCTAAAAATGTATAGATAGTATTGAAAAATGACCATAAATGGTCATTTTTCTATATAATCTATACATTTTTGTTAGTATAAGAACTAAGCTAAGACATTTTTGGTTGTATAAGAACTAAACTAAGAACACACAAAATCACGAAAATCGGAGACTTGGTTTAATTGAATCTCTTCATATGCAACAATGTAGTTAGCGAGGGGAAGATGTAAAGCATTGGATCACCGTGACAATGGTAATGAATAATGTGTTGTTGTTGTTGTGCGGATTTTTAACGCTACCAGGCACCCGAAGCACACAGAGGCAGCGGCGATTGTTATGTACATGTATTTGTACAACCTTGCTTTCATGGATCACTCATGCACACTTGGTGCCGCTGTCTGTCACCAAGCGCCACTTTATACTCAACCCAGGGCTAGGCGTACTAATGGTCTGAAAACTATCTCAACACTAGCGGGATTTGAACTCACGATATTCCGCTTAGAAGTCGAGTGCACTAACCACTAGCCACCCAGCCTACAAATGATGTTTGTATTTTAAAGACCTTTTTAATGTTATTGTTTTCATCCGGGCTACTGACCTCGTGATTACAATGTTATACCACGTGACCAATAACTGTGGATGGCAGAAACATTTTCGATTCCATTGATATCAATTGTTTCAAGCTCGGACTTAATAATATTCTACAACACTATGGCCATTAAAATGATTTTGGATAATATCTGAATTTGTAATAAATTGTTTTAATAGGTTTGGTTGAAAAATGTTCAGTTACAATTAATAAAATTGAAGTTATACCATCATTTTGGGCGAAATTCTGATGATTTTCTGCTTAAAGTGCCGAAAATAGATAAAATGGGTACCTAGGTTTCTTGTTGATGTTTACAAACAATGTTTAACTTTCCTTAACTATAATACTGGAGTCTTAACGGTAATCTATTGAACTATTGCTTTTTGAAAACAAATCTCAAATATTTGAAGAAATAAATGAAATATAAGCATTTAAACTTCATCATACAAAATTATGAAAACTCAGCCACGACAATATATTTCCATAGTTACTAGTCCAGTGTTTAATGGGTCCAAGTTTCGAGCCAAATTTTACATGGATAATAAATTCCTCTTTGGTTAATATCCAATCGTAAATTTCATCTAGTGTTTTAAAATACAGCATTAACTTTTTTCTAAGACAAAAACAATTGTTACAATGATATTATTCCGATATCAGCAGGCACGCGCGAAACCGTAATATTGCTTTATGGTGACCATGTTTACGCCTAGCTTTAGCTAGTATATAGTCAAAATATGTGTTAATATTGGTAGTTATGACATTTAAATAATCACGAGATGACAATCTCTGCTGAAAAGGAACTTTTGACGAATGAAACTGTTTTATTTTTCTGAAAAAAAAAAAAATCGGCAATTATACTGGCCGATAAACGTAAACAACAACTTTCTGCCATCCAATAGGAAGGAGGCTACAACGTACTCTGCGTTAAAGACCGAGAGGTTCCGAATGATGTTTATTGTTTGACATAGTACTTAAAAAGGTTTATACATTGAAAACTTTCCATTAACTAACCAGTTTAATGATCAGTTTATTTCTAAAATAAAATGTAGTTTTGTTCTTCCGAGAATATAATGTGTGACATTTCATGTGAATCATCTGCTTTATGTGAGGATAAATATCAGTTGAACCATGAACAGGCTGTTTAACCCATTTATTCTTGGCATCCCATTTAAGGGACTTAGGGAAACTGTGTAGACCCAGATTTGACGCTGCAGAACGCGGCGTTTGGTCATGATCTACACTGTTTGCATTACGTTCCGAAATTTCAACAAAACGTGGTAGTAATAAAAACTAACCAGGCACCCCTTAAATTTAGAAATGGAATAGTCCGACGAGTGAAAGTGGAAGAGTACATTCGGCATAAATGGGTTAATCTGGACCTGCGAGGATAAGAGAAACTAAGGATGTACAGACTGTTTTCACGTTGCATAATAATCATTTTCTTGCGTTATGAGTCAATTATATTAATTCTGAAATACTGCTGTTAGGAAGATATAAAACAAACAAGACAAAATATTTAGGGGTAAACGTCTGAGTACCGGCGCAAATTTTGTTCCTGTTTACATATAGATATGGGACAAGGGTATACTAAAGTTTAATAAATTTTCAATGTAACAGGTAAAAAAAAAGAACAACATTGTGATTCTTTAATGCTTGCTTTTATTATGCTTTATGAAATTTCTTGATTGAAATGAAAATAAAATAGATATTAATCTGCTTATAACACTGTTTGTTTTAAGATTTTTTATATTTGCCGGGATCGTCACAACCGACATCCCGGCAAATATAAAACGTCCCCAGTGAGCTAATCGAATAGTCTACCGTATGTAAAAATCCTGCTATATTAAGAGACCGGCGCCGGTCAACCAGCGTTCATATAAGCTGACGATTGAATTAGGGGGTGGACACAATTTGGGAACTTGCCACTTATAATTCGTGAAAAACAATGTTGTGTTCATTTATAGCTTATCATATATTTGTGTTGGGTTTTGCATGTTATGTGTACTTATGTAAGGGGACCGGACACACTAGGCAGGCTGACCGCCATTCTATACAAGCGAGACAACTTGTTCTAACTTCCTGTTTGCTTTACTGGAGATAAAACCCCTCCTAAAACGGGGTCTCCTCTAAAAAGAAAGAATTTGCTCCGCCTTGGAGCAAATTCTTACCTTTTAGAGTAGACCCCTTTTCAGAAGGGTGCCTAAACATTTTTGTCAGAGTTGCCTCCTTGAATGTGTATCTGTTAACCCCCTGAAGATTTTAATTTCTAGTTTGTCTTCATAAACTAGCTACCGGCCTGATAATAAGTCCGATCATCTTTTAATAGTAAATAGTCAACTTCTTAATGACATCAAGTCTATTTGGTATCGTCTCCAATACACATACTGGCTAAGCATACAGTTAAAACTGAGAAAAGAGACTAGACATGGCTAAAATATAAAATAGATGGCTTTATTTTCATATTTAATTCATTTTAACGCCTAGTGGCTAGGCTGGGATCTCCACTGATCGTATAACCTCCTAGACCCATTTTCTCGTGACGTTGCATATATTTAAAGGGGAATGCAATCTTAAAAGTATTGTGCTTTAAAGTAAAGAACTTTATAAATAATGAATTGACACAAAATTTGTCAAAATCGATGGAAAATTAAATAAGTTATAGTCAATTGAATATATTAATATAAAAATATTTGGGGAATGGGCGCCACCATTTTGAATGTTTAATGAGATTTCATAAAATTCAAAATTTGTTTCATAAAAGTTGTTATTCTAATAAAATTGGTTTATTTTAGGGGTAATGATTGCTTGTCAGATTATAAAAAAAAACTGTCGCAAAATTAGTCTTGAAAACCCTTTATAATTTGGTTTACATATTTTACAGATTTAATTTGGGCTGTGTGACGTCACAAAGCCTACAATATGGCGGCATCCTTGACAGCCATTTTAAATATATTCAAACCACCATAACTTCCTTATTTCTATGGCGATTTTTGAAAAGTCTTGCGTCAAAATAAGTGGCTTGTTAAGCACTTTACTCAAGATATACTTTTAACTTATATTGCGTTTCCCTTTAATGTTTGGCATTGCTCCGGAAGCACTTCATAAATGGTCATGGACTGGTCCAATGCTATTTTTCATAGACTCTTTAACGGTAATATGAAAATAGGCTTAGCCTAAATGCGAGCACAGCACAGACCTATATCTGCACTCTTCAAAAGTCCTTCACAGCATCATTTAAGAATGAATATCAGTATATAAAAATATTATGTAAATCAATAATAAATAATAAAAATAATCAGCAAAATATGTTCGTGACACTTATTGACACTCGTTTCTGGTCACTTCGTGACGCTTATTAGTGAGACCCATAATCAAGTCCGCCAACTTCCGGTGACAACTTCAGGGAAGAAAAAACGGAAGAAAATTGGTCAGAGCGATTACTGCTGAAAGTATATATCGTTGCATGTCACTTTTCCTTGATCATATTCTCTACCATAGAGCTTACTTCGTTCACGACGCGCGAAGCGCGTCGCGAGCTGTGCTCGCTATTATATCAAGCTATGCGCATTCACAAAAAGCTTGTGTGGTAAGCGTAATTCAAGCTTTTTGTGAAAGCTAATACTTGTCATGTATAATGTGCCATCACCGGTAGTAGATTTCACTAAAAAGCAAAACACAACACCCTCACCACAAAGAAAAAGCATTGAGCATAATTAAAGCTCGGACTTGGTACAAGATGACAATATCAAATATTTTTCTTATTTTTCCAAGAAAATAGGCTTTGACATTTCAGGCGAATTATCTCCTTAGGAGACACTTAACATGGAATGTCAATGCCTATTCTCTAGGGAAAAAAAAATGAAAAACATTATCAGTTGGTCGTCTGCTGACTTGTCCCATTGATGATAGTAAAGGTTAAAAGGAAAAGCAATGTTGGTGACGAAAGTGTCTGAGATTAAAGATCTTGACAAATCATGCATTTTGATGTAAATTTGGTCGCAAGCGGATAAACACAAAGAACGTTATACCCCAGCGGGCACATGACGTTTATACAACGTCGACTCAATGTCGATGCAACGTCATGACGTTGAGGAGACGTTGAGGAGACGTTGTATAAACGTCACGTGCCTGCTGGGACTATTTAAAGAATTTAAAACTATTCACAAGGGCGCTACACTCTGAATATTAAATGAGGCGACAATCTGCATGAGCTGTCAAATCGTGTTCCCTGGGAAAAATAAGAAAGATATTTCAAAATGTCGTCTGCTTAAAATTTTACCCAGAGTACTAAGCGTTAAAAGCTTACCCAGAGTACTAAGCGTTAAAAGCTTTGTTGAATTTCAGCAGCAACTTGTGAAAAAAAATGTATTCTTGCATGTTCGCCCAGCGAAGGCCCAGACCAACTCGCGCAGTTAGCTCAGTCTGATTAGAGTCTTTTCTGTCCACTTAAAGTGCGTTGGATATTTGGCAACCCAAGTAGTATACAGTGAAGACTTAAAGAACTGCGCGAGTGCACAGGCTGGTTTGAGTATCCGCGGGGCTCTCATCTCTGCAGGTACATTTTTTTACATTACGGATCCTTTATGATAAGAGTCTTCGCGGCTCACATCTCTGCATGTACATTTTTCTACTTTTCCGATCATTTATGACAAGACGTGTTGTAAAATAGACAGACCCAACAGGTATCAAGAACAAGCAGGGTAATACACTTACCTTCGTCACTACTCTCTAGTGAATAAAACAAAAATTCAGAACCGAATCAGGAAATGTAGCTTCGGACATTAGACTGGCTCCAGTCTCCAGTGACTGAATATTTATTCTTATAATCCTATTTGAAAATCGACTAAAATAAAACCAAAATAATAACACGACTATAAAGGCTGATCATTTGAAATAAACCAAAATAATATTATGACCATGAAGGCTGGTCACTTGTGACCAGCCTTTATAGTCATGATATTATTTTGGTTTTATTTTTGGATTATAAATGTTTTAAACAGGATTATGAATATTTAAGTTAGTCACTGTAGGCTGGAGCAAGTCTACTTTGAACATGTGTGCACAGTGAAAACTTCAGATCAGCCTGCGCATCCGTGCAGTCTGATCAGTCTTCCCTGGGGGTTTGTTGGATAGCCAACCCAACTAGTTCTCCAACTCGATCACGAAGACTTTTATCAGACTACGTTGACTGATATCAGTCTCAGTTTGGCGCGTATGTTTGAAGGTATATTCTGACATTGTAATTACGCTAATCCCCAGTTCAGCGAATCTTTCTTCTTCTAACCTACCACCACCCCACTCAGACCTCCGTTCAAACGCACAAGACGAAAATAGATTTTTCGAAAATAGTTAGCAAAATAATCTAATCAGGGTCTATGATGTTCGTTCATAGAATAATCAAGTTCGATATATCGGCATGTTAATTGATAACCAAAATCCTGGTCGAATGAAATTCCGCTGGGGGTTGGGGGTGGCCTCTAGCGTATGCATTCTACACAGTAAGTAAAGACACTTAAGATCATCAGGATTATTTTGGAGCTTCAAACGAATTTCGACGTACGAGTTTGTTGCCATCAAATGTTGCATTCTGCTTCATAAAATAGTTTCATCGAAAAACCAGCAATACATGTATGCCGTATTCGATTAACTTACCGCACAGAGCCCTGTAAGCGCACAGTCATGCAATTTTGTAGTCTTCAGATTATAGTTCGTGCACTCTCTACTTTGTAAAAGCATACGTTAAGGGTATTCATTTGAAATGCCTCGACAAGGTCGAGGCAATTCAATGTCGTGGCAATTCAAATGCGTACCTCACAACATTAGTATTTATAAAGAAAATCAGGGATAATATCGCATGAGCATTAACTAATCCTCTCATGACGTCCTCGGCTCACCATTCTTTGGAGTGTGCCCTTACTAGGTGGATATATTTTACTATAGGGATCAAACATGGTTTTCCATGCATTAACATTTACAATTGCACTGTACTGTCATCATGTACGTTTGTTATGTTCTATCCTTATGGGTTTTATAGCCTTCTGTAGTTTTGAAATAAAACTATTCTATTCTATTCTAAGTGTTGTCAAGTATGCATGCACAAAAATGCCTGTAAAACTGTCAATTAAATCAGGTGTGTTTGTGTTGAGGGTTTACGGCCCAATCAACCAGATGGGGTCATGTAGAGTGCGGTCAGTTTACCTAACAACACTTTTACTGGGCAGACTTAGTACTCTAAGACTTACCATTCAGTATTGTGCGGAAGCCCTTCTTGGAATCAGCAGAAGGGAGATAATGACCGTAGAAAATTTTTCATGATCAAATCTCCACGAAAGAATGCTGCCGACCCGGTGGGGGTCGAACCCGCAACCTCCTGATCACCAGTCGGACGCGCATCCAACTGAGCCACCGAGGCCGGCTATTAAAACAGGTCTAGACCCTATAAAGAGTAGTAGAAATATTTAGACAGGTTAACTATTATTTAAAGCTTGGTACATACCTTTATCATGAACACAGGGAGGACGATCGTGGTCAGGGTTAGGCCGGTAGCCTCTCGGACACTCACATTTGCTGTTCACACAAATCATTGGCGGAACGCAGCGGGGACAAGTGTCTGAAATACGTTCAGAAACTTCACTGATGGTATTCAGATCACGTGGTCCATGAACGCTCATCAAACACAGGGGCGAATCCAGATGATTTCTGAGGGGATTCGATTTGACCAAAATACCTTACTGACTCTAGGTATTTGGAAAGACAGGTTAGAGCAAACCGTGTAGGCCCAGATCAGACGCCGCGCAACGCGGCGTCTGATCAGGGTCTACACTGTTTGCCACACACACAGCAATTTTACACTCATTCTCAGGTAGTAAAGTGTGCTTGTTGAAGAGAACAAGAAGGTAGAGAGTAAGGGGTGTGACTATTTAGAACAAATACGGTAACCAAAATTTATCAAATCTATCCAGATTTCCCATAAAAATGAAATTTTGAGTCAAAGGCGGTGTTTTAAACCCACTCCCGAACCCCCTCTGAATCCGCCCTTGAAACACACAGCAGTCTGACTGGAACATACCTTTACATTTTGTCTGGCTTTATACTGCTGTATGGCAAACCTGTTTATCCTGGGTCCTTCGATTTTATTCGGGCTGGTAGCAGCAGAGCAAATAAGCATTTCCTACGAGATTGTTTTTGCGCCCAGCGACGACTCGAAACAGTCTGCGCATCCATGCAGTCTGATCAGAGTCTTCCCCGGGGACTCTGTAGGAAGCCAAGGATCAAACGCGTCCTCGGACGGACAGTGATGACACTGATCAGCCTGCGCATCTGCGCTGGCTGATCTGAGTCTTCGCTGTGTACACAGGTAATTTTGTAATAAAGACTATGCACCAGCCCATATTCTTTGTTAGCAGAAGTTAAGAAGGTCAGAAAAAAATAATATCAGGAGGCAAGATACACGAGATAAACTGTTCTTTTTTTTACAAGGGAGTAATTTCTGTGGCTTACCGTTTGTTTCCTGTTCATCAAGCCCCTTTGAAAAGGGAGTGCACTCTAAAGAGGAGAAATTCTTTCTTTTTAGAGAAAACTCCTTTTTCAGAATGAAATCAAAGTTTTTTACAGCATTGCCTCTACACAAAGGGTATCTATTTCCCTCTAAGGGGCACTGGTACAATTTCAGGGAAGATAACTTTGTCGCAGTTGCTTTTGCTCCCTTCAATAAAGGGGTCTATTGTTAAAGAAAAGAATTTGCTCCCTGTGGGAGCAAATTCTTTCCTTTAGGAGTAGACCCCTAAGACCTACTACCTCAGACCCCTATTAGATTTGACCCCTTTTCAGAAGGGAGCAAATTCTTTCCTTTTAAAGTAGACACCTAAGACCTACTACATCAGATCCTTTTAAGATCAGACCCCTCTTCAGAAGGGACCTGGTATGCAGGAAAACAAACAGGAATTTACAAAAGTTGTCTCCCCTGTTGGCCCTTTCAATGTGGTTTAGTAGAGTAGATAAGAAAATAACATATGGAAGAAGAATGAATGTAGGAATATAATAAAAGCAGTACGGGTACAGAGTAAAAATGAAATACAAACAAACCTGTGTTAAGCAAGCACTTAAAGGAAGGCCAAAAGGTGGTTGCTTATGCCAGGTGCTTGCTAATAGAGGTAAATATTCATTAATTTGACTTTAGAAATGAAAATTGGCCTCTTAAAGGAGGTGACTGCTAAATACAGGTGGCCTTTAAGACAGGTCTGACTGTGTAGTCCACCCTCATTACCTCAAACTCCAAGTGACCAGACAGTGTGCTTTGAGATAATAGTAGTTTGAGATAAAAGGAGTTAAAGTGTAAAGAACATATAGCAAACTAAACTAATATAGTTCTTTATCTACTTTGACTTAAGCAGTGGTTTGAGTTATCAGTGTTTGAGATAATGAGAGTCAACTGTTTCAGACAATTGCATAGCTCCAAAGAAGGCGTTTTTTCTGTTGTTGTTGTTTTTCTTTCTTTCTTTCTTTCTTTCGACTAAATATCCTTGAAAGTTTTCTATATCTACACGAAAATATACATTTTTGGGTACTGATTAGAAGGCGCCAACACAGGTCCTTATCGGAAGCCTCAAGGCCCTTCTTATCAGTACCCACAACCTATGTTTTCGTGGAGAAATAAAAACAATATTTTGCTGATAACTTGGCCCCTCTTATCTAGAGCGAAATCTGATCAACCTATAGGTTCGCAGTCTCATCAAGTCTATAAATACTAGGCCTTGCTGATTCCGCTGCAGAAAAACGAAGAACCCGATTATAATTCGTGGATGCGAGCACATACGCTATGAGTTTAGCGTATTTGCCGTATGTATTCGGATAGACATGCCTGAGCAAACGGAGTAGACCCAGATGAGACGCCACAGAACGCGGCTTCTCATCAGGGTCTACGCTGTTTGCCCCTCATCCAGCAATTTTTAGACAAAGCATCGGGTGGTAAAATTTACCTTTTCAAATTTTAGAACAAATATGGTAATCAGATGAGTTGTCCGAATACTTAGGGTAAATGAGGTATTCTATGTTATATGATTACACAATTTTATTGAACATGCAAACAAAAGCGAAATAATTAACATCTTTAGCGATTGCAGAAAGCCGAGTGATACGCATCTCAAGAAAGGCGTGCGTGCGTGCGTGCGTGCGTGCGTGTGTGTGTGTGTGTGTGCGACTTTGGGCAAGGAAGGCGTAAACCAGGGTCTTCCAAGCCTGCGTGTTCGGAAAACGGATACCACATATATTTTTTCTGGAATTGTCAATGTGTAAACTCCAGTGAATCACTCGCAAAATGAATAAAACACATAGTACATTATGTTAAGTTTGTGAATGAATCACCGAAGTTAACACATGGAAAAATCCACAAAAATGATAATTCATTCCTTATAATTCCACCTTTATCATCAAAATGTAGCAAATGTTGCCAAAATTAAATCTTTTGAGGCGGAGGAAGAAAAATAGATCCGGCGGATTCCTGCTCTGGACTTTTTCCTTCAACCAATCAAACTGCGTGAAATGTGTATAAACATGAGAAGTTGGAATTATTCTAGATTAACTTTTTCAAAAAAAAAAATCTTTCAGGATTACCATCAGAGCATCAATCAGTTTGGATCAAGATCAGGCCCAACGTTTTGTCGGGCCTAATCTGGGTCCAAACTGTTTGCAAAGGTTATCGTCAGACGACAAAAGTTGCCACCAGCGGGGAAAGAGTTAGCGTTAGCACACAAAGCAATAAAAAAATAGCAGTTCAGTCCATTACTTACTACTTGTAAAAGATTCGTCTTTTGATAAAGCTAACAGAAAAATAAAATCTCTTAAAGCACCAGTCACACTGCAACAGACGACCTTATGCTTTTTTGTAAATGTTTAACAAAAAAAACAAAAAAAAAAAACAAGCCCTGACATTTCATGTAAATCGACATTTTGAAATATTATTTTTGTACGAAAAAAACCTTGACATTTCATGTAAATCGTCTTGACAGAAATGTCAGGACTTATTTTTTTTTTTCTAAAAAAAGGCAATAGTAATAATAATAATAATGATAATAATAATAATAATAATAGTAATAATAATACAAAAAGTGCCGTCTACGACAAATTTTGCTTGGTGTTTTAAGTGTTAATACATGAGGCAGAAGGCGAAAAAAAATCTTTTTTTTTTTTTCTGACATGTGGATAGCATATAATTTCATCAGTGATTCACCACCTCTGCTATATCATTTGACAGACCTTCTATATTCCCAGCTAGCATTCTTTATAAATGAATAAATCAATAGCGGGCCGTTATCGGTCCGTCAGCTACCCTGACGGGCCGATAACGGCCGGCTATAGATTTATATAGAATGCTTACTAGGTTTACACAATCATACGCAAGAAATATACAATATGCACTATTCAATAAGTTCCTATTTGCCTTCCTGCACACCGGGCCCATTCTTGAAAGGGGGTCTATTCTAAAAAGAAAACATTTGCGCGCCCATCTCGGGTTAGTACTTGTCTCCCCTAGGGAGCAATTTTTTTTTCCCTTTTACAGTAAACCCCTTTTCTGAAAATAATTTTACAATCTGACCTCCCCTTATAGAGAAATATTATTCTGTGTATATTTATATATTAATAGATAATTACATGTCATATTTCTTTATATTATAGGGTTATTGCACTGATATTGGTGAATATTGTCCCGATTTGGGATATCGAAGGCACGAGCTGGTGTTGAATGTTATTGCCACAGTTATCAAGAGAAAAGACAAACTATATACTACAATTATTATTGACTATTGAGATAATATGATGTTGATATCCACAATTGAATAACGATATTGACCTCGGCTATCACCTCGGTCAATATTAGTATTCTCTGGTGGATATCACGCGTTATCCAACACCTAAATTTAAGAAATAGATCAGCTCTAGCAATGACTTGTTGAGTAATATATCACTGTTTGGAGGTCAGTTGTACAGATCAAATCACGAGCGCGGAGCGCGAGTAATTTATCTACTTACAACTGACCGACAAACTATGATTTATTACTCAACAAATCACGCACAAGAGATGATCTATTTCGAATCTAACACATAGAAAACGACGAAAAAGTAATTGTATCCTTCAGATTTTTCCAACTTTCCTCCATGCATAAAGAAATCCCGCTAACAGTTTTGACTGTATCGCTGTTGTTTACATGCATCTCTTACGTTGTTGACGCGAGAAAAACGATGTTACACCGTCTAACGTTGTGGAAACGAAGACTGACGTCAGCAAAGTGTCCAAATAACATCGGAACGGCGCCAGATAGCGTAGCGCGCTTCCGCCCAGTGATTTGTTGCAGAATAAATCACTGAATCTAACCATTGGCTATATAGACGAGGAGTGTTAGAATTAATCAGCTCTACCAGTGATTTGTTGAGTAATAAATCACTGTTTGGAGGTCAGTTGTAAAGTAGATCAAATCACGAGCGCGGAGCGCGAGTGATTTATCTTCTTACAACTGACCGACAAACTGTGATTTATTACTCAACAAATCACGCACAAGAGCTGATCTATTTCGATTCTAACACATAGAAAACGACGAAAATATAATTGTATCCTTTAGATTTTTCAAACTTTGCGCCATCGAATAAAGAAATCCCGCCAAAATTTTTGACTGTAACGCTGACGTTTACATGCATTTCTTACGTTACTGAAGTGAGAAAAACGACGTTACACAGTCTAGCGTCGTGGAAACTAAGACTGACGTCAGCAGCGTGTCGAAATGACGTCGGAAAGGCGCCAGATAGCGTCGCGCGTTTCCGCCCAGTGATTTATTGCATAATATATCACTGAGTTTAACCATTGGCTATATAGGCGAGGAGTGTTAGAATAGTCAACAGCTGTATAATATGCATATTTAATGGAAGGCCGCTTGGTACAATTGCTATGATAGCTAATAGAGATACACGCTCAAAATATTGTATGAATAAAATTGAATAATAAAACAAAAACTCCACTTAAATGTTCGAAAATGTATAAAACAGAGTGCTAAATCAAACCCTCGAGCTCTCTCGGCTAATGCTTAGTACTCTTGGTAAATATTTTAGCGGACGTCATTTTGAAATAGTTTTCTTATTTCTTTCCAAAAAACAGGATTGAAATTTCAGGCAAATTGTCTCCAATTGTCGTCTGTTGAAAACGGCTAGAGCACATATATCAAGTTTGCTGGTTAAGACTATGGTAATTAACCTAAACTTTCATACACCAAAGTTTCTGATAAGTGACTTATGCAAACAGTCTGTTCCGGGTCTACACGGTTTGCTATTCCACTAAATATTTAAGTAACAATTGCATAAAAAGCAAAATTTAGGCCATAAATGTCTGGAATAAAGTGTCCCAAATGTTAGGAGATTTACCGTAGCTGTTTCGGCCAATTAGACATCAACAGTAATGCATCGGCCATTTGAAACTCCGGCCCCTACGGGGCTGAGGATAGTAGGGACATAACGGGTCTTAAGTGCTGTGATTTAACCTCCAGTTAGTCCCGGCAACGCCGTAGAAATGCCAGGATTTTAATTCCCCACGCAAAAACAGCCGAGCGAAATAATCGGGCTTTTCCTATGTAATCTTTGCTTCCAATGCAATCTTTCAGATTTTTATCTTACTTCACTGGAGCTTGTGTTAAGTGCCGTGTGGCGGCCGTTAAAAACGTCTCCCCGTACTTCACCATAGTGCAGATTATTCTTTTTATTTCCTTTGAGATCACTGAACTCATTCTGGCCCCGAGGTCATAAAACTTTTTTTCATGCTCAACTCAACTGAGCTTGAAATTTCACTTGGTCAAAAAAATAAAAATATCCAAAATTTAAAACTATTTTCATGCTCAACTCAGCTGAGCTTGCTCAGCTGAGTTGAGCATGAAAGAAGTTTGCCAGTATTTTAAGATTATTTATAAACAAAACAAATTTCATGTTCAGCTAAGATGAGCATGAATAAAAGTTTTATAACCTCGGGGCCTGGCTACTTTGAAAATTGAATTCCGCTTAAGCCGTTGCTAAAGGGAGTATGTAGTTTCGCAACTATAGCTGCAGATGAAGAGACTTAATAAAACCGAGTCTCCGACGTTCTTCTATGTGTTCTTGTTTTCAAAGGTAGCCTTTTAGAAAGTTATAAATATATATATATATATATATATATATATATATATATATATATATATATATATATATATATATATATATATATATATGTGTGTGTGTGTGTGTGTGTGTGTGTGTGTGTGTGTGTGTGTGTGTGTGTGTGTGTTTAATTTGAGCCAGAATTTACCGCGACACAGTACTGTGTATTCGCCGGAATATTTCACTTCTTGCGAGAGCCGAAAGTTCGTTTCGCCATAATGGCAGACAAGAGCCAAATCGAAAATAATTTGAAGAATAATGTGCTATAGCCATAGGTAAGAAAATTTGTCTAGGTGGACCAGTTCACTTGTTCTTATTTTTGCCCCGTGTGGGGCAGTGGCTTTTAGAAGGGATTTTACCATAAGTTTTCCACGCAGTGCAGGGCCTCTACTGTTCTTTCGACATCACTCGGAAAGACGATTTTTTCTTGGCGTTTTATTTTAAATGAAAATATCTTGTTCTGATTGACCATATCTTTTCAGAAACCATTTATCTTTTCTGTTTCTATTTTTTCTTCTCATATATTTACCCTAAAATTAAATGAACGGCCAAAAATTGGTTTGACCTATGCAATTTCTATAGTAAAGTGATTTATTTCATTTTATTTTCTAAGAAAATTTGTTTTACTGTTCTTTGCTGAATTTGATTTATTGGTGTTTCACAGCAATATTGTGATAATTTCAGAAACACTGAACAAGCGGAACTTGTTGAAATTCTGCATCTAATTTACCTAACCTACAGATTTCTGCATAATTTGCATTCATTTATACTATGGGAAAAAGTGAAATGTTTGATTGTTTAAAAATCGGTGACTAGAATAAGACTTTTTGTGCATAGGTTGTTACGACAGCTGGTTTTGCATTGAATCATGACAAAAGTTTGCATATTTACTTCTCGTGTATAAAGTGCCAAGCAAAAAGCTGTCAAAAGCCCAGAAGTAGGGCTTTGCAAATTGAAAAGTTAAAAGCAAGCTGTTTTCCGGCCCTTTAGGGTCCAAAACAACAAATGACATGTGCATAAAGTATGGTCACAATGGTAGCTTACCTATGTACAGGTACATATTTTCTGATTCTTCGGAACGGCCATGACTCGTCACTGCTAATGAATACTTTTCGTTGGCATCTCTCTGTTGTACATCTTTAACAGTAAGACTCGAGGTTATTTTTGGCTGTCCTAGACCAACCGTGGTGATCGTGTACCTGCAAGTAAACAAAATAATTCTGACACACCAGATAAGGAATTCCTGGATTTAACCCTGAGATAGATATTCTTAACCACAGGACGTTGACTTTTCATCACAAACCCTAACAAAGCACTCACAACGTTCCTAATCCACTTTTACTATCATAAGCAAGCTTGCTTATTATAGTAAAATGGATTCTGGAGAGTGCTTTTAGGGTTTGTGATAAAACGTCAATGTCCTGTGTTCTTAACCTAACCAGATAAAAATCGAGAATTCTCACGAGTTTGATATGCACTGGTTGTAATGGACGTCACATACGCCATCGTTAAGGTTTACCTCACTGAACTTAATGACGTCATTAAACGCTACGGTAATGTCATCACAATATGGAGGACGTCAGCAATCGAAGCAACTGCAGTATTAAAAACCTACATTCAGAAATGATATGTGTGCAAGAAAAATAATCTATCATGGGTGTGAGGGATAGATAGGAAAATCTGTCCCTCGCGATCACAGTCTGGCATCAGTCGGCAAGTCTCGTGATGCCAGACAGTAACCCTAGGAACGGATTTTTCTGTCTACTCATAACATCTATGATAGAGTCTTATAATATCATACCTTTCTGGGCGACAGTCAAACTATCAGCCCCTCTGTGCTGTGGACCACCTGATGAACTATCACCCTCGGTCTACGGCCGTAGACCAAGGGTGATAGGTTTTCAGGTGGTCCACGGCACCTAGAGGCTGGTAGTTTTGACTGTCGCCCAGAAAATATGAAACAATTGTATAATATTCTTGAGAGGACTTGAGAGCCTCGAGACGGATTTTTCTATCTACCTTCACACCAGTGATAGATCCTAAAACAATCTTGAGACGACCCTTGGTAGAATTAAGCAGGGAGACATTTGAGTGGATGACGGACGGACGACGACGTACGGACAACAATGGACAGACGGACGACGGAATCTCTCGATATTATAAGCCTAAAGGCTCAGGTGAGCTAAAAAGTAGAAATCAATACGTAACCGACGGGCGGATATATGGACGGACGGACATCGGAAAAACAGTATAACCCTCCCCAAAACAAAGACAGTTTGCAAGGGTGGGTGATATAATGAACCATGCCATGTTGTACTTACTTCTTATCTAAGGGACTTATAACTATACCGCTTCTTTTCCATATAATTTTCTGGCTGAGACTTATCACAGGTACACTCCAGATTTCACAGGCGAATGTCTTGTCTTCTCCAATATGTACCTTTGTATCTTTGCTCGAGTTGCATACTATTTTGATACCTACAAAATGAAAAGAACCATATTCAACCTAATTACCGTACTGTGCGTTTTTTTTTTTTTTTTTTTTTGTTTTTTTTTTTTTTGTTTAATTACGGGAAAACATAGCAAAATATAAAAAAAAAACAACTAAGAGCATGAATGATAAACAGAGGACTTCATCAGAAGGTTATTTAATACTCGTAGGGATCAAACATGGCTTTTTATGCATTAATATTCGCCAGGTTCCGTGGGAGGTGTTGAAAACCGAGGCCTCGGTTTTCAACACGTCCCACGGGACCTGGCGAATGGTAACGCATTGAAAGACCAAGTTCGATCGCTATTATTGCATAAAAAACTGAAAACATTTGCTACATTTCGCGTTATTTCTTGCACTATTTTGTTTCGCCTTTTCACCGATGTCTCGCGAACGTAATTTCCACGAACTATACTCCATCTAGGGCCGGGCAGTATATATCTCGTAACGGCAGCATATCTATGGCCCCGGTACGATCATACTGAAAGTTCCGTAGCCGTGCATTAATAGCGCGTGAATTGCCTTTTTAATACACGGCTTTTCGCCGGTTAATGCACGGCTGTTAATAACGTGTGTCACTACTTTTTTATGCAATAATGATGCTTATAGGATTTTGTTCTGAATTTCTTTACAAAAGCGTATCATCACGAAAACATACCTATACAATTTTGACCCCCTTAAACCCCACTTTTATTTAGAAAAACTGGGGTTTACAGGGGTATATATTATTTTTCTTATTTCTGCTCAAAAACATAGATTGTGGGTACTCGTTAGAACCGCCTCGTCGAGGCGGTTCTAACGAGTACCACAATCTATGTTTTGAGCAGAAATATGGAAAATATCAGAGACTTTTATCTGAAAATTTTCAGTTTTTGGAGGTGAAATTTTCTATATATTTGAGTAGGCGTGTTTTCGTAATGAGATATGACATTGCTTGACTTTGCGCTTAAAGGGGTAAGTGCGGCAATTAGGTCGATTTTTTTTTTTAATCTAAAAGGTTGTCTTTGGAAATAAAGGACATAGAAAAGAATAAAAATCGGAGACATGATTTATTAAATCTCTTCATGCAGTCCATGTACAGCCTGTATTGGACAGACAGGCCTGAGCATATAGCTGAGGGAAAATTGTGTTTACAACGGTCAAGTAAGTTAAACAACGTAAGAGACTTATTATTTTTACACATAGCGGGATGGTCGGATATGTGGCAACAGTGTAGACCCTGACTAGTCGCCACATTCTGCAACATTGTATTATGTAACACGAAATTCTTCACGGTATTGCCGATAATGACAAATGACAAATCATTATGAAAACATGCCTATTCAAAATTACTGAAAATTTTACCACCAAAAAATGAAAATTTTCAGAAAAAAAAAATCTGATATTTTTCATATTTCTGCTCAAAACATAGATTGTGGGTACTCGTTAGAACCGCCTCTAAATAAGTATAAAAGAATATCAAATGTTTGTTACACGGTCCATAGAATACTACAGTCGACTCTCGTTATCTCGAATTCCAAGGGACTCTCTGAAATACATCGAGATATCCGTACTGCGACATATCAGATTTGCAGAACTGAGGAAAAACTAATTCGATTAACCACATTTAACAAATGTATATGTAATTTGACTCCTGAAGTTAGAGTTATTGAAAATATTGTGGAAAAGAGGAGAAATTGCTCCTAAGGAGCAATTTCTCCTCTTTTCCACAATAGTTTTTACCTGTTGTTAGATTTTCATGATTAGGCAGAGACTAGATTTTCACTTCGAGATAAGCGATTATTCGAGATAAGCGAGGTCGCGGTAGCGAGAGTCAACTGTATATCCAACCTTTGATAAAGTGCTACAATGGTAACCTTTTAAAATATCTACATAAATGTGGTGTGCCGAAATAGTGCTTAGGACTGGAGAACACAGTCTTCATATGAAGTTGTTTATATTCTATTCCATTCAGTGCTCCAGCTAGTACCAGGTTTTACAGCAAGCATAAATAGTGCACTACGGGTCAACAACGGATTCACTTCCATGTCCAAACCAAACCCTATGTAGTTGTCTCCGCCGCCTATGAGCGTAGACATCAATTCCTTTCGTTGCCTGTCCGAAAATGGCTGGCATACTGGCATTTTAGTACTGAGCACTATGAAAGATTACGAACTGCTAAAATTTACGGAGCACCGGACTGGGTCTAATATTTGTTTCGCTTGTTTCTAACGTTTTATTTATTTATTTTTTTTTTTTTATTTATTTATTTTTTTTTTTATTTATTTATTTATTTTTTTTTATTTATTTATTTTTTTTTTTTTTTTGCCTGCCTTAATGCCATGATTGGTCAAAATGTATAATTTAGACGATTATGTAGAAGACTTTAGCAAACTAGTATATTTTGGGTGTTTGCTTTGAATATGAAATTAATTCATGTGCAACAATTACACGCCAGGTGTAAGCGTAAATCTTACTTCAGATGACTTTTTTTTACTATTCCCACAAGATTTGTGTCAGTGTCTTTGAAGAGGTAGAAGCTGATTACGACAAATACAGTCGAACTTCAATGGCTCGAACAACTTTGGGACCATGGAAAACAGTTCGAGATATGGGTAGTTCGAGCCATTGAGGGTTAATTATGGTGCCAGGTCAGGAAGCAAAAAGCGATAATTTGGGGATTCTTTTCCATTTTCTTCACAATAATTGTATGTTGAGTGTACCTATTAGAATCGCCTCGATGGGGCGATTCTAATGAGAACATATAACATACAATTTCACGATAAAAAAGAAAAATCGCTAAATATTTGTTTTCTTGAGCTATCAGAAGAATTTCGTAGGGACTCAAAATCGATTTCGAATTAGCCATGATAAATGAGCCATCTGTGTTCGAGCTATTGAGGTTCGACTGTAACCTACCATTTTTTGTTTCGAAAATTTAGAGAAGTTGCTGTCAGGCTAGTAACAAACATTGACAATTTAATTAAAACAAAAATGCTGTGAGCTACAGAACTTTTGCAAAAATGTATAAGGAAAAATTCAATGGTATTGTGTAGGCACTATACTCAAAAACTTACCTCGAACTTCTACGTCCAGATTCTTGTATAGCTGGAGTTTATCCACCTTACAATAATAAGTACCAGACTGCTCCGGTTGTATGTTTTGTAAGACTAATTTCAGCGTCTCGTGGGTTTTGTTCGAGGTAACCGCAGTATGGACAAGATATAGTTTTATATAATCATCTGACGGTACATCTTTATGTCCACCATTTACAGCCAAACTATATCCCCATTCAATCTTAAGGTAGAAAGAGAAAACAAAAATATGATAAAAGCCAGCTGTATTGTACAGTTTACTCTCGGTATCTCAAAGATGATAACTCAAACACCTGCTTAAGCCAAACTGCATGTAACTAAAGTGCAATAATGGTTTTGTTTTTTATATGTTCCTTAAGTATAAACTCTTTTTTGTCAAACTGCTGTTATCTCAAACCAAATATTCTGGTCCTTTGGAGTTTGAGATAGCGAGAGTTAACATGCCTTAAGGTGAATGGTTACACTTGGTGATATTTCCGTCATTTCTGGGTCATTGTTTTCGTTTGGCCGGGTCACTACAACTGAGCAGAAAACTCGCACAGAGATTACAAGAACGTCTGCCCAAAGACACACAAATGAAAATAAACGATGTGCAGAAGTCTTCTGGGCCACAATTTAACAAAAAGGTTCATTTAGAAACCAGATGAGCTGTAATATTAAAAAAGTTTTAGCTTTCACAAAAAGTTTGGTCTACGCTTAGCACACGTTGTGTGCTAAGCGTAGACCAAGCTTTTTTGTGACAGCTAATACTTGATTATAATAACGTTATTACAAAGTACCAGACATAAACTACGCTATAGTGAAGGACAGGGAGACGTTTTACGGCCGCCACACGTCACTAACACCAGTTGTAGTAATGATAAATAGATTCGAAATTCAATGAATCTTGGAAGAATTGAATAGTGGGTCCGTCTGACAACCTGCGCAGTGTAACGTGTCCCTTTGAATACCTAAGCTATGAAAGAGACAACATCTTTCTTTTCATTCCTACATACACGTAGACACCTAGACTGGCTCCAGTCTCCAGTGACTAAATATTTATTCTTATAATCCTGTTTGATAATCCACTAAAATAAAACACAATGTAGATTGCGCAGTCAATGGCGTACCATAGCAAAATCTCCATGCTCCGTGCTAATGTTGCTAATAGTATAACGGACGGGCGGACGGGAAAAAATGTTTCTCTTGCACACCCTTACCACGTGGGGAAGTCATTTAGCAAATTTGGTTAAATTCTGCCCAGTGGTTAAGGAGGAGACAGCCTGACAGACGGATGGACGGACAGATAGACAATGACCTTTTTACCCTGCGCGAAGGTCACATGGGACAAAGTGAAAAATACAAATGCTATCGCACACCCTTACCAAACGGGGAATAAAAGTAGCAAGTTTGGTTAAATTCCGCCCTGTTATTTAGGAGGAAATAGCTGACATGCAGATGGATGGGCGAACGAAGCGTTTGCAGTATCCCCATCGCTAACGCGTGGGGATAATAATATAATGACTATAAAGGCTGATCACTAGAATCCTGTCTGATAATCCACTAAAATATAATAAAAATAATATCATGACTATAAAGGATGGTTACCAGTGACCACGCTTTTATAGTCATAATATTATTTTGGTTTTATTTTAGACTGGAGCCAGCCTACAGACATCGTACTTGATGAGCTATGGCACCCCTCTGTGAACCGCACTATTATACTTGGGCCGCGCCAAGCGAGAATCGAGCATGCTCAAAATGCACAGATACAGATTCGTCCCACGCATGCGCAAGCCGAGCATTTTCTCTCCGTTGATGCATTCTATAATGTCCTGATTCAGGCCCCAAGGTTATAAAACATTTTTATGCTCAACTCAGCTGAGCATGAAATTTTTCATGCTAATAAATCTCAAATTGGGGAGACTTTCTAGGGTCTCCACACGGCATGAAAAAAGTTTTATAACCTTGGGACCTGTTTGCAGGCACATTTTCGCAAGGCGCAGCCCATATGTTATTGTAACTGTATGAGACTTAAGTCCTGTCCGCTCCACAATTTAAGCTGGTGAAGACAGTCTCCCAGGAAGCATTCTTTATAAATCTATAGCTGGCCGTTATCGGCCCGTCAGGGTAGCTGACGCGCCGATAACGGTCCGCTATAGATTTATAAAGAATGCTAGCTGGGTCATTCATACCGTAATAACCCTAATTATTGGGACAGTCAGGCATAAGCAAACAGAAAATAGACCAGATCAGACGCCGCCTGATTTGTCACTCAGTCCAGCAAGAGGTAGCTAAATGGACGTTTAAATTTTAGAACAAGTACGGTAAAGGGGTTAAGCTGTTCGAAGACTTAGATAAACACGGAGTGTTGGGAAAATAACTAACGTACCTTGGCTTTATTGCCGCCTTCCACAGAGCACCAAATAGTTACGTAGTTACCGATCTCTACAGACGACCCTAGGAACGAACCATTCTTTCTATCGAAATACATTGCCATTTGAGGAGCTAAATATAAAACAGAACAAAAGTAAAATACAACAAATAACACAAAACGTCAGTTTATTTTAGCTGAAGTTTTACAACCTTGGTAACCCAGGTGTGACCCATTACTTTACACTTCATTCATCACGAGTGATGAATGAAGTGTAATGCAATGTGTCAACCTGGGTTACCGAAGATATGAACCATAGTGATAATGCTAGCATTTGTTCCAAAAGATGTTGCCATTAAAATGAATTTGCTATTGTAAAGGAAACCTTAAACGCAGCAGAAAGATATGTATGAGTAAGAAAGGCTTATTCAGAACATTCCAAATACGATACACATAACATGGATTCTCTAACGTGGCGCCATTATTTTGATTATTTCGGTTCTCCAGAATTTTCCAAAGGAAATACGTACAACATGGATCCTAACGTGGCGCGGTAATTCTATTATTCCCATTTTGCAGAACTGTTTCAAATGCAACACGTGCAACACGGACACTAATATGACGCGGTTATTCTATTATACCGTTGTTCAGAACATTATGAAAACACGCTTATTCTAGTATATTGAATATTTCACCAACAAAAACTGAAAGTTTCTGTTCAAAACATAGATTGTGGGTTCTAACGAGTACCCACAATCTATGTTTTTGAGCAGAAATAAGAAAAATAATATATACCCCTGTAAACCCCAGTTTTACTATATAAAAGTGGGGTATAAGGGGGTCAAAATTATATAGGTGTGTTTTCGTGATGACATTCCCAAGGAAACACGAGCAACATGACGCGGTTATTCTATTATCTCCTTTGTCCAGAACTTTCCCAAGCAAACACGCGCAACACGGATCCTATCAGGGTTACTCTATTAATACCGTTGTTCAGAAAATTCCTAAGGAAACACGTGCCACAAGGACCTTAATGTGATGTGAATTCTCTATTCATACCGTTTTTCAGAAAATTCCTATTATACGTGAATTCTCTATTAATACCGTTTTTCAGAAAATTCCTAAGGAAACACGTGCCACAAGGATCTTAATGTGATGTGAATTCGCTATTAATACCGTTGTTCAGAAAATTCCTAAGGAAACACGTGCCACAAGGACCTTAATGTGATGTGAATTCTCTATTAATACTGTTGTTCAGAAAATTCCTAAGGAAACACGTGCCACAAGGATCTTAATGTGATGTGAATTCTCTATAAATACCGTTGTTCAGAAAATTCCTAAGGAAACACGTGCCACAAGGACCTTAATGTGATGTGAATTCTCTATTAATACCGTTGTTCAGAAAATTCCTAAGGAAACACGTGCCACAAGGACCTTAATGTGATGTGAATTCTCTATTAATACTGTTGTTCAGAAAATTCCTAAGGAAACACGTGCCACAAGGATCTTAATGTGATGTGAATTCTCTATTAATACCGTTGTTCATAAAATTCCTAAGGAAACACGTGCCACAAGGACCTTAATGTGATGTGAATTCTCTATTAATACCGTTGTTCAAAACATTCCAAATGATACACGAACAACACGGATCCTGGCGGTACTCCTTTAATATCATTGTTATTAATATCGTTGTTCAGAAAATTCCCAAGGAAACACGTGCAAAACGAAGCCAAATGGGGCATGTTTCTCGTTGTTCAGAACATTCCCAAGGTAACAAATGCAACGCGGATTCTAATAGGACGCAGTTCATCACGAAAACACGCGTATATAATATTGACCCCCTTAAACCCCACTTTTATATAGTAAAACTGGGGTTTACAGGCGTATACATTATTTTTCTTATTTCTGCTTAAAAACATAGAATAACGAGTACCCACAATCTATGTTTTGAACTGAAATATGAAATATATCAGAAATTTTCATCTGAAAATTTTCACGTTTTAGTGGTAAAATTTTCAGTATATTTGAATAGGCATGTTTTCGTAATGTACTCTGTTAATACCGTTGTTCAGAACATTTCAAACGAAACACGTGCAACACGCATCCTAATGTGAAGCAGTTATTCTATTAAAACGTTGTTCAGAACATTTCGAAGGAAGCACATGCCACATGAATCCAAATATGACGCGGTTATTCTTGAACATCAATACTGTTGTTCAAAACCAAGGAAACACGTGTAGGATGTTCAAAGAAAACACGTCCAGCATGATTCCTAAATTTGCGCGGTTATTCTATTATTTCCTTTGTCTAGAACCTTCCCATGGAAGCACGTGCACATTGGATCCAAACGTGGCTTGGTTATTCTATTATTTCCGTTCTCCAGAATTTTCCCAAGGTAACAAGTGCGCCATGGCGTCTAACGTGGCGTAATTATTTTATTATTTACATTGTTCAGAATCATCTTCCCAAGGAAACACGTGTAATACAGATCATATCGTGGCGCGATTATTGTTTCCATGTCCGGAACTTTCCCTAAGAAACGTGCGAAACGGATCATAACATGGTGCGATTATTGTTTCCATGTCCGGAACTTTCCCTAAGAAACGTGCGAAACGGATCATAACATGGTGCGATTATTGTTTCCATGTCCGGAACTTTCCCTAAGAAACGTGCGAAACGGATCATAACATGGTGCGATTATTGTTTACTTTCCCTAAGAAACATGTGCAAAACGGATCACATTACGAAAACACGCCTATTCAAATATATTGAAAATTTCACCTCTAAAAACTTAAAGTTTTTCATATAAAAATTCTGATATTTTTCATTTTACTGTTCAAAACATAGATCGTGGGTACTCTTTAGAACCGCCTCGTCGAGGCGGTTCTAACGAGTACCCACAATCTATGTTTGTTTTTGTTTGTGTTGAGGTTTTACGGCCCAGTCAACCCAATGGGGTCATGTCGAGCGCGGTCAGTTTACCTAACCACACGTTTACTGGGCAGGCTTAGTCCTCTAAGCGGTTAACCAGTACTGTGCACATTCTTTCGCCAGAAACTGACAACTGCCCTTCTTGAATCAGCGGAAGGGAGAGAATGACCGTAGAAAATATTTCATGATCAATCTCCACGAAAGAATGTTGCCGACCTCGGCGGGGGTTGAACCCGCGACCTCCTGGTCTCCAGTCGGACGGCGCATCCAACTGAGCCACCGAGGCCGGCTCCCACAATCTATGTTTTGAGCAGAAATATGAAAAATAATGTATACCCCTGCAAACCCCAGTTTTACTATATAAAAGTGGGGTTTAAGGGGGTCAAAATTATATAGGTATGTTTTCGTGTTGTAACATGGTGCGATTATTCTATTATTTACATTGTCCAGAACTTTCCCAAGAAAACACATTCAACAGGAATCCTCGCATGGCACTTTTATTCTATTTTTACATTGTCCACAACTTTCTTAAGGAAACATGTGCAACACGTATCATAACGTGGCGGTATTTCGATTATTCACATTGTCCAGAATTTTTCCACGGAAACACGCGCAACATGGATCCTGTGATACTTTTATTTTATTATTTCCGTTGTATAGAGCTATTCCAAGGAAACATATGCTACAAGGATTCCACCGTGGTGCGGTTATTTTTATATCCCTTGTCCAGAACTTTCCAAGGGAAGCTCACATGCAACAAGGATCCTTACGTGGCGCGGCTAATCTATCGTTTCCGTTGTCCAAAAACTGCCCCAATGAAACATAGGCAACATGGATCCTACCGTTGCGCGGTTATATATATCCCTTGTCCATTGTCCAGAACTGTTCCAAGGAAGATCACATGCAACATGGATCCTAACGTGGTGCGGCTGTTCTATCGTTTCCGTCGTCAAAAAACTGCACCAATGAAACTCATGCAACAGGGATCCTAACGTGGCGCGGGTATTCTATCATTTTCGTTGTCCAGAACTCTCCCAAGGAAACTCATGCAACATGGATTCTGACGTAGCGCGGTTATTCTATTATTTTCGTTGTCCAGAAATGCTCCAAGGAAATTCATGCAACATGGACCCTGACGTAGCGCGGTTATTCTATTAGTTTCGCTGTCCAGAACTGACACAAGGTAACTCATGCAACATGGATTCTGACGTAGCGTGGTTATTCTATTATTTTCGTTGTCCAGAAATGCTCCAAGGAAACTCATGCAACATGGACCCTGACGTAGCGCGGTTATTCTATTAGTTTCGCTGTCCAGAACTGACAAAAGGAAACTCATGCAACATTGATTCTGATGTAGCGCGGTTATTCTATTATTTTCGTTGTCCAGAAATGCTCCAAGGAAACTCATGCAACATGGACCCTGACGTAGCGCGGTTATTCTATTAGTTTCGCTGTCCAGAACTGACAAAAGGAAACTCATGCAACATTGATTCTGATGTAGCGCGGTTATTCTATTATTTTCGTTGTCCAGAAATGCTCCAAGAAAACTCATGCAACATGGACCCTGACGTAGCGCGGTTATTCTATTAGTTTCCCTGTCCAGAACTGACCCAAGGAAACTCATGCAATATTGATCTGATGTAGCGCGGTTATTCTATTATTTTCGCTGTCCAGAACTGGCCCAAGGAAACTCATGCAACATGGATCCTGACGTAGTGCGGTTATTCTATTAGTTTCCCTGTCCAGAACTGACAAAAGGAAACTCATGCAACATTGATCCTGACGTAGCGCGGTTATTCTATTATTTTCGTTGTCCAGACTGAACCAAGAAAACTCATGCAACATGGACCCTGACGTAGCGCGGTTATTCTATTACCGTATTCGACCTAATTACCGCACTGTGCGCTTAGGTTTTTCAAAATTACTGGGAACACTCATTTGTGGTAAAATATGTATCTACCTACTAAGGATACACTATAAAAAAGATCAGAAAAAGGACTTATTTGATGATGATTATGTGATTGTTTCTGATTTTCTTTATAAAGGCATATGTTGTGGGCACTCATTTGAATTGCATCGACAAGTCGATGCAATTCAAATGAGTACCCACAACATATATGCTTTTAAAAAGAAGTAAAGAAAAATTACACTGGCTGTAATCTGAAGACTACGGAATTTCTTGACTGTGCGCTTATGTATGTGCGGTAATTAGATCGAATACGGTAGTTTCCCTGTCCAGAACTGACAAAAGGAAACTCATGCAATATTGATCCTGATGTAGCGCGGTAATTTTATCATTTTCGTTGTCCAGGACTGACCAAAGGAAACTCGTGCATCAAGGATCCTGACGTAGCGCGGTTATTGTATTATTTTTGTCATCAGAACTGACCCAAGGAAACGTATGCAACATGGATCCTGACGTAGCGCGGTTATTCTATCATTTTCGTCGTCGATAACTGACCCAAGGAAACGCAGGCAACAAAGATCCTGACGTAGCGTGGTTATTCTATTATTTTCGTCGTCCAGAACTGGCCCAAGGAAATTTATGCATCATGGATCCTGACGTAGCGCGGTTATTCTATCATTTTCCTTGTCAAGAACTGACACAAGGAAACTCATGCAACATGGATCTTGACGAAGCGCGGTTATTTTATCATTTTCATTGTCCAGAACTGACACAAGGAAACTCATGCATCATGGATCCTGATTTAGCGTGGTTATTCTATCAGTTTCGTTGTCCAGAATTGACCCAAGGAAATTCATGCAACATGGATCCTGACGTAGCGCTGTTATTCTGTTATTTTCGTCGTCCAGAATGACACAAGGAAACTCATGCAACATGGATCCCGACGAAGCGCAGTTATTCTATTATGTTCGTCGTCGAGAACTGACCAAAGAAAACTCATGCATCATGGATCCCAATGTAGCATGGTTATTCTATCATTTTCAGTGTCCAGAACTGGCCTAAGGAAACTCATGCAACATGGAATCCTTACATAGCGCGGTTATTCTATCATTTTCATTGTCCAGAACTGACACAAGGAAACTCATGCATCATGGATCCTGATTTAGCGTGGTTATTCTATCAGTTTCGTTGTCCAGAATTGACCCAAGGAAATTCATGCGACAAGGATCCTGACGTAGCGCGGTTATTCTATTATTTCCGTTGTAAAGAACTGACCCAAGGAAACTGATCATAACATGTAGCCTAACGTGATGCGGTTATACTATTATTATTATTATTATTATTATTATTATTATTATTATTATCCAAAACTTACCTTTAGGCTGCATGTCAAACGAAGTAGAATACATCTCGTTCATAGTCTCACACGTGTATGTTCCGGCATCACTTTCGCTTATATTACTGATAGTTAGTTCTGTTCCCCAACTCTTTGTATAGATTATACTGTACTTGTCCTCATCCTCATGTATTTCACGATCATTATAAAACCAGATGAGCTGAAATAATGACAAGTATTAGCTTTCATAAAAAAGCTTGGTCTAGACCAAGCTTTTTTCTGAAAGCTAATACTACTATAATAACGTTGAGCAGTCCATGGAAACAAGCATTGAACCAGTCCACGACTTTTCATAAAGTGCTTTTGGAGCAATGATAAACTCTAATGGGCGTAGACAATTAAATTTGACATTTACTATTTTCCTGTTAACCCGTTCAAGTCGATAGACCAAAACGGATATCTATACAAACAGTGTAGATCCAGATGAGATGGCTTGTATGGCCGTCTCATCAGGATCTTCACTGTTTGCCATTCTTTTTTGATTTTTGTCTGACATCCTTGTTTGCAATAGCGGATGTGTCCAAATTCAAAGATGGAAGGGTTCACTTAAAAAACTCAGGGGCGAAAGGGTAAGGAAAGTGGACACTCTTGGTAGAATTTCGCCATTTCAGCCTAGGGAGTTAACTTTAGTGATTTCCTGTTTGCTAAACTGCGCGCCCAGTCCCTTTTGAAAAGTAGTCTACTCACTAAGTAAAGAATTTGCTCCCAAAAGGGTTCTACTCTGTAAGGAAAGAATTTGCTCCCACGGGGAGCAAATTCTTTCCTTACAGAGAAGACCCCTTGTCAGAAGGGGGTTAAAAACGGTTTTGATAAAGTTGCCTGTTTTGAAAGGGTATCTATTAAGGGT
Organism: Anodontia alba; assembly: GCA_964016985.1. NCBI lineage: Eukaryota > Metazoa > Mollusca > Bivalvia > Lucinida > Lucinidae > Anodontia > Anodontia alba. Next base: position 93,462,965 of record OZ024831.1, read on the forward strand.
TTGCCATTGCCCCGAAACCCGAGGGTGGGGGTAGGTAACTTCCTATATATGGCATAGTATAGATGTGGGTGCCCAATGGCCCCTTTTTTTTCAGCGCTGCCACTGATATGACTGGCCCCTTTTTTCAGCAAAAAGTATATGATTGGCCTCATTTTTCTGGATTGGTATATGAAAGGCCCCACTTTCTGATGTATTCCGGTACATGCACATAGTTTTCGTTCAGAGATTTTTCGAGGCTACTTGCTCTCTTGGTATTCAATGAATTAACTGCTATATTTGTCTAACTACCAGCAATAAATGGGTACAAAAAATCAAAGGGCAGTATATAAATGGGTCATTATTTCAGACAATCTAGTATATGAATGGGTCCGTTTTTTCAAAGGCCAGGTACATGATTGGAGTAGGTTTCGAAATATTGGCTCGACCACCCGTACCATAATTACTCCCAAGTTATCACCCCAACCCCACCGAGCCCCGAAAGCAGATTATGAAAGTTCATCGATTGGTCCAATGCAATACTTGGCTATAATGTGAAAGCTAAATAAGCTATTACTTGGCTATAATGTGACGTTGAGCTCAGCGTCACATTATAGCCAAGTATTAGCTTTCACGTAAAGCTTTGTCTACGCTAAACACACACTGAGTGCTAAGCGTAGAACAAGCTTTTTGAGAAAACTAATACTTGCACAATTTATTCATCGTTTACCCCATTCCAGTCTTTTTATGACGGCATATGTCAGACGTCATAGCAAACAAGACCTGTCGCCAGACAGGATAGCTCGCCTGATACTGCACATTTTGTTTCTGGAAAATTCTAAGTCCGTGGCCTTGATTTTGACATGTCCTGGGTGCGTGTGTGTGGGGGTGGAGGGGGGGGGGAATGGGTGGAGAATTGCACTTCGCAAAATGTTCAACAAACCAAAGATGAATCAAATCAGTGATAAGGTTAGGAAAATATGAGGTCTTAAAAACTTAAACGAAAACTTTAACATTTTGTAAAATTCTAAGGCTGTGACCTCGACCCCAAGGTCAGGGTCATGAGTGCTGATAAAAACTTTTGACCAGTACCTATCATGATACCAAATAGGAACTAAATCCATTGTGTAGTTTAGAAGTAATGAGATCCTAAAAAAACTTTGACCTAAAATTTTAACATGAAAATTCTAAGTCTGTGACCTTGACCTTGACCTTCACATGACCTAGGGTGGTGGGGATGGTACTGCGCAAAAGTTTGGACCAATATGTATCATCATACCAAAAATCAATCAAACCTGTGATAAGATTAGGATTTAATGAGGTCTTAAAAACTTTAACGAAAACTTTAACATTTAAATTCTAAGTCTGTGACCTCGACCTCGAGGTCACGGTCATGAGTGTTGATGGTGCTGATAAAAACTTTTGACCAGTTTCTATCATGATACCAAATAGGAACTAAATCCATCATTGAGTTTGAGTTTAGAAGTAATGAGATCCTAAAAATTTTGATGTAAAATTTTAAAATGAAAATTCTAAGTCTGTAACCTTGACCTTGACATGACCTAGGGTGGTGGGAATGGTACTGCGCAAACGTTTGGACCAATATGTATCATCATACCAAAGATGAATCAAATCTGTGATAAGGTTAGGGAATAATGAGGTCTTAAAACTTTAACGAAAATTTTAACATTTGTGGACGCCGACGCAACGCCTACTCCGAGGGTAGTACAACAGCTCTCCGTGAACGTTGTTCAGGCGAGCTAAAAACGTTACTATGTCGTCAGAACTGATTCACCTTGTAGATTTTCGGCCGTTTTGTACAAGGAAGACAACTTTTGTGCCCCCACCTCGGGCTGTTTCCAGCACACCATATCCCTTCTGAAGGGGGATCTACTCTAAAAGGAAGTTGCTCCCTGGGGAAGTTCGATCTCTCTCTCTCTCTCTCTCTCTCTCTCTCTCTCTCTCTCTCTCTCTCTCTCTCTCTCTTAAATTTTCTGATCGTTTTGAAATTTCGAGTGGGAAAAGAATGTCTCCTTATTATAAATTTTACTGTGAAATTTAAAATTAGGTTCGACGGCTAACTATATGTATGAAACAGCAAATTTTTAACCGAGAACAATACCACAATGGAATAACTACAGCAACAAAAGCAATAATAATAATAATAACAATAATAATAACATCAATAATAATAATATAGTAGTAGTAATAATAATAATACTCGTAGTAATAATAATAATAATAATAATAACAAAGTAAAAAAAAAAGAACTTACGTGGTAGTCATCGAACTCTCCTTCCATTTCGGGCTCATTTTTCCACTCACACGTGAGAACAGCAGTGTGACCCCAAACTGGGGCTGTATCACAGGTTATCTCTAATCTCTTTCCTCCACTCCTTGTCCCTTCAACCAGTGTTGTACTGGCCAGCACTGACACTACCAGAGACACAGCTGTGGAAGAAAACAAAATCTGACTTTCACCTTTGAATTTCTGAAATGGACTGTTGCCATCTCTTAACACGGAACACATCTAATATTTCAAATAGGGGTTTCAGTCAAAAATCAATAATAGAATGGCAAGGTGGAAGAATCGTGATGAAACGGCTCGTAACGAGTCATTTCATCTGGATCTACACTGTTTGCAAATGTAGCCATTAGGGTCTATAGAGCTAGAATGGTTTATCTGTGAAAAAAAAACAAAAAAAAAAAAAACAATATCTTCGCTTATGCTAAAAAGACTCGGATAAGACTGAATTTGCGAATCCTTATTAGATCACGAAACTCATGACATTTGCGTTTACGTCAAAACCGATTTCTTAAGATCCCTGAAAATGATTTGGTTTTTCATAAAAGAAAAAATTAAAAAGGTTGTATTAACCAAACATTATTTTTATTATTGGATAAGTTGGCTGTTATAAATATTAATGAGCCTTTCATAAAAAGCAGTGTCGTACGTTATTAACAGCCGTGCATTAACCGGCGAAAAGCCGTGTATTAACAGGGTAATTCACGCGTTGTTAATGCACGGCTACGCAACTTTCAATATGATCGTATCGGGGCCACAGATTTGCTGCTGTTACGGGATGTGTACTGACCGGCCCTAGAACGAGCATAGTCCGTGGAAATTACGTGCATATACCAGGATATCAGAAAAGTGGGGCCTTTCACATGGGAATCTAGAAAAATCGGGTCATTCATATACTTTTAGTTGAAAAAAAGGGGCCAATCATATACCTGGCAGCGCTGAAAAAGGGGGCCATTCGGCACTCACATCCGTACTATGACATATATAGGAAGTTACCCTCCTTTCCCCCCCCCCCCCCGTCCCCCGCTCCCCCCCCCCCTTCCCCTCCACGAGGTACCCAGAGTTTTAAAAAATTCACGACAGACAATTTCACTGATATTTTCATGCTCGTTCGAGTGCATGTGCATTTGTGATCTTAGTTTTCGCGAGTGTGCAAACACATTTTCATATTGTGTAGTTCATTTCACAGACTTTTTTTTTTTTTTTTTTTTTATTCAAATTGCAGTTTCTTTTGTGACTACTAATTTCGCGATCACGATTATCAGCTGACTGTTATTAGTCATGTTACAAATATAAGTGTCTCTTTTCAGGTCCAGTCATGCGTTAACGCTTAGCACTCTATGTAAAATTTTCAGCAGACGACATTTTGAAATAATTTTCTTATTTTACCCAGAAAACAGGATGTGACGTTTCATGCAAATTGTCTCCATTGGAAACAATTTGCATGAAATGTTAAATCCTGTTTTTCTGGGAAAAGTGGGAATAAGAAATAAGAAAAAAAAATCACGAGTTTGTCGTCTGCTGAATTTGCCCAGACAGTGGTAAAGGTTAAGCTAAAACGCTAAATTTATGACTTTAGATGAGCAGCGTAAATATTTTGCTTTTCATGACACACTTGTTGGTGCATATTAGGATCGTCTCAGCAAAACTATTCTTATAATGCCCCAAACCCGTCTTTTTTTTTTTTTTTTTTTTTCTTGCCATGTTCATTTGAAGGAATAAAAATAAAAAAGAAATTATCTGTAAAATTTGAAGGAATAAAAAAGAAATTGTCTGTAAAATACTAACTTATCATGCGATCTGTCTTTCAGCAGTCTTTTTTGTAGAGCGCTAATCTTACCTACAGCAGGTGACAATTTGAAATACATAGTTTTATTACTTTTCAGAGAACATTGAAAAGCTTCACAACTCATGCGAATGGTCTACCTAGAATAAATATGATCAGGAAGAGTCAAATTCACAGAACAGGTTACAATTCAGAGCCTGGTCTTAACGCGAGTGTGCAAACAGGTCAGGCCCTGAGGTTTTAAAACTTTTTTCGTGCTCTACTCAGCTGAGCATGAAATTTTCTCTGCTAATAAATAGAACAGGTTACAATTCAGAGCCTAGACTTAACAACGCCAGTGTGCAAACAGGTCAGACCCTGAGGTTATAAAACTTTTTTCGTGCTCTACTCAGCTGAGCATGAAATTTTCTCTGCTAATAAATAGAACAGGTTACAATTAAGAGCCTAGACTTAACAACGCCAGTGTGCAAACAGGTCAGGCCCTGAGGTTATAAAACTTTTTTCGTGCTCTACTCAGCTGAGCATGAAATTTTCTCCGCTAATAGATATGAAAAAGAGAAGTTTTCATGCTCAACTATGTTTAGCAAGAAAGTAATTGCAATTGTTAGTTTGTTTGTATTGAGTTTTTACGGCCCAGTCAACCCAATGGGGTCATGTCGAGCACTGTCAGTTTACCTAACCACATGTTTACTGGGCAGGCTTAGTCCTCTAAGCGGTTAACCGTACATTCTTTCGCCAGAAACTGACAACTTCCCTTCTTGAATCAGCGGAAGGGAGAGAATGACCGTAGAAAATATCCACGAAAGAATGTTGCCGACCTCGACGGGGGTTGAACCGCGACCTCCTGGTCTCCAGTCGGACGGTGCATCCAACTGAGCCACCGAGGCCGGCAACAATTGTTAGTAATTTGAGATTTATTAGCAGGACAAATTTCATGTTCAGCTGAGTTGAGCATGCAAAAAGTTTTATAACCTCGAAGCCTGAGCCTTCACTGCTTACATAATTGTTTTTATTTATTTATTGGTGGTGACGGGATTATGTGCGACTCGTATGTCAGCCTGACAACTCCCAGCAAATACACAACGTTGCAGCGACGTGGTATGTTTGCTGGGAGTTTTCCTGTAAAAGATCATTTTAGACACAAACATAAGAAATGTTGGTGGCCAGCCTCCCTTATAGTCATTGGGTTACAAGTCTATGAAATTTATACTCCAATGTTTCCCCATATTATATTGTTAAAACTGGGAGTGATTTGGGGTCTATATTATATCACAGTTTATCATATTTTAGTTTAAAAATCTACGACACACGATATATTATGGTTTCACATTTCTTGGACGTACTTGTGTCCATCCGTCCGTCCGTCTGTTCGTATTTTCGTTCCAGAAGATCACTTCAGTAAATATTAATGGAATTTTTAAAAAAAATTTGTTACGTGCGTTGCTATTGTGGATATTGATGATCTGGTTTGGGAGCTAATGCGGGAAAATTTCGTTAATTTTTGATAATGTTATGTGCTAACCACCCGACAGTAGTGGGGTCTTATCGTTTCAATTTTCATTATACTGTATAAATATGCCTCGGTTTACTTATAACCACATTTTCCTCATTTTCTCCATATTTGGGTCGATTGTTTACAATCGGGCCCTAGTATACAAAAACCAAAATTTCCTTAATGTTGTTATTCACGCGATTATCATTGACCAATGAAATCAAACCGCGCGTTTGTACGAAATCCACGTAACAGTTATCTATAGCCGTGCTATTCTGGTCGCTGTGACGTCAGCGTGTCATCTGTAATACCTGGACTGGGACACTGGTAAACAATGCAGACCCAGATCAGACGCCGCAGAATGCGGCGTCTGATCTCGGTCTGCACTGTTGGCTTAAATTACAGGGACTTGAGGGTTAAATGAAACAGTCTTAAGTTCAGGACCATTGACCCAGCCTACACTTCAAGACAATCGACCCACCAAATGAATCCCCAAATATATGTTTACTTACGGAAATAAGAAAAATATGAAGAGTGTGACTAGGATAGTGGCTGAAAAACGAATTGCCTATCTAGAACGGTCCCAGCTAGCATTCTACGTAAATCTACATCGGGCCGTCATCGGCCCGTCAGCTACCCTGACGGGCCGATGACGGCCCGATATAGATTTACGTAGAATGCTGACTGGGGTGGCTTGTTTTCGCTAGTAACTAGTTTTTCGGAATCTTAGTGAATAAGCTTGGTTTTCATGAGGTTTAGAATACTCACTTTGTGCACAAATTTCACTATCATGTGGCTAGTGTCTCTTTCAAAAACACGAGTTTCTGTTCAGACACTTCGACTATCTTTGCTGATATTCATTTACACTTATAGCTTGGACATATTTGGTCGAAATCTCTATATCCACAAAATCGAGAATGTTTATGGACTGTTTTCTTCGTGAAAAAAATAGTATTAAAAAATATTTATGTTTGGTACAAAAAAAAGGTGGTTTTTCAGTGCATTTTTGCATTCTTCGTAAATTTGGCATAAATCCGAGCTGATGGTACAGTTGCATGTTGATGACGTAGCCTTTTGACCTTGTTAGATATAATATATATTTCACATCAGAATGTTAACATAATCAATGAAATTGATTAGACCTTTCTTCAGATCTATTGTACCCCAGAGACTCAAAACAAACATTCGCACTAGACATTCGTTCTGTAAAGTATCAGAAATCTATAAACCGTTTCACGCAGCCCAATAAACATTCTACATAATCTATAGCGGGCCGTTATAGCGGGCCGTTATAGCGGGCCCTTATTGGCCCGTCAGCTACCATCTCGGGCCGATAACGGCCCGCAATAGATTTATACAGAATGCTAGCGGGGAGAATAGCCAACCCTTTCAGCTGCGCGGGCCCCCAGGGAGGGGAGTGTACTCTGAATTTTTGCCTGCTATATGGGCTAGGACTATTTTTGGGGTTTAGAATTTTGAAGTTTACTCTTTTTATTTTTTTGAGGGGGCGGGGCGGGGGTGGAGGTGGGGGGAGTAGCTATTTTTTGGGGTATTGGCTATTTACAGGTATTTTTTTTTTTTTTTTTTTTTTTGAGGGGGGGGGGTGGGGGGGGACTTTCAAAACTGACTTTTTGGGGGGTCTCATAAAAAATCTTGGTATTTTGTGGTGTATTGTAAGAATCGGGGTAAGAACCTTCTATTCTGCTGATCTGATAGTTAGTTTTATTTAGTTTTAACAGCTCTATTTCTGCTATGCATTGGTTCAATACCATTAAAGTAAAACTGGAGCTACTGTTGGAAACTGTTTAAAGCACTTATTTTACTAATACAATCATTATACAGGAAAAATAAATGAAAACCTCTTTTATAAAATGAAAGCAATGGGAGTATTTTTTTGGGTATGCTAATATCTGCATATATTAGGCGAAGTCTTCTAAGATCATATGTGACCTAAGCCTGTCAGCCTCTGTATGGAAGAATGTACGTGCCTTGAAGTGATGATAAATCTCATGAAACGATTATTTTTGTCAAATACTTTGATTCAACTTTCATTCTATGCATTTTAAATCATTTTTACGATGCGATCTTCAAGTTCACGCCAAAGTCAAGTTTTGAAAATCAAAGAAAACCTCCTCTATTTAGAATAACAATTTGATAGGATTAATGATGTATATGGCGCGAAGGTGGTTTCGTAAAAAAAAAAAAAAAAAAAAGATCAGTTCGTTGAAACACACCAAACCACCGCAAACAACTCCGAAATACCCCAAACCTCTTTATCTATTTACCGTTTCACATCAAACCACTTACTTTACATGTATTTATATTTCACTCTAAATTTCTTTGTTAATTTATTATTTCAAGTAGAATGGGGTATCAAAGGTGTTTGACAGCTCAGTATAATGAGCATCCACACAGTTTGGTCTGGGCCTTTGCAACAGATAAACGTCAATGTCACTGGAAACTGGAGCCAGTCTAAGAAGATATTACTAAGTTCTGTTCTGCTCCGTGTTTACCCTAAATATTTGGGCATCTTAAAGGTTGATACAAGAGCTAATTTTCATATAACCTTACTTTTTGTTGTCTGAAAATACTATTTCATAATGAAATTAGGCTGCCCCTAGTTTGCTATAAAATGCTTCTCTGAGGACTGTGCAATTAAGTATTGTAGGAGAAAATATTGTCAAATAATCTAATTACTTTAAAAGTTTTTTTGTTGTTGTTTTTTTTTTTTGTTTTGTTTTTTTTTTTTTGTTTTTTTTTTTTTTTTGTTTTTTTTTTGTTTGTTTTTTTTATTTGTATTTTCATGCATCTATATTTGTATTTTTATGTATTTTATGATAAAGCATGTATATTTCTTTCACAATGAATGTGCAGATTCTTCAGAACCTCAGACGGAGTATTTTTTTTTTTTTTTTTTTTTTTTTTTTTTCGTGAAACTTAAGAGCATCAGAACACTTATTCTATTTTATGGTCACTACAAATACCAAAACAACAGCCTGGGAAAATCATTAGTCTCAACTTAACCGTGAGAACCATGACTTTGCTGGATGTACCAGAAACTCGCTATCAGAAACCTGCCTGTTGTTGGTAAACAAAGCACTTTGTTAAGTTAGAAATAGCTTGGCAATTTATACCTCGTCAGCCTACACAGAGGAAACTCAACAAACCGAAGAATCGTGACAAGACGGTATCCAAGATGGCGGAACCCACGCCGGAACCCAAAATGGCCGACACACAGATATCGACCACAACTACAAGACATCCTGAGCCTGCTATGACTCCACCGCCAGGGCCTAGCTTGCCAACTACTACAGGGGAGACGACGGACCACCCACCTATGGAGGAATGGAGTCGACACACTGACAAAGACGTTACGCCGTATCTCGGAAGCTGCCAGTGAAGAAAGACCGGCTCAACAACCAACTTCTCCAACCTCCAAGAAAGAGAGTAAGTGGAAGAAGAAGCTACTCCACTTGTCAACACCGATGACCTTGAAGCCTGCAACTACAACCAACATTTGTAGATTTTCAAACTTCGCTCATGAGCCTAGGACTTCAAGAGATCCGCCATTAGAGGGAGGGCCTTCGGCAGTAGTGGAAGTCTTACCATGTCGACCACCGCAGACTTTGAAGAAGTATAGGGTGACGGTGATGCAACTAAAACGAAAACGAAAGCCGAGGAACGGCGAACGAAAGAATAACGACCCGCCGGCCTATATGATTCGCAGTCTGTATCGTTTAGAAGAAGTTCCGTCCTCATCATTTCACATGATCCTGAGAACTTTAACTCAAGATCCGTCATAGTTCTGTCCCTTTTCATTTCCCGCAAGGTTCCGGCAAATAGGCATACGATTTATCCTCCCTGGGTCCGTTGAAACACCCCAAAACACCCCCAAACCACACTAAAACTACCCCAATCATACCCAAAAACATATTAAAACTACCCCAAACCATACCCCAAAACACATTTTGAACTTCTTGAGTCAAAAATCAAACAACTGAAAATCAAAGATGAACAAATGGATATCATAAACATACATTATTGCATAAAAGCAGTGTCGAACGTTATTAACAGCCGTGCATTAACCGGCGAAAAGCCGTGTATTAACAAGGCAATTCACGCGCTGTTAATGCACGGCTACGCAGCTTTCAATATGCTCGCAGCGGGGTCACAGATTTGCTGCGGTTACGAGATGTGTACTGCCCGGCCCTAGCCTTCGGCCTCGGTTTTCAACACCTCCCACGGGACCTGGCGAATGTTAATGGCCTCGGTTTTCAACACCTCCCACGGGACCTGGCGAATGTTAATGCATTAAAAACCATGTTTGATCCTTATATTATAGAAAAAAATAAGCATCTCTACATAGCTTCTCATGATGATTAAAGGCACCTTACCTAATGATTGTCTTATCTTATTTCTTCAATATTATGCAAGATGTGCATTTCTGTAATGGCTTCTTTAGTCATCCTTTCTTTCATTTATTTGTTTGTTTCTTTGTTCGTGGATACCGAGTGCTAGACTGGCTCCAGTCGTTTCTGCAATTTGTTTTCATTCTTTATCACTTCCTATACCTGTATTTGTCTCTTTGATCCCATTTCACTGTTTTACTACAGAATATCTTTTCCACTAAGGGACATAACTTATCAAATCATTATAAGCTGTACTAGATTGTATACCTTTGATAAAAAAAGAGAGAGTCTGGAGACAGACTAACTGAGTGCATGTGTTTAAGAATAAAACGTATCATACGGATTTACGTGTGTGTTTTTTTTTTTTTGTTGTTGTTTTTTTTGGTTTTTTTTCGGTTTTTTTTTTTTTTTTTTTTGCAAAGTTTCTGGGTAAACCGTGCGGATGTACATGCACATGCTGATCTGGAACTCTGTTGGTTATATGTTTTCTTGGACGCCAACACATATTTCTGTAGGTCTTTTTAACTGTAAACACTCAAAGACCTTAATCAGACTGCGCAGATGCATATGCATGCACATGTTGACCTAGAACTTTGCTGATTAGATGTGTCCAGGGTATCACTTTATATTTCATTTAAGTTTTTTTTTTGTTTTGTTTTTTGTTTTTTTGTTTTTGTTTTTTTTTTTTTTTTGCAAAAGTCCCGGCAAAAGGCTGACCGGCCCATATTTCACTTATGTTTATCTGCTGCAAAGACCCGGATCAAACTGTGTAGATGCTCATTATACCGAGCTGTCAAACATCTTGGATACCCCATTCCACTTGAGATAATAAATTAACATAGTAATTTAGAGTGAAAATAGTTAAAGTAAGTGATTTGATGTGAAACGGTAAATATATATAGTTTGGGGTATTTCGGGGTTGCCTGCGGTGGTTAGGAGTGTTTCAACGGACTGATCCTTTTTTTTATGAAAGCACCTTCGCGCCATATACATCATTAACTATGTCAAATTGTTATTTTTTTTTTCTCAATAGAAAAAGGGAGAAAAAGATTTTAAAAAGACGCTTGCTGAAAATTTTGCCCAGAGCGCTAAGCGTTATTTCGATTGAAAAAATGTCCGACAAAAGTATCTTGGGGAAGAGTTTACATTTTAATTTGATTCATTACTTTGACATAAATATCACTATGAAATTGTATATTTCTTTGCCACCCACTAAGTACAAACGCTTTTACCGGATATACACTAGGTATTCGGTCATTTCAACTCATTACCATACTTATCATAACATTTGAACGTCCATTTTGCTTCCTGTCGCTGTGCCTAAAACAGCTAGATGGGATGAAAATGACTGGCTCCAGTCTCCAGTAACTAAATATTGTTCTCATAATCCTGTTTGATAATCCACTAAAATAAAACCAACAAACAAAATATCAGGACTACAAAGGCTGGTCTATTGACCAGTCTTTATAGTCATGATATTATTTTGATTTTATTTTGGATTATTAAACAGATTATAAGAAAAAAAAAAAAAAAAAGAGGCCCACGGGCCACGGTTCGCTCACCTGAGTGACATAGCCACTGCAGACATGCAGATGTTATGCAACATTTTTCCAATCCTATCATCGCAACTAATGAAAATATCATCATTTGAGCAGTTCTTAGTTTTGAAGAAGAATATATGGGCCTGACAGTCAATGGAGCATGATCATTTGAATAAACTATCAATCACATTTCAACAGAAGGATCAATGTGAAATTTGGTGGAAATTGGCTAAGTGGTTTCTGAAGAATCATGATTTTATACGTGTAAACAGCACAGTGGCAGGGAAATATTATAAATATAAACCAGATGATGGCCATCTCAGATTTCCAATCAGAACAATTTTAACTACTGTTGATCTACAAGTCACTTCGATACTTTCAATATAAATGTATCTGGCCCATACAAATGGGAAAGCAAATTTGACCTTGGAGGTAAAAAGGTCAAATGTCAACATAGAACCATCATTTTAGCAATTTTGGTAGATCTCCTGTTCCCCATAATTTGTGCAAAGATTAGGACCCAGGGCTTATTTTGTTATGTAGAAGAAGATTTTTAAAGGTTTTTTACCATACATGGGCATGGCAGCCATTTTGATCAATGGACCAAACCCATTTTAACAATCCTTCATTCTCCTGCCCACGGCGGCTCCGCATGAAATTTGAGCAACACTGGCCCGGAGGCTTCAGAGGAAAAGCCATTTGAAATTATCAACATTTTTTTCCATACAAATATATGGGGCCCATACAAATGCATACACTAGCAAACTTGACCTCGCTGTAAAAAGGTTAAATGTCAATGTATGATAATTATTTTAGCAACTTTGGTAGACCGCCCGTTCCAGATGATATATGCAAAGATTCAGCCACAAGCCATCCTCGGTTTTGGAGAATAAGATTTTTAAATGTTTTTTCCCATATAAATGCATAAGGAAGCAAACTTGACCTTGCCGTAAAAAGGTCAAATGTCAATGTATGACCATTATTTTAGCAACTTTGGTAGACCCCCTGTCCCCGATGATTTATGCAAACATTCAGCCCCAAAGCATCCTCGGTTCTAGAGAAGAAGATTTTTGAGTGTTTTTACCATATATGGGCATGGCGGCCATCTTGGTCAACGAACCGTGACCATTTTAGCAATCTTTTATTCCCCCTACCTAAGGAGGCTCCATATGAAATTTGAGCAAAATTGGCCCAGAGGCTCCAGAGGAGAAGTTGTTTGAAATTCTGGACTTTTTCCCATACAAATGCATAAGGAAGCAAAATTGACCTTACCGTAAAAAGGTCAAATGTCAATGTACGACCATTATTTTAGCAATTTTGGTAGCCCTCCTGTTCCAGATATATGCAAAGATTCAGCCATAAGGCATGCTCGGTTTTGGAGGAGAAGATTTTTAAAGGTTTTTCCCATACAAATGCATAGGGAAGCAAACTTGACCTTGCCGTAAAAAGGTCAAACGTCAACGTACGGCAATTCTTTTAGCAATTTTGGTAGACCTCCCGTCCCCGATGATTCCTGCAAAGGTTCAGCCCCAAAGCATTCTGGGTTCTGGAGGAGAAAATTTTTAAAGGTTTTTACCATATATGGGCGTGGCGGCCATCTTGGTCAACGGACCGCGATCGTTTTAGCAATTTTTCGTTCCCCCACCCTATGGAGGCTCCATATGTAATTTGAGCAAAATTGGCTCAGCGGCTTCAGAGGAGAAGTCGTTTGAAAATGTTAACGGACGGACGCACGGATGGACGAAAAGTGATCACAATAGCTCAACCTGAGCAGAGCTCAGGTGAGCTAAAAAACAAAAAAGTTAGTCACTGGAGACTTGAGCCAGTCTAGGTGAAAAACAGTGTAGACCCTGATTAGACGCTGCGTTCTGATCCGGTTCTTCATTGTTTGCTCAGGCCTGTCTGTCCGAATACTTAAGACAATTACGGAAGCGCCCGAACATGAAATCGAACGCCAAAAAAAAAAAAAAAAAAAATGAAGTATACCTACCCGGAATGGCGGCCATATTGCCTCACTGCTGTGTAAACTTAAACTACCCCGACTGATGTAGTATATATATTATTTTTGCCACATCTTTATCATAAGCTTGTAAAATCGCTCCATTTGAAACTGTTAGGTATTACAATTGGCACAAGACAACGTTTTTAAACCCTGATTATTACCACAGCGGCCTAAAAGAGTTAAACCCCCGAGAAATATATAAATATCCCCTTAAAGGCGCTAAGCAACATTGTAGCAGACGACATTCCGTTTCTTTCATTATCATTCTTTGGAGAAAATAAGGACTGGCATTTAATGTGAATCGTCTGCTAGCATACAATTCACATGACATGTCAAACCTTATTTTCGCTGAAAAAAAAAATACAAAAAAAAAAAAAAAAAAAAAATCAAAATGTCGTCTACTGCAGTTGTGATTAGCACTTTAAGCGTAATCAATATTTAATATCAGTTGCGCAATCGTTTGAATAAAGTTTATCCAGTAACCGTATTTTGAATCTCCTACTGATTTTGTTTCTGAAAATATGGAAAGAAACACATCCTAATCCCCAATTTTTTGAAGGTAAATATGCAGGAGTATATTATAATTTTGGTCTACACACACAGATACAATATTGTATAGAAATAATAAATTGTGTGCCCAGTACACATACACACTGGCGTGATTCGGTTCAGTAGGTAGTAATAATGGATATATGGGACGTGCCAATCGAAAAGGTACTTTGGAGGCACATGCGCGGACAGCTAAGGTCAGAGCAAAACCATTACGAAAACACGCCTATGCAAATATATTGAAAATTTCACCACCAAAACTGAATACTTTCAAGGCATGCGCGGAGCAAACCATTACGAAAACACGCCTATGCAACTTTATTGAAAATTTCACCACCAAAACTGAAAGATTTCAAATAAAAATTCTGATATTTTTCATATTTCTCCTCAAACACACAGATTGTGGGTATTCGTTAGAACCGCATGGTTCTAACAAATACCCGCAATCTATGTTTTGAGCAGAAATAAGAAAAATAATGTATACCCCTGTAAACCCCAATTTTACTATATAAAAGTGGGGCTTTAGAGGGTAAAAAATTTATAGGTATGTTTTCGTGATGGAAGCTTTCGCGCGGCCTGGTCTAGGCGTTCGCTTTTCTCTTTCAGAATCATTTTGAAACTATATCAACGGTGAGTAAAGTCCTTGCTGAGACTGTTCGGATGTACTGGACGATTCGAATCTGCTCGAAGACATCTTAAGCCTTAAAACGCTATTTACCAATATTGTAGCAGGCATCCAATATTTTTAATATTTATTGTTCAGAGAAGGTAAGCCTTATCATCTCTCAGAAAACAAAAAAGAAGTAAAAATAAACAAGGCCTGTCGCTAGACGTCAGGACAGCTCGCCTGAACTTGCGCTTGTCTATCAGATCTCAAAACTTAAACATAAAATTTCTGAAGTCCGTGAACTTGACCGATGTATCTGTATTGGTTTGGTCAAATTCCAGCCATTGGTTAAAGGGAGTGCACACAAACATTTTACTGCATTAAGAAAAACTTTTACAAAGGGCAATAACGCCAAGAGAGTTGGCCCCTAGCCCTTACTTTCTCTTATGTAGGTACACCTTATTGATATCAATTTCCCCAATCCCACTGATGTATCTGTGCTAGTTTGGTCAAATTCCATCTATTGATTCATGAGATAGAGTGCATTCAAGGCTCACATTTTTAGTATTTATAATGTAGTGACCTTCAAATTAAGGTCAAGGTCACCAAAATCTAAACACTTCTTTCTCCCATCCTGATGATGTATCTATGCTAGTTTGGTCAAATTCCAGCCATTGGTTAAAGAGATAGTGAGCACACAAACTTTTTACTACATTAACAAGGCTAACTTTTTAGTATGTATAATGTAGTGACCTTGAAAATAAGGTCAAGGTCACCAAAATCTAATAACTTCTTTGTCCCACCGTGATGATGTATCTGTGCTAGTTTGATCAAATTCCAGCCATTGGTTAAAGAGATAGTGTGCACACAAACTTTTTACGGCATTAACAAGGCTCACTTGTTGAGTATTTATAATGTAGTGACCTTGAAAATAAGGTCAATATTACCAAAATCTAAGCATTTCTTTGTCCTATCGTGATGATATATATGTGCTAGTATGGTCAAATTCCAGCCATTGGTTAAAGAGATAGTGTGCACAAAAACTTTTTACTGCATTACCAAGGTTAACTTTTTGAGTATTTATAATTTAGTGACCTTGAAAATAAGGTCAAGGTCACTAAAATCTAATAATTTCTTTGTCCCGCCGTGATGACGAATTTGTGCTAGTTTGGTCAAATTCCAGCCATTGGTTAAAGAAATAGTGTGCACACAAACTTTTTACTGCATTAACAAGGCTCACTTGTTGAGTATTTATAATGTAGTGACCTTGAAAATAAGGTCAAGGTCACCAAACTCTAATCACTTCTTTGTCCCATTCTGATGATGTATCTGTGCTAGTTTGGTCAAATTCCAGCCATTGGTTAAAGAGATAGTGTGCACACAAATGTTTTACTGCATTAAGAAAAGCTTTCATAAAGGGCAACAACACCAAGATAATTGGCCCTTGCCCTTACTTTCTGTTATGCAGGTACACCTTAATGATATCAATGTGTCTGCAGAAATTTATGAATATAAATAACTGCGTAAAAACATTCCAAAGGGTATTCTACTTACAAAGCCGACAAGAAATCAATGCATAATCATTGCCATATATAACAAAGGGAGATAACGCCAAACTTAAGAAAGGCAGAGTTGTCATTCTTGTACACGACAAGTCCTCTCGTCCTGTTCAACATTTCTACCAAGTATCATAAAAATATTCCAAGGGGTGTTCGACTTACAGAGCTGACACAAATTCAATACATAATCACTGTCAAATATAACAACAAAGGAAGCAGAGCTGCCATTCTTGTACGCGACCTGTCATCTACTGTCCTTTCGACATCTCTTGGAAAGACGTTTTTCGCTTGGCGTTTTATTTTAAATGAAAATCTTTTGTTCTGACTGACCATATCTTATCAGAAACCATTTGTCTTTTCTATTTCTGTGTTTTGTTGCCAAGTATTTATACTAAAATTAAATTTACGGCTAAAAGTTGTCCTGACCTATGCAATTTCTATAGTAAAGTGATTTTTTGGAAATTTTGTCTAAGAAAATATTTTTTACTTTCCTTTGCTGAATTTGAATTATTGATGTTTCACAACAATATTGTGAAAATTTCAGAAAAATTGAACAAGTGAAACTAGTTGAAAATCTGGCTCCAAGTTACCACCTACCCTACAGATTTCTGCATGATTTGGTCTAATTTTTACTATGGGAAAAAGTGAAAATATTTGATTTTTCAAAAACCAATGACTAGAACGAAACTTTTCGTACATAGGAAGTTACGACAAATGGTTTTGCATTAAATCATGACAAATGTTTGCAAATTTACTTCTTCTGTGTAAAGCGTCAAGCAAAAAACGACCTTCTGAAAGATGTCGAAAGCACAGTAGTCCTGTTCTACATATTAACCATCAAAATATTCCGAAGGGTATTCAAGTTACGGAGCGGACACATAATCAATTTCGAACAAAACAAAGGTAGCTCCAAAAGCAAGTAGGTAAGAGTTGTCATTCTTGACGCTACATGTCGTCTTGTCCTTTTCTTCTACCAATCATCAAAATATATTACAAAGAGTATTCAAGTAACAGAGCGGACAAGAAGTTTTATGCCGATGCCAATGCCTCCCTTTTGAAAAGGACGGGAAAAATTTGCCCCACTCTGATAACAAATTCTTGCCATACAGTCAGAAGGGTCTGGCATTACATACAAATTGTCTCTTTTGTTGTTGTTGGGTTTTTTTTTTTTTTGTTTTTTTTTTTGGTTTTTTTTAGATAACAGCCTTTGGCAATTCATCCACATTGCCTCTAAGGGGACAATTTGCATAAAATATCAATGCCTATTTCTGGGGCGAAAAAGAAAAATATTTGTCAATTTGTCATCTGCTAAATTAAACCTAAAGATCGAGGTTAAAAAGATCACGCTGGTGGTGGTTTTTAGACACATGATCAGGCAATCAAACAAACTCTTTTTTAACCCTCGCCATACGGAATAAATTAAGACGCCTCACCCACCTCTAATTATCAGCCAATCAGTTTACTTGATCCAGGCCGTTGAAACAAATTCACATACTTAATGTCAAACAGTGTAGATCCAGATCAGTTGGCTTCTGAAGAAGCCAACTGATCTGGATCTGCACTGTTTGTAAAGGCAGGGCATGTCCTGGTTCAGCAGGACCAGGGTTCATTTCAATTAAAATAGAAAAAAATGTTGCCTTTGGAAACAAAAAGACACACGTAAAAAGAACAAAAATCGGAGACTCCGTTTTAAGTCTCTTCCTGTCCACACTGCATTTGAGGCTGTATACACTCAAACCAGTGCCGACTTAAGCCCTATTTAATTTTCAAAGTAACCAGAATGGTTTCAATGATCCCAAAGGAAACAAGAAGCCACAATTCGCTCACCTGCATATTTGCAAATGCCATGCAACAGTCTTCCAGTATTGCCACAGCAACTTGGACACATACATGTATATGACCATACCATAAAATGGTCAAAGGTCATCCTAGTCTCATCATTTTAACAAACTTGGTAGTCCTTGAGTACCCAACGTTGTGTACCAAGATTCAGCCTCAACGCTTTCTTAGCATTGGCGAAGAAGACTTTTAGTGTTTTTTACCATATATAGGCATGGCAGCCATCTTGTTCAATGATGCAGAACTATTCGAACAAAGTGTCAACATCCCTTCTACAGAAGGGACCATGTGAAATCTGGTGAAAATGGGTCAAGTGGTTTTAAAGAGAAGAGGTTTAAAGAGCTCAAGGTTTTATTTGTTTGTGTTGAGGTTTTACAGCCCAGTAAACCCAATGGGGTCATGTCGAGCGTGGTCAGTTTACCTAACCACACGTTTACTGGGCAGGCTTATTCCTCTAAGAGGTTAATTAGTATTGTGCACATTCCTTTACCAGAAACAGGTTTTATACCTGCATATAGCACAGGGACAAGGGCAGATAAACCGGGGGGAGGGGGGGGGGGGTGGTAACTAAAACATTTTACTTCTTTAATCATGCATTGCAAATTTCTGCCATTAGTCTTAAATTCATATTGAAAACAAAAAAAGTTCAACTTTCCCCCCATACAAATCAAAAGAGAGTCAAATATGACCTTGGCATGAAAAGGTCCAAGGTCAACCAATGATCATCATTTAAAGAAACTTGGTAGACCTTGAGTCCTCGATGCTATATACCAAGGTTCAGCCCCAAAGCTTTCTTGGTTCGGGAGAAGATTTTCAAGAATTTTTACCACATATGGACATGGCCGCCATCCTAGTCAATTGCGCGGAACCATTTGAACGAATTGGCAATCGATAGAAGGCCCATGTGAAATCTGGTGAAAATTGCACAAAACATAGATTGTGGTACTCGTTAGAACCGCCTCGCCGAGGCGGTTCTAACGAATACCCATAATCTATGGTTTGAGCAGAAATATGAAAAATATCAGTTTTTTATCTGAAAATTTTCAGTTTTGAGCAGAAATATGAAAAATATCAATTTTTTTATCTGAAAATTTTCAGTTTTTTGGGGAGAAATTTTCTATATATTTGAATAGGCATGTTTTCGTAATGCTGCTGTTTTTTGCACCCGAGAAAAAAATGAATTTTAGGGGAATGTGAAACAGCAGTAATTTTTCTATTCACGATTAATACACTTGCTCAGCGGTCATTGTACTCGAATATCCTCGGTTCTTATCTTTATACCTCGTGTATCTACCAGAAACATTAGGCATTTTGCAGTTTCAGGAAGAACATTTAAAAATTACACAATTTTATACATGTCTATAGCCCAGTGGCAAGGGCAGATAATCCTCAGGGGACAAAATTTTAATCATAACCTAAAGGTTTTACTACTTTAATCACACATTGTAAGTTTCAGCTGTTAGTCTTTTATACATTCTGAGAAAATGAGATTTCAACATGTTCCCCATACAAATGCATGGAGACCTAAATTTGAACTTGCCATAAAAAGGTCAGGTCCACTTACAGTCATCATTTGAACAAACTTGGTAGACCTTGAGTCCTCAATGCAACATACCAAGATTCAGCCTCAAAGCTATGTATCTTGGTTCTGGAGAAGAAGATTTTTAAGTGTTTTACCATATATGGGCATGGCTGTCATCTTGTTTGATGGTGCGGAACCATTTGAACAAATTGGCAATACCCTTTTAGCAGAGGCTCCCATGTGAAATCTGGTAAAAATTGCTCAAATGGTTTCAGAGAAGAAAACATTTAAAAGTTACAGTTTTATATATGTATATAGCACAGGGGCAAGGGCAGATAACCCTCTGGGGACAAAATTCTGATTATAACTAAAATATTTACTACTTTAATCATACACTGTAAGTTTCAGCCATAAGTCTTCAATACATTTTGAGAAAATGACTTTTCAACATTTTCCCCATATAAATGTATAGGGATGCAAATCTGGCCTTGTTGTAAAAAAGGTCAAAGATCAACCTACGATCATCATTTGAACAAATTTGGCAGACCTTGAGTCCTTGATGCAAAATACCAAGATTCAGCACCAAAACTATCTTGGTTCTGGAGAAGAAGACTTTTAAGTGTTCTACCATATATGGGCATGTCGGTCATCTTGTTTGACGGTGCGGAACCATTTAACAAATTGGCAATACCCTTTTGAGAGAAGGCCCCATGTGAAATCTGGTGAAAATTGCTCAAACCTTTTAAGAGAAGACATTTAAAAATTACACAAATTTTACAGATGTATATTGCCCAGGGGAACGGCAGATAACCCCCAGGTGACAAAATTTTGATATAACAAAAATGTTTTACTACTTTAATCACAAATTGTAAGTTTCAGCCATTCAATACGTTTTGAGAAAATGACTTTTCAACATTTTCCCCATACAAATGCATGGAGACCCAAATTTGACTTTGCCGTAAAAAGGTCAAGGTCAACCTAGGGTCATCATTTCATCAAACTTGATAGATCTTGAGTCCATGATTCTATATACCAAGATTCAGTCTTGAAGCTTTCTTGGTTCTGGAGAAGAAGATTTTTAAGTGTTTTTACCTTATATGGGCATGTCGGCCATCTCGATTAACGGACCGTGACCATTTGTAAAAATTTTCAATCCCCCTTTAGCACAAGGCTCCACATGAACTCTGGAGAAAATTGGCCCAAGGGTTACAGAGGAGAAGTCGTTCAAAGGTGTGGACGGACGGACAATGACGGACGGCAAGTGGTCACAATAGCTCATCCTGAGCTTTGCTCAGGCAAGCTGAAAATACAATCTACACTACGGTGAAGTACAAGGAGACATTTAACCCTTAAAGCGCCAATCACAACTATTGTCGTCTGCTTCACTTCTGCCGGTTACTTTAATTAGAAGTCATTGTTGCAAACAGTGTAGACCCAGATCAGACTGCTCCTTTAGGAGCAGTCTGATCTGGTCCACACTGTTTGCCTATATGCAAAATGGAAGTTTAAGAAGTTTGCAAGAAGATGCAGCAGACGACATAAGCAGACGACATTTTCAGATGCAGTTTTTCTTGGCGCTTTAAGGGTAACAGCCTCCACACGGAACTTAACACCAGTTGTAGTAAAGTCAATTAATTTATCGAAAAGGCAAGAATGGAAAGAAATTTAGTTGGTTGGTTTGGAGTTTAAACGCCCAGTTAACACTATTAAGGTCATGTCGAGTCGATCAGTCTACCTAACCACATGTTTCCTGGATAGACTTAGTCCTCTAATCGGTTAACCTACTTGGCACATTCTTTTGCCAGAAAGTGACAACTGCTCTTCTTGAATCAGTGGAAGGGAGAGAATGAAAATATTTTATGATCAATCTCTATACGGAAGACTGTTGCAAGACCTGGCCGGGATCGGACCCGCAACCTCCTGACCACCAGCTGGACACAAGAAAGAAACTGAGGATATCTAGTGTATAGAAAATGTAAGAAAAAAAATCCAATTCTTTTATTTCCCAATAACATACGCTTGGGCGCCTCATCTGTCTCCTTGGGTCCATTCAGAAAATAAAATGTAGTGAACCCTCCTTACAATGATAGCATGTCTCCAAAGATGTTGCTATTAAAATGAATTTGCTGTTGTAAAGAATCCTTAATAAGCAGAAAGGTACATAAGAAAGCCCTTGTTTTATTCTAATTTCCTCATATATTTTGGATATTTGTTAGAATTGCCTCACTGAGGCATTAAGGCCATTCTAACAACTATCCAAAATGCATGTTTCTTGAAGTATTACATGTATATACAATGTTCTTGCATAATTTCTGATTAATTTGCATCATTTGAGTGAAGGTTTCCGGGAACTGTTCTATCTACATCACTCTGAAAGACGTTTTTGCTTGGCGTTTTATTTTAAATGAAAATATTTTGTTCTGATAGACCATAACTTATCAGAAACCATTTGTCTTTTCTGTTTCTGTGTTTTGGTCTCAAATGTGTACCCTAAAATTAAATTTACAGCCAAAAGTTGGTCTGACTTATGCAATTTCTATAGTAAACTAAAGTGATTTTTTTTTTTTTTCACTTTTTTTTTTTTTTTTTTTTTTTTTCATTTTTGTCTTATAAAATATTTTTTACTTTTCTTTTGCTGAATTTGAATTACTGATAGTTCACAACAATATTGTGAAAATTTCCGAAAAATTGAACAAGCGGAACTTGTTGAAATCTGCCTCCAAGTTATTAAACCCTACAGATTTCTACATAATTTGCATTCATTTTTACCATGGGAAAAAGTGAACATATTTGATTTTTTAAAAAACAAAGGCTAGAATAAAACTGTTTTTGTATAGGTAGTTCCGACAAATGGTTTTGCATTAAATCATGACAAAAGCATGCAAATTTTCTTTATCTGTGTAAAGTGCCAAGCTAAACACGACTTTCTAAAAGATGTGGAAAGCACAGTAGTCAAATTACCATTATAACGAATTTTGTTGTTGTATCGAGAACGAATTTTGTTGTTGTAATGAATGTTCGTATAAAGAGGGTTGACTGCTTATTCACCTTGAGCACAGCTGCATATCAATATTGTAACAGTTAATCATACAACGTCATTACTCAGTGGATAACGTCACATCATAAAAAAATGATCACACGTTACATAACGCTTGGTTACTGACACGTATTATATGGCATCACGCTGTCCGTGACAATTATGTTTTCTTTTGAAAAAACTGTTTAAATTCTGTCACTTCTATTGCCATAAAATACACATTATGAAAACACGCCTATTCAAATATACTGAAAATTTTTCCACCAAAAAATGAAAATTTTCAGATAAAAAATTCTGATATTTTTCATATTTCTGCTCAAAACATAGACTGTGGGTACTCATTAGAACCGCCTCGCCGAGACGGTTCTAACGAGTACCCACAATCTATGTTTTGAGCAGAAATAAGAAAAATAATGTGTACCCCTGTAAACCCCAGTTTTACTATATAAAATTTGGGGTTTAAGGGGGTCTAAATTATATAGGAGTGTTTTCGTGATGAACGACTCGTGTAAGATCCTCTATAATTCAAGTATTTGTTGTAGATGGCGGTTGTTCATGCAGTGTGGACAATCCTAAGTCTGTCCACTTCTGTTCCTGTTCTTGAAGTGTTTCATTGGTTGGTCCATTCTCTGGCTCGAGCTCTGGCAGCTCCATCTGTGGAACAGCTATATCTTCCTTCGGCAATTCATCTTCTCGCCATTTCTCGTCAATAATATCCATCAATCGTCCATCCCTTGTCACGTGACTGTCCATCACACCAGTATCAAGTTTTAAACTGAAACAGATTGTGAACTTTTTGTTCAAGAAAACCTCAACCATTTCATCCCTGCAGACCAAACAGATACCTTTACAAACAGTGTAGATCCTGATGTGAAGGCTCATAACGAGCCATCTTATCAGGATCTACACTGCTTGCCCCTGTTATTGATTGTTAATGAAACCCAAATTTGCAACAAAGATGCCTAGAATTTCAGATATGGGAAAGTCCATTTCTGAAACTTTGTGGGGGGGGGGGGGGGGGGGGGGGGGAGGGGGAATGATCTGTACTCTAAAACGAAGAATTTGCAACTCCCCAACTCCCCCACGCCCCCAGCCCGCCAACTCACCCCACTTTCTGAAAAGTGACGATCTGTGCTCTAAAAGAGGCAGAAGAATTTTTTTTCCTTTTAAAGAACATCGGTCCTAGACTTAAAGCTTGTCGGTTAAGCTGACCAAAATAATACCATGACTATACTGGTCACTAGTGACCAGCCTAGTCATGATATTATTTTGTTTTATTTTAGTAGATTATCAAACAGGATTTAGTCAATGGAGACAGGAGCCAGTCTAGACATAGATTTGCGTGTGGTTTTGGTATTTTCATCCGATTTTTTTTATTTATTTATTTATTTATTTACTTATTTATTTTTATTTATTTCTTTTTTTTTCACTTTTTTTTTTTTACTTTTCGAAACCTTTGAGTCAATACGAAAACACACATATTCAAATATATTGAAAATTTCGGAAACTGAAAGTTTTCCGATAAAAATTCTGATTCAAATACAGTCGAACCTCGTTATCTCGAACTCGCTTATTTCGAATTACCACTTATCTCGAAGTGAAAATCTGGTCCCTGTTTTAACATAAACTATGACAACAGGTAACAAAATAATGTGGAAAAGAGGAGAAATTGCTCCTCTGGAGCAATTTCTTCTCTTTTCCACATTATTTTATATATATATTTCTAACTTCAGGAGTCAAATTACATATTCATTTGTTAAATGTGGTTATTCAATTTATTGTTTTCCTCACTCTCTCAACTCTGATATGTCGAAGTACGGATATCTCGAAGTGTTTCAGTGAGTCCCTTGGAATTCGAGATAACGGGAGTCGACTGTATATTGAAAATTTCGGAAACTGAAAGTTTTCTGATAAAAATTCTGATAGTTTTCATATTTCTGCTCAAAACAAAGATTGTGGGCACTCCTTAGAACCGCCTTGCTGAAGCAGTTCTAACAAATTTCAAGTACCCACAATCTATGTTTTTGAGCAGAAATAAGCAAAATAATGTATACCCATTTAAATAAACCCGGGCAGTTTTACTATATAAAAGTGGGGTTTAAAGGGGTCAAAATTATATAGGTATGTTTTCGTTACAGTCCGTGTTTTGGTGGATTTTTAAAGGTGGGGACATAAATTTGCTTAATTTGCTTTTTTGTGTTGATGCTTTTGTATTATTATTTTATTTATTTATTTTTTTTTTTTTGTATTTCTGTATGAAACTGTATTTTGTTGGTACACAGAAGAGCCTCTATGAGGTGCTTCTAAAGAGTACTCAAAACATGTTTTCATATGGAGAAATAATGAAATAATATATAAACAAGAGGGCCATGATGGCCCTGTAACGCTCACCTGAGCAACATAGCACTTTGAGAGCCTGATCTAGAACTGATCAAGGCAAACATTCTGATCAATGTTCAAAATGATTATATTAACAAGTAAGACAATGTAGCATGTCTAATGGACTGTGAAATAAAGGTCAAGGTCAAATATGGATGACTGCACTCAAGAGGCCATGCTAAGATGTATGCATGTACTAAGTATCACTGGCTGTAGGAGCAATAGTTACTGAGAAACTGGCCTAAACACAAACACTTCACAAGTACCAAATATCACTCTGTAGGACCAATAATTACTGAGAAACTGACCTAAATGGAAAAAACTTAAGAGAGTCACTAGACAGAAAACTATACATCACCTTGAAATCATCAAGAAAAAACATTCTGAGCAAGATTCCTGATGATCACGTCAAAAATGTGGCCTCTAGAGCATCAACAAGGTTTTCCTTTGATTTGGCCAGGTGAACTAGTTTTTGATATCAAGTGACCCACTTTTAAACTAGACCTAGAAATCATCAAGACAAACATTTTGAGCAATATTTATGATGATTATTTCAAAAATGTGACCTCTGGAGTGTTACCAGTTTTCTGCTGATTTGGCCGGGTCACCTAGTTTTTGACCCCATATGACCCAGTTTGAAACTTGACCTAGAAATCAAGACAAACATTTTGAGCAAGATTCATGACGACTGCTTCAAAAATGTGACCGGTAGAGTGTTAACAAGGTTTTCTGCTGATTTGGCCAGGTGATCTAATTTTTGACCCCAAGTGACCCAGTTTCAAACTTGACCTAGAAATCATCAAGACAAACATGTTGAGCAAGATTCATGATGATTACTTGAAAAATGTGACCACTAGAGTGTTAACAAGGTTTTCTGCTGATCTGGCCAGGTGACCTAGTTTTTTACCCCAGGTGACCCAGTTTCCAACTTGACCTAAAATCAAGACAAACATTTTGAGTAAGATTCATGCTGATTTGGCCCGGTGACCTAGTTTTTGACTCCAAGTGACCCAGTTTCATACTTGACCTAGAACTCATCAAGACAAACATTTTGAGCAAGATTCATGATGATTGCTTGAAAAATGTGACCGCTAGTGATAAGAAGATTTTACGCTGATTTGGCCAGGTGACCTAGTTTTTTACCCCAGGTGTTCCAGTTTCGAACTTGACCTAGAAATCATCAAGACAAACATTTTGAGCAAGATTCATGATGATTGCTTCAAAAATGTGACCGCTAGAGTGTTAACAAGGTTTTCTGCTGATTTGGCCTGGTGACCTAGTTTTTGACCCCACGTGACCCAGTTTCATATATATCCTAGAACTCATCAAGACAAACATTTTGAGCAAGATTCATGATTATTGCTTCAAAAATGTGACCGCTAGAGTGTTAACAAGGTTTTCTGCTGGTTTGGCCTGGTGACCTAGTTTTAGAACCCACATGATCCAGTTTCAAACCTGATCTAGAAATCATCAAGACAAACATTTTGAGCAAGATTCATGATGATTGCTTGAAAAATGTGACCGTTAGAGTGTTAACAAGGTTTTCTGCTGATTTGGCCAAGTGACCTAGTTTTCGAATCCAAGTGACCAAGTTTCGAACTTGACCTAGAAATCATCAAGACAAACATTTTGAGCATGATTCATGATGATTGCTTCAAAAATGTGACCACTAGAGTGTTAACAAGGTTTTCTGCTGATTTGGCCCGGTGACCTAGTTTTTGACTCCAAGTGACCCAATTTTGAACTTGACCTAGAAATCATCAAGACATACATTTTGAGCAAGATTCATGATGATTGCTTCAAAAATGTGACCGCTAGAGTGTTAACAAGGTTTTCTGCTGATTTGGCCCGGTGACCTACTATTTGACCCCAAGTGGCCCAGTTTCATACTTGACCTTGAAATCATCAAGACAAACATACTGAGCAAGATTCATGATGATTGCTTCAAAAATGTGACCGCTAGAGTGTTAACAAGGTTTTCTGCTGAACTGACCTGGTGACCTAGTTTTTGACCCCAAGTGACCCAGTTTTAAACTTGACCTAGATTTAATAGAGGCAAACATTTTGAGCAAGTTTCATCAAGATTGGGTCAAAACTATGACCTCTAGAGTGTTAACAAGTTTTTCCTTTGATTTGACCTGGTGACCTAGTTTTTGACCCCAAGTAACCCAATATCGAACTTGACCTAGATTTCATAAAGGCAAACATTCTGACCAAGTTTCATCAAGATTGGGTCAAAACTGTGACCTCTAGAGTGTTAACAAACTAATTGTTAACGACGGACAACGAACATAGGGTGATGACAATAGCTCACCCTGAGCTTATGCTCAGGTGAGCTAAAAAGGCAATCCCTCAAGGAGATGAATGCCCCCGCTACTGCCAGTTTGGCTATGCAGATTTATTAATTCTGAACAAAAAGCAAACTAAGTATTGCAAAATTGCCAAGTATATCATTTAAAGACTGTAACTCCAGCAATAAAAATTTGATGAGATTTCTTTGACCTTTATGCACATGCCCTTTGCTACAAGTTTCGAATCATTATTTTATAAACTGGGATTTAAGGAGACACAAATCCTCCTGTGCCATGCGTATAAGGAAAATTTCTAAGTAAATCCAGGGTATGTAACTCTAGCAATAAAAATTTGATTAGAGTTCTGTGGCCTTTATGCAAATGCTCAGCCTATATTCTCACTTGGCTGCAATTTCAAATCATTTTGAAAACTGTTGCGGAGACACGAACCCTACTATGTCATGTGTATAAGGCCACATTTCTAGGTAAATTAAGGGCATGTAACTCTGCCAACAGTAATACGATCAGAATTCTGTGATTTTCATGCACATGTCCAGCCTATATTTTTAGTATGGTTCAAGCTTCAAACTATTACCTTGAAAACTGTAGGAGTTGTGGAGACACTATCAGTTCTAAAATGTGTGTATATAGATAAATGGACGGATACAGGGACGTATGACAGAGGGTAAAATTAGGCCAAATAAAAAAAATGTATATTTAGGGTAACCCCACCCTACCTAATTTTCCTGATGAAACCTAGCATTTTTTTTTTTCATATTTTCTCAAAAAAAAAAAAAAAATACGCTAAACATTCCGATAAGAAGGGCTGAGCAAACAGTGTAGACCCAGATCAAACTGCTCCTAAAGCAGTTTGATCAGGGTCTACACTGTTTGCCTTTCTATCAGTACTTTTAGAAACATTTAAGGAAAATCAAACAGAACTGGTAAAATTTTATGTGCATTATGTGCAAAGTCCAAATATAGTTGGTAATTATGGTATTATTCTTCATAAAAAAATTAAAAAAAAAAAAAAAAAAAAAAAATCCCTGCCTACCCTACCTATTTTTTTTTCTAACATGTTACCCTAAACACACATATTTTTTTATTTGGCCTTATATGTATAAAAATTATAAATAATTATATATATATAAAAAAAAAAACCTTATCCTAGAGCTGTGATTTAGTCATTACCCCTGCTTTCTGCTCATATTTAGCACATTATTCAGTTACACAATGCTTAGAAGACTGGTTCCCATCTGATTTTGAACCAGCATAAAAATGATTTATATTTAACAAATTCCTGCCTTTCAGAATGTATTTGTTTCTGTCAGGTAAGGGAGGTGATGTGTTGTTCTAAAAATTAAGTCAAGGAGGAGTAATTTACCTTTGTTAGATTACAGAAAACCTGAAACTGAAAAGGTGTGGGGGTCAGTAAATTCAATCAAGACAACAAAGATACACTTGCTAGATATCCTTCCAGTACTGACTGGGGAGACAACTTTTGTGACTTCCTGTTTGTTTTTCCTGTCAGCCTTTTCATCCATAATTAGCAGGTTAAATATTGCCTCCTACAGTACTCTATAAGCACAGCCTTCTACTTTTAACCCTTGTTATGCTGAATAAATTAAGATGCCAAGCCCACTTCTAATTTCCAGCCAATCAGATTACTAGATCCAGATCTTTGATAGAAATTCACATATTTAATGACAAACAGTGCAGATCCAGATCAGTTGGCTTCTTCAGAAGCCAACTGATCTGGATCTGCACTGTTTGCTAAGATAGGGCATGTTGTGCTCAGCAAGAGAAGGGTTAACCTAAAAGTGTCAATCACAACTGCAGCAGATGAAAATTTTTCATTTTGTTTTTCATTTTTCAAAGAAAATAAGTTATGTTTCATGTGAATAGGTTCACATGAAATGTCAAGACTTATTTTCTTTGAAAAAAAAAAAAAAAAAAAAAAAGAACAATGCAAAAACACATGCACAAAAAAAAAAAAAAAAAAAAACAGAATGGTGCGGGCTGTAAATTTTGCTGGGTGCTTAATTAAGGGTCAAGCTTTTTTTTTTTTTTTTTTCAAATGGAGCCCTTGTAAGTATCCAAACTACCTGCCCTCTTCTAGAGGATTTTAGCCTCCTACTTACAAACTTAATGAAGCTATCCTGTATACCAACCTTGTACTCAACGTACAAGATGACCATAAGGCCAAATAAAAAAAATATATGTGTTTCAATTTACATGGAATTTTAAAATAGGGACGGTAGTTTAGAAAATATTTTTATTTTGTTAAAAGTTTTTATATGAGGTTAATAGGATTACAAAATGGCAGACACAGCCCGTGTTTGTAAATGACATATGCCTAATCCAAACATTGTATATAACACAATTAGAATATTTTCCGGCTGTAGGACTACTAGTATTTACTTGTTGGTACATTTCTGTAGATTATGGACTGTCCTTATTATCCAATTTTCTACCTGTTCTATTTTTAGAAACATACATGTATTAAATATATGAAAATCGTAAAATTCAACACTTAACATATCTGTTATAGCTTCAGTTAGCCATATATATTTTATTCCTGTATTTGAAAGACCTATGTAGCAAAGAAATTTATTGTTTATCGAAGATCATAGAAAAAACTTAAAAAAAAAAACGGAGAATGTTTGGTCTGGACTTCATACCCCTTGAAACTAAAGTAAACTAAGGAGCAAAAAGTGTGCCCAATGCAGGACGAACGCATGACCTCCTGCTTGCAAGTCAGGTGCCCTGCCAACTGAGCTAACCAGGCCGACAGTCCCGCCAATCACCACACTCCTCCCCCATTTTTAACTTTTAAGTGCAAGGCATCAACTGAACATACTATCAGTTTCTAGCCTTTCCCCGCACTCACCAGTTTACCTCATCACCATTAAAGTAAACTTAGGAGGAAAAAGTGTGCCTGATGCAGGACTCGTACCCGCGACCCCCTGCTTGCAAGTCAGGTGCTCTACCAACTGAGCTAACCAGGCCGACAGTCCCGCCAATCACCACAAAACGATAAATCTTGAGTTTAAAAAATAACTACAAATCGGTAGAGAGATTGGCTTCTTCATGAACTTTACATTGCAGTTAGTACCTGTATGAGTGACTATGATGCTCTACTTCGTGAAAGACCCGGCATTTGATGGCAGCTGCATGTGGGATGAGAGATTGCATTACCCTCATCTCTAGTTCCTAAAGGCAGGGATTGGCAACCAAGGAGCGTTACATAGGCTCCTTCCTCATGTCTGTATGGTGGTCAGTGTTGGTGACTTCAGGGTGGTCACGAGAAGAGGGGGAGAAATATAACAGGTATACAGATTACTTCTACAGCTTTGCTGCAGCAGCTGGCTATTATGGCGATGTTGGTACAGTGTTCGGCTTCTTCACTAAGTTAAGCACCATTCATTGCAGTTAGTTCCTGAATGGGTGACCGTGTACACCACAACCTCTTTTTAACACTATTGTTGGAATCCATAGCATAGACTGTGTTAGTAAAACAATTGTGTAATATCCAAACAAAAATGTATAGATTATATTGAAAAAAAAATGACCATTTATGGTATTTTTTCAATATGATCTATATATTTTTGGGATCCATCTTTGAACTGGTATATCCAAAATCGTGTTATAATGAACCATGTAATAAAGAGGTTGTAGTGTGCTTGACTTTGTGAAAGACCCGGTAAAGTCTACTTTGGTTCCAACCATCTTTATGCTAAAAGAAACTTTCTCAGAATTATCACCAAGTATTTCCCTTTAGCAAGCTGCCTGATGTCATGACTTTACTTCCGAATGTTTGCATATTTAATATCTAGCATTCGTATGAGAGAGATTCGGGCTCCTTTGGTTGTTCTTTGGTTTTATAACGATTTCTGGTGACTGACGAAAACTAGACAAATTGAGCATCACTTTTGATATAAAATATTTAGATCTCCTAACAAATACTAAACAGGCTATCATATACGTGATCTATTGTATACTGTACCTTCCAAATCAAAAGGTTTGACAAACTATCACAGTGAAACGAACGTGACTTTTAGTGTGCTAATATTTGGAGCATGTAAATGCATTTCCGAAATCAGTGCCCAAATCAAAAGTGTAAAATGTAGACTGGAGTGACGCGGTGGACGACTACTGACTGGCGCATCTCGCCACACGGCAAGTAGCCTCTGTCCTTTCGACATCACTCGGAAATACCTTTCCTGAATGACGTTTTATATAAATGAAAGTATTTTTTCTGAATGGCGATATCTTATCAGAAACCATTTGTGTTTTCTCTCTCAAAATATTTTACCCTATAATTAAAGTTTACTGACCCGTCGCCGTAAAACTAAATTTACGACCGTACAACCGCCGATTTACCTCCCCAAATGACAAATTTGAATACAGTGATCCCCATTTTTTTTTTTAAGTTTTATTTAATAGTTTTTACTTTTCTTTGCTGATTTTAAATTATTGATGTTTCATGACAATATTGAGGAAATTTAAGAAAATTTGAACCAAGGGAACTTCTTGAAAAGCTGTCTCCAATTTAGCTAGCTACCCTACTGATTTGTGCATAATTTGCAGTCATTTTTATTCTGGGAAAAAGTTAAAATATTCGATTTAAAAAAAAAAAATGAATAGAAAAAATAAAGGATATTTGCTCGTTTGAAGTGAATACCATAAATATTTTTAAATTGATTGTAATTAAAAAAAAAGTCAGTATTTTCTCGAGTGCGAAGCACGAGTGAAAATTTGAATGTTTTCATTACAGAAGATGAAAATATTTATAGCATATACAATAAAAAAAAAAAAAAAATCATTTTATTCTATCATTTTAACGCTTTTAGCGCTTCTGACGTCATTACGTCGCCAAACAAAACAGAAACATTAAGATGTCCACTTTATGCTATACAAACAACAAAGGTGCACCTGTGCAACCGCGCAGTATGCTCAACACCTTTGTTGTTAGTACATGTAACATTCCAATGTCATAAAATACAGTTTCCGCATTATAAATATCATTCTGCTTATAACACAAAGACTCAGAGTTAATATTCCAGAACATATGCATCGCATGATTGTGTCCTCGGACCCATCAATATTGATGGGTCCGAGTTGTGTCGAACAAATTCCGGACGGCTAGCCTAGCCCATGTGGCTTGGCTAGACGTCCGTTTCCGGACGGCTAGCCTCCGAGTCCAGGGATGAGTTGCATAAGGCGAGCGTTACAGAGCGCTTCGGAGCGCTTCGCTATGCAACGGT
This sequence comes from Anodontia alba, assembly GCA_964016985.1. Taxonomy (NCBI): domain Eukaryota; kingdom Metazoa; phylum Mollusca; class Bivalvia; order Lucinida; family Lucinidae; genus Anodontia; species Anodontia alba. Next base: position 93,495,526 of record OZ024831.1, read on the forward strand.
ACGTTACCAAAAAGCGCTTTGTGGCGCTTCGTAACTGTGTTTGGAGCTGACTCCCTGTCTGAAACAGAACGTTGCATAGCAACCAGACAAAACAAAATGGCGGCGCCCAACGTAGTCAGTGCCCGTTTTAAGAATTTTTTTTTTTTGTTGTTGTTGTTTTTCTTGTTCTTGGACGAAGTGCATTGTGCATAAATGACCATAGAACACAAAACCAATCGCTGAAGCAAGCACCGCTAGCTTTTTACGAGAAATTCCCAGTTTGAAAATCGTGTCATTTTGGCATACATTTTAAAAAGCGCTCCCATCAAACGGACCGTTGCATAGCAAGAACAAATCGCTACTGAGCGCTAGTTAAAAGCGCTTTCCTTATGCAACTCGACCCGGTTTCCGACTGCTAGCCACTGCCTTTTTTTTTTTTTTTTTTTTTTTTTTTTTTTGTAGCGAGTGACAATGATTTTGAATTGTTCCGAAGAAAATCAGTTCTGCTAACAATCTTTCTGAAGTTATCCAACAGGGCCATTGACGTTATTGCGACGTTGTATAAACGTCGTGTGTCATATTACTGTCCTTTCGACAAAAAAGACGTTTTTTTGCTTGGCGTTTTATCTTAAATGGAACTATTTTGTTCTGATAGACTATATCTTATCAGAAACCTTTTGTCTTTTCTGTTTCTGTATTTTGTTCTCAAATATGTACCCTAAATTAAATTTATCGCCAACAAATTGTCTGACCTATGCAATTTATATAGTAAAGTGAATTTTTGGATTTTTTTTTTTTTTTTTTTTTTTTTTTTTTAACTTTTCTTTGCTGAATTCAAATCATTGACGTTTCACAACAATATTGTGAAAATTTCAGAAAAAATTGAACAAGCAGAATTTGGTGAAAATCAGCCCCTAAGATACCTACCCTACACATTTCTGTATAGTTTGCATTCGTTTTTACTATGGGAAAAAGTGAAAATATTTGATTTTTTTTTAAATCGTTGACTAGAATAAAACTGTTTTTGCAATGGAAAAAAAAGGTAAGAGAAAAGTCCAGGGAGTGCCACAATCGCAAACCGCAGCCCTTCCCAGACACCAAGAGGAAGAGGAAACCGACAAATCCAAACAAGCACAAATCGAACAAACGTACGAAAAGCACTAAGATTAGCTCACTCTTCCCCAAGCGAGGTAATCGCAATACTTAAGGGACTGGAAAACACAAGAACAAAATGACACATGGTAAGACATACAACAAATCGCCTCGAAGAATAAACCACAAAGCAACAAAGAGTAAGACTAACACCGGGGCCATCGCATTAGAACGGTCAGTAGAGTAAACCACCAGGGGGTTTAAAGCACTTTTACAGCTAGCTAACTTCACCCTGGGTCCTGATGCTACTCTTAATACAGAAATACATAAAAATTCGGTTCGCCTAAAGGCTCCCAACTCAGTCAATGCATCAAAGCGAAAACATAAAAATCAAATTAATCACTATAATAAACAAAAGACGAGTACTCATGGCTAATTCTACAGTATGCCAGAGTAAATGAAAACCAATAGTTGAACCACGGCGGGCCAAGCCAAAGACATGTCATTTTGTTCTTGTGTTTTTCAGTCCTTTTAGTATTGCGATTGCCTCGCTTGGGGAAGAGAGAGCTAATCTTAGTGCTTTTCGTACGTTTGTTCGGTTTGTGCTTGTTTCGATTTGTCGGTTTAACTCCTCGTTTTAGCTAGTTGATAGGGTCGGGTATAAAAGCCAAGTCCGATCCGATCCGCCGATCATAAATTTTATTTTTGTCATTATATCTAAACTACGATTCAAATGTCCAGTATATCAGTTTTATATTATCATACATTGCCTAATTAAATATTCGACAAAAGATATTTCTTTTTTCAATGCTTTTGGATTTGATTTTTAAGCAGTTTTCTGTCTTCTAGGGGTATAAAAGCCAAGTCCAGTAAATATATAAGAAAATCATAGTTTTCTCAGTAGTGAAGCTAATATATACAGAGATCAGCTCTGTCTCAGAGAATAAATGGTCACTAGAACATAATTAGTTTCTTGCATATGAAAATTATGTCATATATAAACTATTTTAGCCTTTTTTTCTGTCCATATTTGCTTTGCACGGATACTATTCTAAAAATAGAAACGCTGGACCGCAACGAATACGAAAGCTACAAAATGACCTAACTACTACTGTACAAAAAATAAAAAAAAAAAAAAAAAAAAAATAGACAAAAAAGGAGAAATAACATTAATACAGATATAAATATATATTAGATATTCTTAAAACACTATCTTCCGCGGTAAGAAAATTGCCCCATTTCGTCTCATTTCAGGACGTTGTTGTATGTAACGTCATGTTTACAGGTCTATTAATAGATGCGTCTAATTTGGTAAACAAACGGGAAAAAACTGATTTTCTTGAAACATATGTATATGCTTGTTGAATCACAATTCACATGTACTAAAATTTCAGCATTTATAGTTAAGTCTGTTCTATAAAAGAACAAAACAGAGACAAAAAATCAAGAAATCTCTCTCGGCTATTTTTTCTTCCGAGCTTGGCTTTTATACCCCTGAAACTAGAAAAAATTACTCTCAATCAAAAACTAGAGCAACGATTTTAATAATATCATTGCTGTAAATTACAGTTATATAATATGATCATATAAAACTGATATACTGGACATTTGAATCATAGCTTAGATATAATGACAAAAATAAAATTTATGATCGGCAGAAAAATGATCGGCGGATCGGATCGGACTTGGCTTTTATACCCTACCAGTTGATAGAAAAATCATGTGTAAATATTTTGTTTATGGCATTTAAATAATCAGTCGACGAGAACCTCTTATGAAAATAAACTTTTGACGAAAGACAGCTGTTATATTTTTCTGAAAAACATTGGCCATTTCAACGTCCGATAATCGTAAAACACAACATCCTGCCATCCAAACCAGAACGAGCCTCTCCATTAAAGACCGAGAGGCTTCGGGTGATTTGATCGTGTGACGTAATATTTAAAAAGGTCTATACACCATAGGATGTTGCATTAAACTCGAACACTTTAGACCAACGCTCCAAATTCTGTAACTTACAGACTGGACGACTATTTGTATGCACGATGTCTGTGTCTGGGCGAGGTGACCTAGTTATGAATTATAATTAGACACCGTTTCAAGCAAAACCAGTAGTCCAGTAAAACTAATCCAGATTTATCTGGCGCTGCCTCTATGTGACTCAGTTGCCTGGCAGCGTTAAAAATCTGTAAACTGTAACTGTAACTGTAGGATGTTGCATGAGGGACATCGTCATCCAAGAATAGAATATGTACAATATCAAAAATCAAAGTCATAAATTTAATAGATATTATCAATATTGTCCTATTATATTTATTAACATAAATCCAGAATCGATGCTTCGGTATCAGCATTTTATTTATTTATTTATTTATTTTTTATTGTTTTCTTTTTTGTTTTTGTTTTTTAACTGAAGTTTTTTTTTAGATAACTTGTATATACTAAAGACTTTATTAAAACAAATGCCCTTTAGGTGACACGAATGACTTGGGATTCTGTCCACTTGTGAGTGGCCTGGGAGTTTTATGAAATAAAGTTTTGTTCTGCTCTGAATACTCTCAACTATCGGCGCTTACAATTTCCATTCCGTTTCAATTACGCGCTGAATTTTCACCCCATTCTTTACGATATTTGAATTCTTTAATGACCTTTATATTTCAGTATTTCACGAATAGTCACTTTGTATCGCTCTCAGCCGAACGTTCCGTAACACGACTAGGTATTGGCTGATTTTCTCACGAACAAACGCTGTTTTTAAAGTTAACCCGGGCCTTGTGTGTGTGTGTGTGTGTGTGTGTGTGTGTGTGTTGAAAACTGTTATTTACAATCTGTCTGCAGTTTGTTCTGCGAAATAAAACAATAACTAGCCTATTTAGAGTCTGAAAAAGCCAACTGATCTGGAGCTACACTGTTTTTAAAGTCAGGGCATACTCGGGTTCAGCAGGACTAGGGTAAGAACATATTATCAACACGGTATCAGAGAAACAGATAAAGCGAGGTTTTTTTTAGTGATACTTTAGGGATAATTCTATCTGTTTGTCTTAAGACTATCTGTTTCGCCATTCATTAGAATTGCCTCATTTCTAATGAATACCTATAACATATGATTTTTATAGAGAACTTACGAAAATTATCCCCAAATTATTACCAAATGCCTACCTGATCTGTTGCTCTACGTAACATAAATATACTGATAGCAGTTGATGTGTGTTTGTATCACTTGGTAGCTAAGTGGTTTGGTTGAAACGGGTGCTCTGATAGGTTCTTCAGCTAAAAGGGACTCCTCTGGTTATAAACAGCTACCGGGTAAGCAATTATCAATGAAATGGTGGAAGATAAAACAGAGGTTTGTCTACGAAAAAAACTGAGTTAGCAAATCTCTGTACAAGAGAGTATGCTCTGAGTGGCCTAAACAAATAAGTGAAGATACCTAGGAAATGCCACCAACACGAAGCACAGCCTTCTCGAGGCACCAACAGAAGGAGGGATTAGAAACAAATAATGACAAAAGAAACATCTCATGGTATAAACCTTATAACCGTCCTCGAAACAACTTACAGTAGCAGCAGGTTATAGTAACTTAGTAAGTATAAATTAAATCAAGACGCAACAGAACAACTGCTAGAAATGGTCCAGAGAAGAGCGGAAAGATGATCGACAGGTCGCTACCATAATATATCAAGCGTCACAGACATCCTTCACAGTCTTGACTGGAGAACTTTAGAACAGAGGCACAGTGGGTGAGACGCTCTCATCAATATCGCCAATTAAGAGCTGGCACATTATCAATTTCGTTAACAATCATTTAGTGGAATGAACTCCTCAGCAAGACTTGCCTGGCAGAGTCGCTCGAAATCTTCAAGACTGAGGTAGCGAAGATCGAGCACTCTGGAGTCAATGAAATTTTCCAAATATCACTCTATGCTGACCCTGACTCTTCTTGCTTCTATCTTTCCCCAGTATTTCTTATACTTTAACCTCATCTTTTTTTCTTTTTTTTTTCACTTATATTTCCTTTCTCGCACTCCACTGGTCCATTCCTCAAAGTTGATCGGAGGCATACATGCCAGAATAAAAAAAAAAAAAAAAAAAAAAAAAAAAAGAGAAAAGAAAACAGAGGAACCACCTTGGAACCCTGTGCGGAATCCCGAGAACAAGACAAATCATCGACAAGACAACTCATCGACTCGATAATTGTCTCGATTCCGGAATCCCGACGGGAGCAGATTTCTCTGGCTTTATTCCAACAAATCTATACTGGCACTGCTGACCTAGATAAAATAAAATAGATCAAAATCCCCATCCCTGCCCCCTCCCCACTCCCGCCTACCCAACCCTTCAACCCATCTTCGTCGAAGCGTTTTTTTTTTTCTTTTTTTTTTTTCTTTTTTTTTTTTTGTTCTTTTTTTTTTGTTATTCTTGTTAGTGTCCATCTGATCGTTGACTATAAATATTTTTAATGACCCGTCCAAATTTTTGCCACTAAATTTTCAATCAAGCCAACCACCTCAATGGTATATAATGGTCAAGTCTAGTTGAGATGACAGAGGAATTGTTAAGGAGGAGTATTCGGTGATAATTATGGGAAAATTTGCTACAGTTCTCCGTAAAAAAAAATGTCGGTACTCATTAGAAGCGCCTCGACGCTTCTAATGAGTACCTTTAACATATGTATTTTTATGGCGTTATAAGAAACATTATACTAACATTAACATCAAATACTCCTACCGGATGATAAACGGCGTAGCTCCTTCGTGACTGTTGCCCGGCTACGTTAAAAATCTGCCTAAAAGAGATGATAAACCGTAGAGAAGATAAACTGCGAACGGCCTATGACGGCCACTCCATTCTTACATTTTACCAGTTGACATGCGCATTGATTGGGAATTCCCACGTCGTTGACTATTTATAGCGCAGTAAGCTTGTATATGTTGTAATAATATTTTGCTAAAGTTCGTAAAGCGGACAGTCCTTGCGTGCAACAACTATGACAACAATACCAGTTCAAGTGTTAAAGCGGTTTACATTGCAAACCAGTAGAAAGGGTTTCAATGGATTATTGCCAGTGTTAATCTTACACGCACGCGACTTGCACGTAAACAACGCCCGTTTTCTAGAACTGTCCGAAAAAAGGAACCACCGTTTGCGTTCTTTGAAAATGTACAATCAGTTTGCAGAGAATTCCCGGAAAATGTCGGTCTTCGCTGGTAAAGATCATGACTATATATTCAGACAGGTAAGAAAAACATGTTTACATTTTCTTCACTGATTGGAAATGTCTGCTCAAAGCATAATTTCAAGGTTTGCTTACAGTTGTCATCTGATAACGTTTTCTTGGCACTGACACAATAGCGGACAATACCGTACAGACCCTAAATACACTCTATCTTACCATACTTTCCTTTAAGTTTGAACAATACCATTTACTGCCTGTTGATGTTAAAACATTGCTGGAGTTCTGCAAACTGTACACACTGATTAGACACCACATTCTTGGAGCTGCCATTTTAGATATTCAAGAGGGCAAATCTAAGCTATATGTACCTTAAAGAACTGCAGGAGAGCTGTCACAGTGGACTCCTTCTTCCCTTCCAGTACATGTAATAAATACAGATAGATAGACTTTTCTGAGGAATAAATACAGAAGATCCTCAAAAAAGTAGGTTAAGTTTACCAGTGCCACCAAGAGGCAAACCATGATGGACCACAGGTACTTGGATTGTTTTGCCATGATTTTCCCGAAAAGGTGTAGTAAGAAGTCAAAACATGAGTTAAGTCAATTTTTCATACTGAAATATGAGTTAATTTTTTTTAAGTTTTTTTTTTCATACTTATCAGTATAGAACACTAGACTAGCTATCTATACCACATTACAAAAACATGCCTAGTCAAATATACTGAAAATTTTACCACCACAAAATGAAAATTTTAAGATAAAACATTCTGATATTTTTCATATTTCTGCTCAAAACATAGATTGTGGGTACTCGTTAGAACTGCCTCTATGTTTTTGCAGAATACCCACAATCTATGTTTTTGCAGAAATAAGAAAAATAATGTATACCCCTGTAAACCGCAGTTTTACGATATAAAAGTGGGGTTTAAGGGGGTCAAAATTCTATAGGTATGTTTTCATGATGAGTCTAGCTTTCTATACCAGTGTGGATTTTTTTTTTTTTTTTAAATCTTTACTCATATTTTAACTTTTAACACATTTCACAAGCTTTCAGGCAAATTAACAGGCCAAGCACTTGAGTGATGGACAGTAGCTTGGAAACCCACAACTCCATTCACCTAAGGTTGAGCAATTCTGCTTTCAATCTTTTGTTGCCAGAATAATTTTCTGTATGTTTTTTTTTTCAAACATTTGACTAAATGCCTAAAAGCGTGAAATTAAAGAAAATAGAAATCACTTCTTTAATTTCTACAACTACCTAAAAATGAAGAGGGTGTTTAGGACATATTCTCACAACTTCATTCACTCTTTCCTTGATTGTCATAAGCAACCGTATTCATTCTATAAATATTTTACATGATCAGCATTTTGTTTAGACTATACCTTGTTAAAATTGTTGATACTGTTTACAGTTATTCACATGCTTGTCAGTGGTTAGACTAGCTCCTAGACCTTGATGTCATGTTTTATCACTCCTAACTATATGCTTATTCAAATTTATATATTATACCTTGTAGCCAGTCTTTGATTTTGGTCTCTGAAATCTCCCAGATAAACTGCTGCTATCAAAGAGGCAAAGTCAAGCAGTAGGCTGTAGATGATCTCTAATTTATTAAGTATAATAATATTTATGATTTATTGATAATTTTGATATCCGACTAGTAGCTAGTCTAGTCAGTGGTTAGTCATTATTTTATAGTACCCACTCAATATCTAGCATTTTGGTACACTTGTTTTAGCTCTCCTGAGGAAATGCTCAGTCTATGGGTGAGCTATTGTGATGACCCTCTGTCCTGCATCGTTCTTTGTCCGTCGTCCATCGTCAACAATTAGTTTGTTAACACCCTGGAGGTCACAGTTTTGACCCAATCTTAATGAAACTTGCTCAGAATGTTGACCCCTATAAAATCTAGATCAATTCAAAACTGGATCACTTGGGGTCAGAATCTAGGTCGCCAGGTCATTTCAAAGGAAAATCGTGTTAACACTCTAGAGGTCACATTTTTGAAGTTATCAGCATGAATCATGCTCAAAATGTTGGTGATTTCTATGTCAAGTTTGAAACTGGAGCACGAGGTCAAAAACTAGGTCACCAAGCCAAAGGAAAACCTTGTTAACACTCCAGAGGTTACATGTTTGAAGAAGTCATCATGAATATTGCTCAAAATGTTTGTGTTGATGACTCCTAGATCAAGTTTAAAACTGGGGCACTTTGGGTCAGAAACTAGGTCACCAAGCCAAATCAAAGGAAAACCTTGTTAACACTCCAGAGGTCTCATTTTTTTAAATAACCATCATGAATTTTGCTCAAAATGTTTGTGTTGATGATTGCTAGTTCATTTGAAACTGTGTCACTTGGGGTCAGAAACTAGTTTATCGGACCAAATCAAAGGACAACCTTAACACTCTAGAGGTCACATTTTGAAGCAATGATCATGAATCTTGCTCAAAGTGTTTGTGTTGATGATTTCTAGGTCAGATTTGAAACTTGGTCACATGGGATCAAAAACTAGGTAATAAACCAAATTGGGAATCCTTAATTTCATAGCTCCTGGACTCCAGATAGGTGTTTTTTTGTTGTTGTTTTTTTTTTTTTTTTTTCAATGGCAAAGTAATCATTTTCTTATTTATGCACAAAAATATATGCTGTGCGTATTCTTTACAAGTACCTCACCAAGGCACTTCTAATGAGTACTGACAATATATATGCTTTTATGGAGAAATAAGAAAAATATTTATGGATATCCCTTTTATCTGGAGCTGTGATAACATAATTGTCATAAATGTCTATTTTACTCCCTAGCTGTTAACCCTTGTCATGCTGAATAAATTAAAATACCACACCCACTTCTCTTGTCAGCCAATCAGATTGCTTTGTGCAGGTTATTGATTAGCCTGGCACCACTCTACGAGTTTTACATTTCTAATCTAGCAAAGGTAAAATACTCCCCCTAGACTGTTTTTCTACACATATCATCTCCCTTACCAGTCAGAAACTCATAACTGATAAGCCAAATCAGAGAGAGTATCATTCCAAAAGATTGGATTTTTGTAAAGTATAAATAGTTTTTATGTTGATTTATGTATCAGTCAGATGGGGGAGCCAATCTAGTTATTCATACAAATTCACATAACATATTGAGTGGAAAACAGTGCAGATCAAGATCAGTTGGCTTCTGAAGAAGCCAACTGATCTGGATCTACACTTTATATAAAAGCAGGACATATCTGGGTTCAGCAGGACCTGGATTAATCATAATGTATCTGGGCCCAGTTGTTCAAAGCTAACGATGTCGTTAGTTAACGATTCGTTAAAATTTACATCGAGTGATACGCAAATATGCTGAAATTTTTTGCTGAAAAAATGTGAGTAGCTTTTGCAGTGCAAAAGCTACTCACATTTTTTCAGCAAAAAATATCAGAATATTGTATATTGAATCCGCTAAAACAGTTAACAAAATGACCCTTAACGAGTTCGTTAAGCTAACGACGCTTTGAACAACTGGGCCCTGGATTATTGGTAAACACTGTAAAGTCAGGACAAAAACTGCATTCTGCAGTGTCTGAGCTTGGTCTAAACTTTTTGCTCCAGCATGTCTTTCCCAATACAAGTACTTATGGATATTGCCAGCCTCGGTTGCTCAGTTGGATGAGCGTCCGACTGGAGATACGAAGGTCGCAGGTTCGACCCCCGCCAAGGTCGGCAACATTCTTTTGTTGAGATTGATTATAAGTATTTTCTACAGTCATTCTCTCCCTTCGGCTGATTCAAGAAGGCCAGTTGTCAGTTTCTGGCGAAAGAATGTGCACAATATTGGTTACCTGCTTAGAGGACTAAGCCTGCACAGTAAAAGTGTGGTTTGGTAAACTGACCACGCTCGAAATGACCCTATTGAGTTGACTGGGCTGTAAAACCTCAACACAAACAAAACTTAATGGATATTACACCACAACCTCTTTATAACAGGGTCCATAGCATAAACCGTATTAGTTAAATAACTGTGTTACATCCAAACAAAAATGTATAGATTATATTGAAATGGTTATTTTTCAATATAATCTAACCATTTCAATATAATCTATACATTTTGGGATACAGCTTTGAAATGTGTTATATCCAAACCCGTGTTATAATGAACCGTGTTTGTTTGTTTGTTTGTGTTGAGGTTTTACGGCCCAGTCAACCCAATGGGGTCATGTCGAGCGCGGTCAGTTTACCTAACCACACGTTTACTGGGCAGGCTTAGTCCTCTAAGCGGTTAACCAGTACTGTGCACATTCTTTCGCCAGAAACTAACAACTGCCCTTCTTGAATCAGCAGAAGGGAGAGAATGACCGTAGAAAATATTTCATGATCAATCTCCACGAAAGAATGTTGCCGAACTCGGCGGGGTTGAACCCGCGACCTCCTGGTCTCCAGTCGGAGGGCGCATCCAACTGAGCCACCTAGGCCGGCTCATGAACCGTGTTAAAGAGGTTGTTGTGTATACAAAATGTATATGTAATGTTACTTTTTCAAAAAGAAGTATTCCATTGCAGTCTAGTAAATAGGAATGCCATATTTACCCTAAATATTTGAAATCATAAATCCCGACTGTTCTTGTGCTGAAACTCGAACAAGTCCATTTTACTACCTATTGAGATGCCTAATAACTACTAGACCAGTGACAAACAGTATCAGCGGTGTCTGATCTAGGATCAGCATTTTGCTGTGACCTGCATGTATCTGACCCAATACTTAGGGTTATTACAGTACAGGAAACCTTTATAGTACGCGTAAAATACATGTACATACAATTCATTGCTAAATGCTTGTGCATGTAATTATCACATCAATCTTCAAAGCATAGTTAGTACAAAGCAAAAATACATCAGGCAATAATTTCTCAACAATTTTTTATTATTATACAGAGAAATTAAGACTTGAAATTTCATGTGAATTGTCTGCCTAGCCGACAATTCACATGAAATGTCAAGTCTTAAATAGTGTACTCTTTGAAAAATACAAAACTATTAAAAATGAAAATGTCTGCTGCTGTAAATTGCGCTCAGTGCTCAAGGTTTATAGGGTTAAAATTATTTGATAAAATGAGTTGAATGATGAGCTTTTCGTCATTCATGAGTATACAACAGGAAACAGTAGCTGTTAATGGGTAAAATTCCAAGTAGACGACATTTTGAATTATTTTTCTTATTTTTTTCCAGAAACAGGATTTGACATTTCATGCAAATTTTGAGACAGTTTACATTTCATATTTTTCTTTTGATTAACCTTTTCTGCGCACTGGGCTATTTCAGCAGGCGACGGTGACACATTGGTATTATTTTTCTTGTTTTTCCCAGAAAACAGGATTTGACATTTCATGCAAATTGTCTCCAATGGAGACAATTTGCACAAAGTGTCAAATTCTGTTTTCCTTTTGGAGACAGTATGCATGAAATGTCAAATCCTGCTTTCTGGAAAGAATGAGAAAAAATATCACCAATTTGTCGTCTGCTGGATTAGCCCAGAGAGTGGTGAAATCATTTATAAGCAAACATAGATGTATGTCTGTATGACAAGTGCACATTTAGATTCTGGATTAACCATTACCATTTTCTTGGCAAATTCAGCAGATGACAAGTTAATGGTATTTTTCCTGGAAAATAGGCTTTGACATTTTGTGCAAATGTCTCCTAAGGAGATAATTTGCATGAAATGTCAAAGCTTTTTTTCTGGGAAAAATTAAGGAAAATATTTCAGAATATCGTCTGCTGAAATTTTTACCCAGCATACTTTAAGCTTTAAGGGGAATGTATACATCATAACTCTGGCCTGAAAATAAGAACTTTTCATTGGGATTGTCAGAGGGGGTGGGAGGCTTCTCATCATGGTTTTCCCTCAGAAATTCATTTAAGGGGACATCTTCCGTTCGTCTGTCATTACTGACAATGACCAGTCCTAATCAACTGTGTGATGTGTTATTGTTTGTGTGTTCTAAGATTGCTGATGAGTCCAATCTTAGCTCTAAACTGCCTGTTGCAGACAGAGCAAGAGAGGTCTGAGGAAAATTAAAGCTCTGTTTGTGATGCCTTAGCTCTGGCTTTCCACTGTGCATGTTTCTGCTCGGCTTCGCTGATTCTTTTTGCTTCATATTCACCAGCTCCCCTTCTTATGAGGCCTAGCCACTTTGTTCGATCCTGTGCAATCTGTTCCCACAACTCTGTTGGTATGTTGAAGTCTTTAAGGGAGGCTTTTAGGGTGTCTTTGTATCGCTTCTTCTGACCACCATGGGAGCGTTTTCCATCTTGTAGTTCTCCATAGAGGATCTTCTTTGGCAAACATTCATCAGGCATTGTGGTAACATGGCCTGTCCATCTTAACTGTGCCAATTTCAGAAGAGTATGTACACTCTGCATCCCTGCCCTTTTCAGGACTTCTGTGTCTGGAATCCTGTCTTTCCACTTGATCTTTAGAACTTTTCTAAGACAGCTTGTATGGAAATGAGTCAGTGTTTTGGCATGCCATTGGTAAACTGTCCCAAGTTTCGCATGCATATAATAGTGTTGGCAGCACCACCGATCTGTATACTTTCAGCTTTGTGCAAGTCTGATTCCACTTCTGTCCCAAATACTTTCACGTAGCCGGCCAAATGCTGCACTAGTTTTGGCAATCCTAGCATTGACCTCATCATCAATGTGCACGCTCTAGACAATGTGCTTCCAAGGTAGATGAACTTGTCTACCACTTGCAGTCGTTGACCTTTCACTGTGGCTCCTCGTAAGGCTTTCCAGGTGCTGGCTGATATACTACCTCAGTCTTTTTGATGCTGATTGTGAGATCATAGCTGCACATGAATCAGATACTTGATCCAAACCTTTTTGCATTTTCTCTTCTGTTGGAGCACCCTTTGCCATGTCATCAGCAAAGAGGAAATCTAGCACCTCTGTCTGCACCTTGGCTATAACTTGCAACCTTCTTAGGGGACATAGGTCTCTATTGACCCATATTTTAGGGGACATATGGGATAATTTCAGGGTTTAAGAATTTGAATTTTACAGAAAATATTGCAAATTTTAAGGAACATCAATGTCCTTCTAAGATGAAGGTTTCAGGAACATAAGAGTGAAGAAGGGGCCAAGTCCCATGTTTTTTAGGGACAAGGAAAACCCTGACTCATATAATTCTTTCCTTTTAGTATAGCCCCTAATTTTGAAAGAATTTAAATAATACTTGTCTGCAAAAAGCATCCTGGGCCCAGTTGTTCAAAACTAATGATGTTGTTAGTTAACAAATCGTTAAAACTTTAATCATTAAATATGGCATATATATGCTAATATTTTTGCTGAAAAAAGGTGAGAAGCTTTTGCATTTGCAAAAGCTACTCACATTTTTTCAGCAAAATACCTGTGAATTAGATATTGTACATACTAGAACTGTTAATATTTTGACCTCTTATGAACTTGTTAAGCTAACGATGCTTTGAACAACTGGGTCCTGCTTTTGAAAAAGATGTCTTATTTACTCAGAAGAATAACAAAATCAATTTCAGAATGTCGTCTGCTACAAATTTGCTTAGCACTTTAAGGGGCTATAAGGCAGATCATATATTTTGCTAGGATTTTAGTTTTATTCTGGGTATATGCAATACAGGTATGTAATATTATCCAGTTATGTCATGTAAGGCACATTTGTAGGAAGTGAAACCCAATGAACCAAATTTGAGGTTGTCTTATTACCATATCTATTATTTAGACACCTTAACACTTAGCATGCTAGGGAAAAAATCAGCAGACGACATTTTAATTTTTTTTATATTTCCCAGCAATTAGGGTATGAAATTTCATCTATTTCCTGAAGCCCACTTAACTGAGTTTGTATTTGTCTTATTACAATATTTACCCTTATTAACCCTTAAAGCGCCGGTCACAACTATTGTCGTCTGCTTTGTCTTCTATCGGTTACTTTAAAAGTCATTTCTGCAAACAGTGTGGACCCAGATCAGACTGTTCCTTTAGGAGCAGTCTGATCTGGGTCCGTACTGTTTGCCTGTATGCAAAAATAGATTTCAAAAGTTTGCAAGAATATTCAGCAGACGACATAAACAGATGACATTTTCAGATGCAGGTTTTCTTGGCGTTTTAAGGGTTAACATAGAGTATGCTGGGAAAAAATTTTTTTTTTCATTTCTCGGAAAATAGTGTATGAAATTTCATGCATTTCGTGAAGCCCACTCAACTAAGTTCATGTTTGTCTTATTACCAGTCTAGATTAACACTTATTATTTAGACCCCTTATAGCTTAGAATGTTGGGAAATAAATTCAGCAGAAGACATTTTTATTCTTTTTTTATCTCCTAGACAATAGGATACGACATTTCATGCAAATTATCTCCTAAGCAGACAATTTGCATGAAATGTCAGGCCCTATTTTCCGGAAAAAAGAATCAAAATGTCTTCTGCTGAATTTATTTCCCAACATGCTAAGCGTTAAGGTGTCCAGCTTAAACAGGGGCAACAACCTATGTCATCAGTATGGTGACATAGGCTGTGACTGTTTCATCAGTTTGGATTTATGCAAAAATCATGAGGAGGACACCATGCAGTGAAAAATTACTTAGTGCACTATGTAAACACATCCATTTTGATACTATATTTTACAAAAAAAAAACATGCAAGCTCCATTATAATCAAGTTATTGTAGATACTTAGACCAATTACACTTACATGATGAGCGTAATTGTATATCATCATGGATGGTCAAAGTGTCTGAACCCGATTTTTTGAAAGACAGGCAGTCTGCATGTCAATGAATTTTGTGCACTTTTAAGTTGATATTCTGGGCCCAGTTGTTCAACGCTAACGACGTCGTTAGTTAACGAGTCGTTAAAATTTACATCGAGTGATACGCAAATATTCTGAAATTTTTTGCTGAAAAAATGTGAGTAGCTTTTGCAGAATTTTTTGCTGAAAAAATGTGAGTAGCTTTTGCAGTGCAAAAGCTACTCACATTTTTTCAGCAAAAAATTTCAGAAAATTGTATATTGAATCCACTAAAATAGTTAACGAAATGGCCCTTAACGAGCTCGTTAAGCTAACGACGCTTTCAACAACTGGGCCCTGAATGTCTGAAAGCTTTAGTTATACAGCAATATTCCGAAAAACAAGTAACTGGCAAGTTGTCATCCCTAAGTGCAAGCTTATACCAAATATCATCACTGTAACCTTTATAGTTCTTGCAAAATGAACTTGAACATTGGCATGAGTAGTAATCTCGTCACTCATGGCTAATTGTTATGCAAAGAAATGACGCGAATATTCAGATATGAGTAACACGAGCTAAAAAGGTGGCAATTTCAGGTGGGTTGTCGACAATCTGGGGCTTTTGTCGTCTAGGAGGGTGTTCTTTTTAAAAATCAGAGAAAGCTTTACTGCGCGGAATTAAATTCTATACAACCCAAAATTTACGTCAAAATATAGCTATGTTTTCTGGAATTTCTTTCATTCTGGCAACAATTGCTCCAATTTGGTGCCATTTTGGATGATTTACCCATAAAAAAATTAATGTTTTCAGCCATATCTGTATCTTGCGTAACAACTTGAATTGGACAGACGCCATCTTTTGACAAACGCAATACAACCATAACAATGCAAGCCATCAATGATCATGGCCAGTCAATGCAACCAATAAAAACGGAAATGAAATTAAGTTTTACCCATACCACCTAAGCCCTTCTAACAGTACCCAGTGACATCAAGTCCAAAATTATGGACAGAAGAAATTTAATTTTTGGTAGATCTATGTTTGCTGAATGCCTGGAATGTTAACCCTTAAAGCGCCATGAAAACCAGCATCTGAAAATGTCGTCTGTTTATGTTGTCTGCTGAATATTCTTGCAGACTTCTCAAACCTACTTTTTTGCATACCAGCAAACAGTGTGGACCCAGATCAGACTGCTCCTAAAGGAGCAGTCTGATCTGGGTCCACACTGTTTGCAGAAATGACTTTTAAAATCACAAGCAGAAGACAAAGCAGACGACAATTGTTGTGATTGGCGCTTTAAGGGTTACAGTAAATTGCTTTGACTGATGTATTATCTGGTCCAAACTTTTATCTACCCAATTCAACCTAATTACTGCATTATTTGCCCTTATTTTATTTTTTCAAAAATCACCAGAAAACTTGTAGTAAAAATCTTGTAGTAAAATATCCACCTAAAATAATATGGTATACTTTAACCCTTCTCATGCTGAATAAATTGCCACACCCACTTCTAATTTCCAGCCAATCAGGTTACTCGATTCATGTTTTTGATAGAAATTCACATATTTAATGACAAACAGTGCAGATCCAGATCAGTTGGCTTCTTCAGAAGCCAACTGATCTGGATCTACACTGTTTGCTAAGACAGGGCATGTTGTGCTCAGCAAGAGAAGGGTTAAAGAAAGATCAGCAGAGAACTTCATGAGGGGCATACTTAATGATACTTACACAATATTTTGCTGACTTTCTTTATGAAGTAATACAGTCGACTCTCGTTATCTGGACCTCACTTATCTCGACCTCACTTATCTCAAATAACCGCTTATCTCGAAGTGAAATTCTGGTCCCTGTTTTAACATGGAAATCTAAGAACAAAATATTGTGGAAAAGAGGAGAAATTGCTCCTTAGGGTTTCTCCTCTTTTCCACAATATTTTTCAATATGTCTCTAACTTCAGGAGTCAAATTAGTCATATTCATTTGTTAAATATGATTGGTCGATTTATTGTTTTCCTCACTTCTGCAACTCTGATATTTCGAGGTACGGATTTCGAGGTACGGATGTGTCAAAGTGTTTCTGAGAGTCCCTTGGAATTTGAGATAATGAGAGTCGACTGTACGAGGGATGTTCGAAATGAATTGCTTATTTCTATCTGGAGACTTCAAATTTCAAGTTAGCCCAAAAGTACTCATTTCATGCCCTCGAAGTACTCCGCATGGCTAGAAATGCAAAGTTTCAGCCGATGTATCCACTTCTTGAAGGAGTCACGGTACCCTGATTTGGGCACAGATAAGGTACTGATGAATGGCAGATCCAAGTGCCTGTCAGGACTGGTATTTCGGCCCAGCAAGGAATGCTTTCAATTTCGGAAACAAAAAGAAATCACATGGGGCAAGGTCTGGGGAATACGGAGGGTGAGGCAAAACAGTTACTTTTTCTTTCTTCAAAAACGCCGTAACTATTGCGGAGGTATGAGCTGGGGCATTGTCATGTAGAAGACGGACATGTTTAAAACCAGTGGCAGGGCGTCGTTTCTGATAATACTTTTTCAGTTTCTTCAGTACTGCGTCTTTGTAGTACTTTCCGGTGATGCTTTTGCCCTTTTTCACTGGCACTTTTATTGCGACTCCTTCACCAGAGAAGAAGATTGCATACAAAACCTTCTTTGTACTCAAAGAACGTTTGGCAATTATTGGGCGTTTGCTGTGTTTAGTGGCCCAGATCTTATTGCTAACCTTTCTGACGAACTCAAAATAATGGACCCAGGTTTCATCACCTGTAACGACATTGGCAAACTGCTTTTTGTCATATTTTGGAAACATTTGAAGCAACTTTTTGGCCACTTTAACCCGTTGCCTCTTTTGCTCGTCAGTAACAGATATGGCACCCATCTAGCAGAAATCTTTCTGACTTTCTAATGCTTCTTTAAAATAAGGTGAACCATTGATAGTGATATGCCTACCTTTCGTGCAATATCACGAACTGTAAATCTGGCATCTCCTTCAATGATTTCCTTTATTTTGGAAACGATTTCTTTACGCGATGCAGATTTTGGCCTACCTGATTTCGGTGGATTTTTTATGGACTCTACGCCAGACTCAAATTTCTTTTTTCACCACCGAACTGTGTGATAAGACACACAAGAAGGTCCAAAAGCAGTAGAAATTTCAGTCATCAGCTTGTTTAAAGAACAACCAAGTTTTGAGCGAGTTTTGATGTAAGCCCGTATTTCATCTTTTTTGTCGATGCTTCTACCAACCATTTTTACTGCAGTGGTCATTGACTGCGTGTATTCAAATGGCAAATTTTATGTCTTACACTTAGTCTAACATGTACATTTATACACCATTGTGTAGATATTGAATAGCCCTATACAGGCATGTATTGGTTTTTATCGTGCCCCACGTGGATATCGAGCTAGAGGACAATAAGCAATTCATTTCGAACATCCCTCGTATTTTGCTGACAAAAATTCTTTATAAAAGCATCTGTTGTTAGTACTCATTTGAATTGCCTTGACTTGTGGAGGCAATTCAAATTAGTACCAACCACATATGTTTTATAAAGAAGTTAAGAAAAGTACACGGGCTGTTTTAACTCCAAAGATTACTAAATTGCTTGACCAAGGAAGGAGCATGTGCGGTAATTAGGTTTAATTCAGTAATAAAAGTAGCATAATGAGCCATCTCATCTGGATCTACACTGTTTACAAAGGTACATATTTTTTTCTGCAAAACTGAAAGGTTTAAACAATTTTAAATCTCCTGATTTGTGTTTTTACTGCAGCCGTTTTTTTTTTTGTTTTTTTTTTTTCATTTTTTTCTGCAAAACTGAATGGTTTAAACAATTTTAAATCTCCTGATTTGTGTTTTTACTGCAGCCGTTTTTTTTTTGTTTTTTTTTTTTTTTTCATTTTTAAAAGCCACTACTGGTAGATTATGTACTTTTTAGTTCCAAAACATTGGTGATTTATAAAGAAATGCCAATGAAACAAACCTGAAAAATCTGTTTAACCTACATTCTTTTCTCTGGGCTAATTCAGCAGATGACAAATTGATGATATTTTCTCTGATTTTTCCTGAAAAACAGGATTTGACATTTCATGCAAATATTGTCTTGATTGAGGATGATTTGCATGAAATATCAAAACCTGTTTTTTGTTGTTGTTTCTTTTTGAAAAATTAGAGAAAATATTTCAGTTTGTAATCTGCTGAAAATGTTACCTAGCAAGCTAAGTGTTAACCTTGGGATAACTTTTTTTATGGCCACCATAAATGTGTCAAGGTTACATCTTGCAAGCCATTAACCCTTGTTCTGCTGAACCCAGATATACCCTGCCTTTGCAAACAGTGTAGATCTAGATCAGTTGGCTTCTGAAGAAGCCAACTGATCTGGATCTGCACTGTTTGCCATTAAGTATGTGAATCTATATCAACAAACTTGATCAAGTAGTCTGATTGGCTGAAAATTAGAAATGGTGTGGCTTCTTAATTTATTCAGCAGGACAAGGGTTAACCTACAAAAGAAGCATTCTAGTGGCTGAGAATTTAAACTCCATGGTTTATATTCAACAGCACCATTTCATGCTTTGGCAAGCTCCCTAAAAATATGCATTTATCTAGTCCAAGTATCAGCTATAAACCCAGGAATTCTTTTATCACACTCTCTAAAAACATTTGCACTTTTATTTCTAACACTTGATTACACTCAAAGGACAAATTCAGCAGATGACAAATTGATGATAATTTTCTTATTTTTCTCATAGAATGTCAAATCCTATTTTCTGGGAAAAATATGAAAAAAAAACAATTCAGAGCATTGTCTGCTGAAATTTTTAACCAGCATGCTTAAAGCATTAAAACATAAAATAAAAATTTGTCCACTTATTTTTATATGAACCTCTGCTATTCCTTTCTTTGAAGCATTTATTTATTAGGCGGACATTTTACCATACTGAAAAAAAAAATGTTTCAGTTTATTGTCTGCTGAAATTTTTAACCAGCATGCTTAAAGCATTAAAAACATAAAATAAAAACTGGTCCACTTATTCATCTAAGAACCTCTGCTATTCCTTTCTTTGAAGCATTTATTTATTAGGCAGACATTTACCGTACTGTTTTTTTTTTTTTTTTTTTTTTTCAGAAATTTTGGATGCTATCTGAAAAAGCACAATAATTATGTCAAATACAGTAGTGTGTTTATTGCAAATAGCTTTTGACAGTTTAAAGTGGGTATCCAGATAATATTTTTATTATTTTTCACCTCGGTGAGGCGCTTCTTATGAGTACCCACAATATATGTTTTCCTGGAGAAATAAGAAAAATATCAATACTTTTGTTGGGGGTGGGGGGGGGGGGGGATAAAAAGCACCTTATTAGTACTTGTCTCAACAATAGTACTTTTCCTGGACACCTGTGTGACTTGGAACAAAGCATTTCTGCCTGTGTGACTTAGATGAGGTAACACTAAATGCCCATATTATGGTACATCTAAACATCTCAATGTACCCAAAGGTAACCCTTGACAACCTAAGATGCCACCAGCTTCATTCAGATTATTCATGTTAGCCCTTGTCATGCTGAATAATTTAAGATGCCATGCCCACTTCCAATTTTCAGCCAATCAGATTACTTGATCCAGGCTTTTGATATAAATTCACATACTGAATGACAAACAGTGCAGATCCAGATCAGTTGGCTTCTTCAGAAGCCAACTGATCTGGATCTACACTGTTTGCAAAGGCAGGACATATTAGGGTTCAGCAGGACTAGGGTTAAACAGAGATGGATGATATTTAAAGAAATGTCCTTTTGTTTTAACTCCTTAAATGAAATATCACAAGGTGCCATTTCATCAGCCCTTAAAATGCCAAGAAAACCTGCATCTGAAAATGTCATGTGCTTATGTCGTCTGCTGAATATTCTTGCAAACTTTTCAAACTTATATTTGCATACAGGCAAACAGTGTGGACCCTGATCAGACTGCTCCTGTTTGCTAAATGACTTTTAAAATCACAAGCAGATGAAAAAGCAGACAACAATTGTTGTGACTGGCGCTTTAAGGGTTAATGTTTAGCTCTCGGAGTTAAATTTTTAGCTACAACATAGTGAAATACATTTCTTATTTTCCAGAAAACAGGATTTGACATCATGATGCAAATTTTTCTCCATTGGAGACAGTTAATTAGCATGAAATGTCAAATCTTGTTTTCTGGGAAAAGTAAGAAAAATATCACCAATTTGTTGTCTGCTGAATTAGCCCAGAGCATGGTAAAGGTTAATTTAATAGTGTCAAAAAATGACTTTCTAAACTTTTTAAAAAGCTAAACTTGTTCATGTATAAAAAGCTAACCTTGTTCATGTATTTATATATAAGGTATGTTTTTGACAGAATATGGTAGTTCATCTGAATACGTGATCTTTATGCTATATGTCATAGTATTATGACTACCAAACATATATAAATCATGAGTTTGAGGAATATAAATTAGTTTAATTGATATTTAGTTCACTCAGTGTTTAAAAGTACACTGAATTTTGTAACTGTCCTTTTCTGGCAAAATAAAATTAGAGATAGCACTTTCTAGAGAGTGCTTTTGTGAGACAGTTTTTTTCTTGATTTCTAGAGCAAGCACTTTCTAGATCCATGACTTTTTAGAACCAGCACTTTCTAGATCCAGCACTTTCAGTTTTTAAAGACAATATTGTCTTAATTTAACCCTTGTCCTGCTGAACCTGGATATAACCTGTCTTTGCAAACAGTGTAGATCCAGATCAGTTGGCTTCTGAAGAAGCCAACTGATCTGGATCTGCACTGTTTGCCATTAAGTATGCGAATTTATAGCAACGATTCGGATCAGGTTATCTGATTGGCCAAAAATTAGAAGTGGGCGTGGCATCTTAATTTATTCAGCAGGACAAGGGTTAAGTGATCTAGCACTCTATAGATCCAGCACTTTCTAGATCCAGTGATTTCTAGATACAGCACTATCTACAGACAGCACCTTCTATAGAAGACACTTTTTTGGTCCAGCACTTTCTAGAGAGATCACCTCTGTGACCAGCTGGTTGTCAAATTTGGAGGACAAAATTATTACCCATTCACACTGAGTGGACTTTTCTCGCACAATACTTCGGACGGGTCTATTTCCAATAGCAGGGTGTCTGGACAGATTTCAGTCATTACTATATTTTGAAGAAATTCCTGTAGTTTGTGCAATCA
The DNA here is from genome assembly GCA_964016985.1 of Anodontia alba. Taxonomy (NCBI): domain Eukaryota; kingdom Metazoa; phylum Mollusca; class Bivalvia; order Lucinida; family Lucinidae; genus Anodontia; species Anodontia alba. Next base: position 93,517,737 of record OZ024831.1, read on the forward strand.
GTGTAGACCCTGATCAGATGCCACATTATGTGGTATCTGATCTGGGTCTGCACTGTTTGCCATTTACCTTTTTGGAGTCTCCAGACAAAAGTTGGTTAGAGGACATGTAAGGTAAAGGATTAGCTAAGATGTCTAAACAGTTTGGGTTTGTTGTAAGCTCCAGACAAGATACTTTTCTCAACTGAAAAGTATTGATAGTCTTATTATTTCTGAATATAAACATATTTTGTGGGTACTCATTAGAAGTGCCTCAGTGAGGCACTTCTAATGAGTACCCACAACATGCTTTTGTTGAGAAAACAAAACAAATTATGTGGATATCCCCTCTTATCTATAGCTGTGGACAATTATTGTGATGTTAAGTGATATGACCTGTAATTTTTAACCTTTAACTCTCTCAGTTACGAGGGTCCCTCAAAAAGTTTTGTCACTAGGTTCAGATTACTTCAGGGCTACGTTTTATCAAACATATTTTTATTACAAACCTTCAAAGTATTCACCCTTTACTGAAGCGAATTTTTGTAACCTTTTTACCCAGTCGCAAAAAACAGGTAAATAGTCTTCTTTTGGTGTCTGTTGGAGACACTGATAAACAGCGCTGCCAAGAGAACTTCTAGACGTATACTTATTTCCAGAAAGCATTTTTTTAAGCCTTGGTAATAAAAGGAAGTCACAGGGACTCAGGTCAGGGGAATAAGGTGGATGGTTTAAAACTTTCACCTTTTCAGAAGCCAAGAAAGACTTAACAACCTCACACTTATGAGAGGAGGCGTTGTCATGTAAAAGGTGGACTCCTGACCATCTTTTGCTTGGTTGTTTCTTATTGTAAAACTCTTTCACTTTCTTCAGTACAGAATTCTTGTAGAATCGGCCAGTGACTGTATGACCAGATGGACAAGGCACTGGAATGACTGGCCCACTTGAATTAACAAAAATTGTTTACAACATCTTTCTAGAACTTGTGGTTCTCTTGGCAATACATGGGCGTTTTTGATCTTTTCGCTTCCATTGCTTATTATCAGCCCTTCTTTGTGGCTCAAACATGTGCACCCAGGTTTCATCACCTGTTAGCAAATTAGAAATAACCAACTATAATTACAGCCTTTGTATGTTTCCAAAAGTTCCTGGGCACATTTAAGGCATTGTTTCTTTTGCGCCTCAGTGACCAAATGAGGTACCCACCTAGCGCAAACCTTTTTCAGGTCCAAACGCTTTTTCAGAATTGTTTGCACACTGCCTTCTGATATGCCAGTACAACTAGCTATATATTTGACAGACAATCGCCCATCCTGTTCAACCACACTCTTTACAGCAGCGATGTTAGCCTTGGTAACAGAGGTTTTAGGCCTTCCAGGATGGGTATCATCTTCAACAAAAAATTTCCCAGCTTTAAAAGCTTTAACCCACCTAAAAACTGTGCTCATTGAAATGGTCTGAGGTCCATATATACCACACAATTCATTAAATATCTGCTTTGAATCTATATTAAGCCTAATGTGGCATTTAATATAGCTACGAATTTCAGTCTTCTGGTCCATGTTCCAATGTAACAAGTAAATTGGTCAGTGTATATGACTGCATCTATTTCAATTTGAAATAACTCGGTCAGTTGGAAAGCAATTTGCACGAAATAAACGGGTATCGTTAGCTATTCAACACACCATTCAAGTGCAGTGAAGCATTTTAAAATATAACTGGGATAAAACTAAGGAAGCCTGTTAGTGACAGAACTTTTTGCATGACCCTCGTAGCATAATTCACCAGGTGATAACTATAAATTGTTGATATTCTTCCTTTTCTCCAACATAATAAGATTTGAAATTTTCTGCATGCTGTCTTCTCAAGAAACAGTTACCATTAAATATCAAATTCTATTTTCTGAAAAGAAAAAAATGCTTCAAAAACTTTGTTTTTCTTAATTTTTCAGCATGTTCAGAGTCAGTGGCAAGGTCAACTTGATTAAAGGTTAACCCTTAAACTGCCAATCACAACAATTGTCGTCTGCTTTGTCATCTGCTTGTGATTATAAAAGTCATTTCTGCAAATAGTGTGGATTAAGATCAGAGTCTGATCTGGGTCCATACTGTTTGCCTGTATGCAAAAATAGGTTTAAAAAGTTTGTAAGAATATTCAGCAGACGACATAAACAGACAACATTTTCGGATGCAGATTTTCTTGGCGCTTTAAGGGTTAAAACCTTTGATATACACCTATCCAAGTGCAGCCACTTCAAATTAAAAGGGTACCTTAACCCTTGTCATGCTGAATAAATTGACACACCGTGTCCACTTCTAATTTTCAGCCATTCAGATTATTTGATCCAGATTGTTGATATAAATTCACATACTTAAAGGCAAACAGTGCAGATTCAGATCAGTTCAGAAGCCAACTGATCTGGATTTACTCTGTTTACAAGACAGGGTATATCTGGGTTCAGCAGGACAAGTACTAGGATTAATACGATAAATTTGTGACCAAGGTCAACTCTCAGATCTGTCAGTACATCCATAACTGACTGATCACAGTTGATACCTGGCTTCTCATATAATGTATGAACCCTGCGGATTGTATAAGAGCACTCATTCAGGCCAGCATGGACCTCTGTTGTATTTGCAAACAGATGTGCAGGCTGATCTGGGTCTGTGCTTCTTACCTCACAAATGTTTAATTATACACCCTCCCCCCACACCACCCATTGGAAGAATGATGGAAAGGGCATATAGTGTTATCCCTGTCCGTCCGTCCATCTGTCCGTCCGTCCACCCGTCTGTCACCATTGGGAGCAAACAACTTGCATTTAAGTATTTCAGGCAGGGGCATCCATGTCCTTTGGACACATTTCTAGTTTTTAGGTGTTCACACACTTAACAAAAATGATAACAATCTACCATAGTAACCATTTTATTTTAATTATGGGTCAAACAATACAGAGCAAACAGTGTAGACCCAGATCATATGCCACATTATATAGTGACATCTGATCAGAGTCTACACTGTTTTTCTTTCTGCTCAGCAGTTTTTGGACACATCAACAAACTGCAAATGGACTGGGTCAAATTTAGGCAGAGGACTTGTTAAGGAGGAATATTTGATGATAATTCTGGGATAATTTTCTCCGATTCTCCATAAAAACATATGTTGTGGGTACTCATTAGAAGCGCCTCACCGAGGCGCTTCTTATGAGTACCCACAACGTCTGTTTTTATGGACAAATAAGAAAAATTATCCCAAAATTATCGTCAGCTACTGGGCCTTCATAACAAGTCCTCTATTATGTGGGTCAACCTGTCTCATCCTGAATAAATTGAGATGCCACACCCACTTCTTATTTCCAGCCAATCAGATTTACTTGATCTGGGTTTTTGATAGAAATTCACATATTTAATGACAAACAGTGCAGATCCAGATCAGTTGGCTTCTTCAGAAACCAACTGATCTGGATCTACATTGTTTGCTAAGGCAGGGGATGACCTGGTCAGCAAAAGGGTTAAGGAGTTAAGGTGTCCCCATGATATTTGGTCAGTACAGAAGTTTGACTGGATTTTTTTTTTTTTATTGGGGGGCGGGGGGTGGGGGGGAGGAGTTACGGCCCTTTTTTCAAGATAATTTCACTTATATTTTTCAAGAATATTTCACTTATATTGAGCCAATCGTTCATTAAAGGTTGGCGAAAACAGGAGAACCTGGGGAAAACCACCTGACCATCCATAAGCAGAACTTGGCTTTCCCACATGATACTCAAGCAAGGCTCGAACCACAGTGGTGAGAAACCTAAAGGATTTAGAGTCAGCTGTCTTATCCACTAGGCTGCGAGGACCAGCGACTGGTTCACAATTACTGTCACCTACTGAATTTAACCTTTAAAGCGCCCAGAAAAATTTGTAGCAGATGACAGTCTGAATTTTTTTTTTTTTTTTCAGAGACTATAAGTCTTGACATTTCATGTGAATCATCTGCCAGGTGGATGATTCACATGAAGATGATGAATGTCAAGACTTATTTTCTTTGAAAAATAAAGAAAAAACAAATTCAAAGTGTCATCTGCTGCAGTTTTGATTGCCACTTTAAGGTTTAAATACCAAATGACATTTTAATTTTTTTTTCGTAATGTTAGACAGAAAATAGTAATGTCTTTTATACTACTTGTTTCACCTTAATGACTTTTTTTGTCCAGGTACTGCAGTTACAAAAGGAAGGTCACATTAACCCTTAGCACTCTGGGTAAAAATTTCAGCAGATGGATATTTGAAATAATTTTTTCTTATTTTTTCCAGAAAATAGACTTTGACACTTCATGCAAATTGTCTCCTTAGGAGACAGTATGCATGAAGTGTCAAAGCCTTTTTTCGGGAAAGAATAAGAAAACTATCACATCACCAATTTGCTGTCTGCTGAATTTGTCCAAAGTAGTAAAGGTTAAAAGAATAGCTATATTTACTGTGTTTTAACCTTTATAACTCTGTGGGCTAGTATTGCCACTGATGGTTGATTATAATCAGTCATCAGGCACTTTTGTCTTTTGTGACTGATGATCGGAAAGATTTTTTTATAGTCGTCTAATCAGAAAATTCTATTTTCAGAAACATATTTTCTCACGTTTTATTTTTATATGCAAGTTATAAAGAAATGAAATTCAGATATGTCTATTTTGGTCATTCTAGATTTGTGGTTAATAAAAAATGAAAATAATGATAAAATATCCTTAAAAAGTCAACACAAAGATATTTTTCTTATTTCTCCATGAGTATATATGTTTTAGGTACTCATTAGAAGCGCCTCTTATGGAGAAATAAGAAAAATATTACCTGGATACTCCTCTTATTGATCTGGATCTGGCGCGAGCAATGAATAAGCTAAATTAAGAGTGAGTATATTTTTTACATGTCGATTATTAACCCATGATCAATTGGTTTAACAAAACTGATGGTTGACTATGAAAATTTGGCCGATTCCTGTGTACACTACTGTATGCAAATCCACCACAAATTGATGACATTTTTCTTAATATTCCAAGAAAATACAGTTCGACATTTCATGCAAATTGTCTCCTAATGAGAAAGATTAATTACCATGCTGCAATTCATTATTACAGCATTTTTATTTCACCAGAAAAGGGAGTTACAAAATCCAGAGTACCTTGAAACAGTGTGTGAAGTGTATGTTTACTGTATTTATTTTAATATAAGCCCCACTTGCTAATAAAGCCCTGTCCTACTTTTCTAGGAGAAAAGCATTATATTGAATAAAAAATACAGTTTAGGCCACCACCAAAGTAACTTATTTTTGGCACAGATTTGGACTCAATACCGTGATTTTAGCAGCAATGAATTACAACGCCCCAGAGTGTACATCTGGGCCCAGTTGTTCAAAGCATCGTTAGCTTAACGAGCTTGTTAAGGGTCATTTCGTTAACTGTTTTGGCGGTTTCAATATACAATATTCTGATATTTTTTGCTGAAAAAATATGAGTAGCTTTTGCACTGCAAAAGCTACTCACATTTTTTTCAGCAAAAAATTTCAGCATATTTGCGTATCACTCGATGTAAATTTTAACAAATCGTTAACTAACGATGTCGTTAGCTTTGAACAACTGGGCCCAGAATAAATATGGTACACCACTACCTCTTTACAACACTATTGTTGGGGTCCATAGCATAAACCGTGTTAGTTAAACAGCCATCTAAAATCCAAACAAAAATGTATAGATTATACTGAAAAATTACCATAACATAAACCATGTTAGTTAAACATAGACCTCTGTTGTATTTGCAAACAGATGTGCAGGCTGATCTGGGTCTGTGCTTCTTACCTCACAAATGTTTAATTATACACCCTCCCCCCACACCACCCATTGGAAGAATGATGGAAAGGGCATATAGTGTTACCCCTGTCCGTCCGTCCACCTGTCCGTCACCATTGGGAGCAAACAACTTGCATTTAAGTATTTCAGGCAGGGGCATCCATGTCCTTTGGACACATTTCTAGTTTTTAGGTGTTCACACACTTAACAAAAATGATAACAATCTACCATAGTAACCATTTTATTTTAATTATGGGTCAAACAATACAGAGCAAACAGTGTAGACCCAGATCATATGCCACATTATATAGTGACATCTGATCAGAGTCTACACTGTTTTTCTTTCTGCTCAGCAGTTTTTGGACACATCAACAAACTGCAAATGGACTGGGTCAAATTTAGGCAGAGGACTTGTTAAGGAGGAATATTTGATGATAATTCTGGGATAATTTTCTCCGATTCTCCATAAAAACATATGTTGTGGGTACTCATTAGAAGTGCCTCACTGAGGTGCTTCTTATGAGTACCCACAACGTCTGTTTTTATGGACAAATAAGAAAAATTATCCCAAAATTATCGTCAGCTACTGGGCCTTCATAACAAGTCCTCTATTATGTGGGTCAACCTGTCTCATCCTGAATAAATTGAGATGCCACACCCACTTCTTATTTCCAGCCAATCAGATTTATTTGATCTGGGTTTTTGATAGAAATTCACATATTTAATGACAAACAGTGCAGATCCAGATCAGTTGGCTTCTTCAGAAACCAACTGATCTGGATCTACATTGTTTGCTAAGGCAGGGGATGACCTGGTCAGCAAAAGGGTTAAGGAGTTAAGGTGTCCCCATGATATTTGGTCAGTACAGAATTTTGACTGGATTTTTTTTTTTTTTTTAGTGGGGGGCGGGGGGTGGGGGGGAGGAGTTACGGCCCTTTTTTCAAGATAATTTCACTTATATTTTTCAAGAATATTTCACTTATATCGAGCCAATCGTTCATTAAAGGTTGGCGAAAACAGGAGAACCTGGGGAAAACCACCTGACCATCCATAAGCAGAACTTGGCTTTCCCACATGTGACTCAAGCAAGGCCCGAACCACTGTGGTGAGAAACCTAAAGGATTTAGAGTCAGCTGTCTTATCCACTAGGCTGCGAGGACCAGCGACTGGTTCACAATTACTGTCACCTACTGAATTTAACCTTTAAAGCGCCCAGAAAAATTTGTAGCAGATGACAGTCTGAATTTTTTTTTATTTTTCAGAGACTATAAGTCTTGACATTTCATGTGAATCATCTTCCAGGTGGATGATTCACATGAAGATGATGAATGTCAAGACTTATTTTCTTTGAAAAATAAAGAAAAAACAAATTCAAAGTGTCATCTGCTGCAGTTTTGATTGCCACTTTATGGGTTAAATAGCAAATGACATTTTTTTTTTTTTTTTTTTATGCGTAATGTTACACAGAAAATAGTAATAAGTCTTTTATACTACGGTACTTGTTTCACCTTAATGACCTTTTTTGTCCAGGTACTGCAGTTACAAAAGGAAGGTCACATTAACCCTTAGCACTCTGGGTAAAAATTTCAGCAGATGGATATTTGAAATAATTTTTTCTTATTTTTTCCAGAAAATAGACTTTGACACTTCATGCAAATTGTCTCCTTAGGAGACAGTATGCATGAAGTGTCAAAGCCTTTTTTCTGGAAAGAATAAGAAAACTATCACATTACCAATTTGCCGTCTGCTGAATTTGTCCAAAGTAGTAAAGGTTAAAAGAATAGCTATATTTACTGTGTTTTAACCTTTATAACTCTGTGGGCTAGTATTGCCACTGATGGTTGATTATAATCAGTCATCAGTCACTTTTGTCTTTTGTGACTGATGATCGGAAAGATTTTTTTATAGTCATCTAATCAGAAAATTCTATTTTCAGAAACATATTTTCTCACGTTTTATTTTTAAATGCAAGTTATAAAGAAATGAAATTCAGATATGTCTATTTTGGTCATTCTAGATTTGTGGTCAGTAAAAACTGAAAATAATGATAAAATAGTCTTAAAAATCGACACAAAGGTACTGATATTTTTCTTATTTCTCCATGAAAATACATGTTGTAGGTACTCATTAGAAGTGCCTCTCATGGAGAAATAACAAAAATATTTTCAGGATATCCCTCTTATTGATCTGAAGCAATGAATAAGCTAAATTAAGAGTGAATGTATTTTTTACAAGTCGATTATTAATCAATGATCAGTGGGTTTTAACAAAACTGATGGTCGACTATGAAAATTTGGCCGATTCCCATTTACACTACTGTACGTAAATCCACCACAAATTGATGACATTTTTCTTAATTTTCCAAGAAAATACAGTTTGATGTTTCATGCAGATTGTCTCCTCGGGAGAAAGGTTAATTACCATGCTGCAATTCATTATTACAGCATTTTTATTTCACCAGAAAAGGGAGTTACGAAATTCAGAGTACCTTGAAACAGTGTTTGAAGTGTATGTTTACTGTATCTATTTTAATATAAGCCCCACTTGCTAATAAAGCCCTGTCCTACTTTTCTAGGAGAAAAGCATTATATTGAAGAAAAAATACAGTTTAGGCCACCACCAAAGTAACTTATTTTTGGCACAGATTTGGACTCAATACTGTGATTTTAGCAGCAATGAATTACAACGCCCCAGAGTGTACATCTGGACCCAGTTGTTCAAAGTGTCGTTAGCTTAACGAGCTCGTTAAGGGTCATTTCGTTAACTGTTTTAGCGGATTCAGTCTACATGTACAATATTCTGATATTTTTTGCTAAAAAAATGTGAGTAGCTTTTGCACTGCAAAAGCTACTCACATTTTTTCAGCAAAAAATTTCAGCATATTTGCATATCACTCGATGTAAATTTTAACGAATCGTTAACTAACGACGTCGTTAGCTTTGAACAACTGGGCCCAGAATAAATATGGTACACCACTACCTCTTTACAACACTATTGTTGGGGTCCATAGCATAAACCGTGTTAGTTAAACAGCCATCTAAAATCCAAACAAAAATGTATAGATTATATTGAAAAATTACCATAGCATAAACCGTGTTAGTTAAACAGCCATCTATAATCCAAACAAAAATGTATAGATTATATTGAAAAATTACCATTTATGGTCATTTTTCAATATAATCTGTGCATTTTTTGGATCCATCTTTGAACCATGCTATATCCAAAGTTGTGTTATAATGAACCATGTTATAAAGAGGTTGAAGTGTATATCATTTAAAACAATTTATATTCCTCCCACAACATACAACTGTCGTTATGTTTTCAAGGTGTAATAAGAAAAATATTCTCATGATACCCCCCCATCCCCCCCCCCACCCCCCCCTCCTGCCGACCCCTATTATCTGATGCTATGTACATAACCTAAATATTGGGACACCATAACTCTTAACAACTAACAGAATAATTGGATACTATAGAATGTACGAGTCTCAGTGGAGACCAAAGGCCAAAGGGTTGATCGCAAGACTGTAGCAAGTCAGTTGGTTGTTTTTCCCAATACTTAATCTCCTCACCATGAAGGCGTTATGAAGATTACAACATTTCTTTTTCTTTTTGTAAACAATGGAAATTTAGGTGCCATTGCTCATATGAGCAATGGCACCTAAGTTTGCATTGTTTACAAAGGGGTCAAAGTTGCCCTTAAACAAGGGTTTCAAAAATATGTTTGAGTTACTACAGTCTTGTGCTCAACCCTCAATATGCCTCTTATCAAGAGCTCTAATGGTATGTTTGATGTATTTTTCAGCTTCTCGAGTATAAATCGTTCACCTACTCATACTTGTTGGCCGACCCAGACTCTAAAGAAGCCCTTTTGATTGATCCAGTCATTGAAACAGCCGAAAGAGATGCTAAACTTGTTAAGGATATGGGTCTCAAACTCGTCTATGGAGGTAGTAATGTTAAACTTTACCTGCTGTAACATTAACTCTTTCATCCCTGAGTTCCTGAAATGGACTCTTCCATCCTTGAATTTGGCTGTGTCCACTTGATGTAAACAGGGGTTTCAGTCTAAAATCAAAAACAGAATGGCAAACAGTATAGATCCATTAGAGGCGGCATGTTATGAGCCGTCTTATCTGGATCTACACTGGTTGCAAAGGTGTCTGATTTGAGCTGCCTGGCAGAAAGTGTTAAAAGGCAGAGTTTTATTTTTGTGGATTTTATCACTGTGTAAATGCCAGTGAATCCCCACACACAGACTGAATAAAGTTTGGATGGCTTTATATAAAATTTGTGATATGCCAGCTTTTACACATTCATGAAATGCACAAAAATGAAATTTGTTTCTAATAATTCTAACTTGACTGTGTTTATGTTGAGCGGAATTAAGTTAACACTTGTCCTGCTGAACCCTATATTCCTTGCATTTGCAAACAGTGTAGATCCAGATCAGTTGGCTTCTGAAGAAACCAACTGATCTGGATCTGCACAGTTTGCCAGCCAGTATTTGAATTTGTATCAACAACCTGGATCAAGTAATCAGATTGTCTGCGAATTAGAAATGGGCATGGCATCTTAATTTATTCAGCATGACAAGGGTTAAACAGTTTATTTTAGAAAGGTACATAAAAAAAAAATGCCAAGATTTTTGCTCAGTGGATTCATTGAAGAACAAATGCAGGCTTGAATTTGCTCTTACTTAATCAAATTGCATTAAAGTGTAAACATATTGAGTTGGAATTTAATGCCAATTTCATGTTTGTTGTCTGCTGAATTTGCCCATAAGTCTTGAAAGCTTAGCCTCTTCAAATGGCAATCAACTGAATGACATAGCGACTAGGTTGCGGGTTCGATCCCTGCTGAGGTCGGCAACATTCTTCCATGGAGATTGATCATAAAATATTACTATGGGTCATTCTCTCCCTTCCGCTGATTCAAGAAGGGCAGTTATCAGTTTCTGGGAAAAGAATGTGCACAATACTGGTTAACCGCTTAGAGGACTAAGCCTGTCCAGTAAACTTGTGATTAGGTAAATTGACCACGCTTGACATGACCCCATTGGGTTGACTGGGCCGTAAACCTTAACACAAACATAGCTACTAGATGTCTGCAGTCTGTGCAAGGTTTATACTACATGTATTTGCTAATAGACCTTTTCCACTCTCTCAGGTCAAATTCAACATCAAGTTTACTTACCTAGAAATTTGTTCAGATGAGCGAGTCATGGTCTGTATGCAATGGCTTTATTACTCATTCTGATGAGCAAGTCATGGTCTGTGTGCAATAGCTGTATTACTCAGTGAGGGAGTCATGGTCAGTGTGCAGTGACTGCATAACTCAGGTGAGCAAATCATGGGCTGTGCAATAGCTCACTCAGATGAGCGAGTCATGGCCTGTGTGCAGTGGCTGTATTACTGAGGTGAGCAAGTCATGATCTATGTGCAAGAGTTGTATCACTAGGTGAGTGAATCATGGCTTGTGTGCAGTTGCTGTATTACTCAGATGAGCAAGTCATGGTCTGTGTGCAATGGCTCTCACTAAGGTTAGCAAGTCGTGGCCTGCGTGCAATAGCGGTATGACAGATTAGTAAGTCATAGCTTATGTGCAATAGCTGTTTGACTCATATGGTTGAGTCATAGTCTGTATGCGATAGCTGTATGACTCATATGAGCCAGTCATGGCCTGTGTGACAGTGTGCAATAGCTGTATCACTCAGGTGAATGAGTCAGGGCCTGTGTGTAATGGCTTTTCATGCCCCTGCATTAGATGATGCCAAGGGCATATAGTTTTTCGGTTTTCCTGGCGTAGGTATGTGCATACGAATGTACATCTGTCTGTACGAATGTGTATACGTACGTACATATGTACATACGTGGTCCTGTTAGACTGAGGTTAAGGCATTTGTACCAGGTAGAATTTTGCAGTTTTATAGTCAGGTATCCCACAGTGAGGGCATCGTGTACTGTGGACACATTTCTAGTTCACTCATGTAGTCATGGCCTGTGTGCAAGGGCTGTTTCACTCATATGAGAGAGTCATGGCCCAAGTGCAATAGCTGTATAACTCAGGTGAGCGAGTCATGGCCTGTGTGCAATAGCTGTATCACACAGGTGAGTGAGTCATGGCCTGTGTGCAGTGGCTGTATCACTAAGGTGAGTGAGTCATGGCCTGTGTGCAATAGCTGTATCACTTAGGTGAGTGAGTCATGGCCTGCGTGCAATAGCTGTATCACTCAGGTGAGTCATGGCCTGTGCGCAATGGCTATTTCACTCAGGTTGAGTGAGTCATGGCCAAAGTGCAATGGCTTTTTCAGGCAGGTGAATGAGTAATGGTATGTATGCCATGGCTGTACCTGTCAGGAGAGAATTATGTCCCCTTAGCTTATTATTCCTTCCCAGAAACTGCTACGTGGATTTTAAACACTTCCTCTTCTTTGACATTGGGCTGATTTCAATGACATTGTGCACATTAAAGTCTCATTAGATGGTGTACCTCTTTTGGTATGAAGAGGTAATATTTTGAATTAATCATACTTACTCAACCTTAACCACTCTTTGGCAAACACAGCTGATGACAAATTGATAATATTTTTCTTATATTTCCAAGAAAATAGGCTTTGACATTTTATGCAAATTGTCTCCTCTGGAGACAATTTGCATAGAATGTCAAAGCCTGTTTTCTGGGAAAAATGAGAAAAAAATTTCTGATTGTCATGTGCGGAAGATTTTACCCAGCATTCTAAACATTAAGTTACTTAACTGTAAGATAGTTATCATTTGATCAGGAAGAAATTTTTCAAAGATTTAATCGGAGTGAAATATTACTTTACCTTAATTTATTTTATGACAGAAATTGCACACCCTAGTGCTTTAAGATGTTGAATTTAAATATACAATATTTACATATGTTGGCCTGAAGTAACAGTATAGACCCAGACCCAGTGTTTTCCTTTACTTCCATTTTGGCAGTTTTTACCCCCAAAACCTTGTTTATGACCCTTAAAATTTTGGGGCAAGGGTCCAGAGTGATGCATATATAATAAATCCAAAATCAGTTTTATTTTTCTACGGCTTTGCATTTTAATCTGTTTGAGGTCTAAAGGGCAAGAATTATCAATATTTGGGCAGTATGTAGTTAACCCATAACCCTTAAAGCGCCAATCACAACTATTGTCATCTGCTTTGTCTTCTGCTGGTTACTTTAAAAGTCATTTCTGCAAACAGTGTGGACCCAGATCAGACTGCTCCTTTAGGAGCAGTCTGATCTGGGTCCACACTGTTTGCCTGTATGCAAAAATAGGTTTGAAAAGTTTGCAAGAATATTCAGCAGACGATATAAACAGACGGCATTTTCATATGCAGGTTTTCTTGGCGCTTTAAGGGTTAAAAAAGCACTATTAGCAAAATTGTAGCAGACAACATATTCTAAATAGAATTTATTTTTCAGAGAAAATAAGGCTTGACGTTCCATGTGAAATGACTCGTCATAGTTTCTCTGAAAAATACTACAAAGTGGTGTCTGTTGTAGTTGTGATTAACACTTAAAAAGGGTTAACCTCATTAAAACAGCATACCCCTAAATCTTATTAAAGGACCCTTAATTCCACATAACGGAGTCCCTGGGACCCTCATTTTAAAATCCTGAGGGAATACCCTGCAGACCAGATGTCACAGAATATAAAAATCAGATGGGTGTGAGGGGTGGATAGAAAAATCTGTTCCAAGGGTCACTCTGACATCACGAGGCTTGCCCATCTAAGATTCTTTTTCTTGCATACCTTTCATTTATGAATGTGGATTTTTAATAATGCAGTCACAATATTGCTGACGTCTGCAATATTGTAAAGACATTTAGTGGTGACATTGCATTCAATGCCGTCAACCTTAATGATGGCATATGTGACATCATATACATTACAACCAGTGCAATCTTTTCTGTCCTGGGTAAGATAAGAATTTATATCCCAGGGTAAAATCCAGGATTTCCTTATCTGGTGCGCAAGAATTTTGTGTCTCATTCAGATCCAGCAGTTTTTGGGTCAGTTGTTTACAAATGAGCTATAGTATACAAATGCCAAAGTATCCTTAAGGTTCTCCACATGATAATCATTCACCAATGCAATCAAACCGGGCGTTAGACAAAATCCAGGTAACAGATATTTTTTATAGAGTCGTGCTATTCTTGTCACTGTGATGTCAAAGTGCTGTTGTTAGAGGGTTATCAGTTAACCCTTCTCTTGCTTATCACATCATGTCCTGTCTTAGCAAACAGTGTAGATCCAGATCAGTTGGCTTCTGAAGAAGCCAACTGATCTGGATCTGCACTGTTTGTCATTAAGTATGTGAGTTTCTATCAAAAACTTGGATCAAGTAATCTGACTGCTGGAAATTAGAAGTGGGCGTGGCATCTTATTTCTGATTGGCTGGAAATTAGAAGTGGGCGTGGCATCTTAATTTATTCAGCATGTGAAGGGTTAAACCTGGACTAGGACATTTGGGACATTGGCAAACAGTACAGACTCACATCAGATGCTGCAAAACATGGAATCTGATCAGTCTGCACTGTTTGCTTTAATTACAGGAAGTTTAGGTTTAAATGAAACAGTCTTAAGTCTCCATTCAGGACTATTTTCCCAGCCTTCACTCAGAGACAATTGACCCATCAGTGCTGTCAGTGCTTTGATTAGACACATCAGCAGCCGGCCTCGGTGGCTCAGTTGGATTCCCCGTCCGACTGGAGACCAGGAGGTCACGGATTCAACCCCCGCCGAGGTCGGCAACATTCTTTCGTGGAGATTGATCATGAAATATTTTCTACGGTCATTCTCTCCCTTCCGCTGATTCAAGAAGGGCAGTTGTCAGTTTCTGGCGAAAGAATGTGCACAATACTGGTTAACCGCTTATAGGACTAAGCCTGCCCAGTAAACGTGTGGTTAGGTAAACTGACCGTGCTCGACATGACCCCATTGGGTGGACTGGGCCGTAAAACCTCAACATAAACAGACAAACACATCAGCAGGTTGTAAAATGCTAAAAGATGTTCAAATTTTACAATAACAGATAAGGCGTTTTTTTCATCTGAAAAATGCTGATATCTTTCTTATTTCTCCGCGAAAACATATGTTGTGGGTACTAATTAGAAGTGCCTCAGTGAGGCACTTCTAATGAGTACCCACAACATACGTTTTCATGGAAAAATAAGAAAAATATTATGTGGACACCCCCTCTTATCTGTAGCAATGATAATTATGGTAAGGAGTTAATAATTTTATCTGAAAACAAAGCTCAAGATAAGGCACCTTTTTTCAGCCAGAAAATACCATATTTACCCTAAGTATTGGGACACCTTATCTGCTTACTACATGTATATTTGTCCTAAAATACCGTATTTACCCTCAGTATTTGGACACATTGCCCACTGAAATACTTGTCCTATAAAATTGTAATAAACCCTAAGCAACTGACATCTTATTGACTTACCACTTTGTCCTAAAATACCGTGTTTACCCTAAGTATAGGGACACATTATGTACTTACCATACTTGTCCTGAAATTTGAGATATTCCATTCAACTACCTCTTGATGTGTTTAAAATATTGCTGTATGTATGGCAAACAGTGTAGACCCTGATCAGATGCAGCATTCTGCAGGATATGATCTGGGTCTACACTGTTTGCAAAGGCCTATCTGTCCCAATACTTAGGGTTATTATGGTACTGATATATTTACTCATTTCTCCCTGCAAACATATGTACAATGAGTACCCACAACCAGTCTTCGTGAAAATTGCAGGACTGCCTGACAAAACTGGGTTTTTTTTATTTTATCCTACAAAAACTTTTAGTCTGTCTGACAAATGTCCTGAGAATCTTAGCAAAGAAAATGATATTCTGACAACAAATAGGTCTACAATCTTGCAGATACCCACTTATTCTGTCTTGCAAAAGATTTCAGTCTGTCTGACAGCTGTCCTGCGTCAGTAGAAAAGATTTCGCAAAGACTGCACAACATATGTTGTTGTGGAGAAGTAAGAAATATCTGCTGCCAGTCTCTTATGTGGAGCTTTTTCACTCTTTAGGGTGGGTATGGTGATGCTATTGGATAAGAAGGAGTAGACACATAATATTTTTTTTAATTTCTCCATGAAAACATATGTTGTTGGTACTCGTTTGAAGCACCTCAGTGATGTGCTTCTAATGTGTACCACAACTTATGTATTCATGGAGAAATTAAAAAAAAATGCCGGGTATATGTACTTTTTGGTTGAAAAAAAAGGTACTTTATTCAGATTTGAAGCTATATATACCGTAATAACCTTAAATATTGGGACAGATAGCCCTGAGCAAACAGTGTAGACCTGATCAGAATGCAGTGTCTGATCAAGGTTTACACTGTTTGCCATACATACAGCAATATTTTAGACATATCAACAGGTAGAAGAATGGCCTGCGTCAAATTTTAGGACAAGTATGGAACGCAGCCAAGGTGTCCCAATTCTTATGGTAGATACCGTATATATTACTTGTCAGCTTATAATTTCATTGTCAGAATACTAAGGAAAAACTGTAAATTGCATGGAAGAAGAAACACAACTCCTTTAACCCTTAAAATGCCAAGAAAACCTGCATCTGAAAATGTCGTCTGTTTATGTCGTCTGCTGAATATTCTTGCAAACTTTTCAAACCTATTTTTACATACAGGCAAACAGTGTGGATCCTAAAGGAGCAGTCTGATCTGGACCCAGATCAGACTGCTCCTAAAGGAGCAGTCTGATCTGGGTCCACACTGTTTGCAGAAATGACTTTCAAAATCACAAGCAGATGACAAAGCAGACGACAATTGTTGTGATTGGCCAGGGGCGCGGGTTAACTTAAATTTACCACTCTGTAAACTCAGCAAATGACAAATTGAGGGGAGACAATTTGCATGAAATGTCAAAGCCTATTTTCTGGAAAAAAAATAAGAAAAAATATTTGAAAGTGACAGATGCTGAAATTTTTACCCGGTATGCTAGGGGTTAAAAATTTCATAGCTCTGGATAACGTATTTTTTTGTTTTTGTTTCATCCTAAAAGCAGAGGTACATTTTGTTTTCCTATTTCTCCAAGACAACATATGTTGTGGGTACTCCTTAATTAGAAAACCATCCTTGAGGCAGTCTTCTACTGATTATTCATGACATACATTTTCATAAAGAAATGAGAAAAAAAAATATTTGACAGAATAGCCCTCTTATCTTCAGCTGTGATTTATTATATTGTACTGTCTGATTTCCTAATCAATGTTGAACTTTTTTCTGGTATGAAAAGGCTTACTGAACCCATGAACATGTAGACACAAAAGACGCAGAACTTCCTGATTTGGAATGTGTTTACCATTGTCCCGCAAACCAGCTAGGGTTTTCATTTTGGCCGCGTCAAAGGAAAAAGTGCCATCGAACATGCGTAAAATGCACAGAATTCAGGTCATCCTGCATTAGCCTAGCCACTAGACGTTAAAATGAATAATACAGTAACAAAGCTACCTGTTGCATTAAAATGAACAGTATAATATTCTAGCTTGTCCAGTCTCCTTTCTCAGTTTTAACTATATACTTAGCCAGTACGAGGGTCCTGCAAAAAGTTTTGTCACTGGGTTCGGATTACTTTAGTGCTACGTTTTATCAAACATATTTTTTTATGACAAACCTTCAAAGTATTCCCCCTTTACTGAAACACATTTTTGTAACCTTTTTACCCAGTCGCGAAAAGCAGATAAGTAGTCTTCTTTTGGTATCTGTTGGAGACACTGATAAATAGCGCTGCCAAGAGAACTTCTAGATGTATACTTATTTCCAGAAAGCATTTTCTTAAGCCTTGGAAATAAAAAGAAGTCACAGGGACTCAGGTCAGGTGAATAAGGTGGATAGTTTAAAACTTTCACCTTTTCAGAAGCCAAAAAAGACTTAACAGCCTCACACTTATGAGAGGAGGCGTTGTCATGTAAAAGGTGGACTCCTGACCATCCTTTGCTTGGTCGTTTCTTATTGTAACAAGTAAATTGGTCAGTGTATATGACTGCATCTATTTCAATTTGAAATAACTCGGTCAGTTGGAAAGCAATTTGCACGAAATAAATGGGTATCGTTAGCTATTCAACACACCATTCAAGTGCAGTGAAGCATTTTGAAATATACCTGGGATAAAAACCAAGGAAGCCTATTAGTAACAGAACTTTTTGCACGACCCTCGTATGTGTATTGGAGACCCTACCAAACAGACTAGCCATCATTAAGAAGTTGATTATTTTTTATTAAAAAAAATGATCAAACTCTTATTATCAGACTGCGCATACACCAAGTATCATGGCCTTTGGTGTTGGGGTTTAATGATACATCAACCCTTGTGGGTCATTTTGTGTTGTCTCCCAGAGAAAGGGAGAAAAGAGATAGAAGAGATAGTAGAGGAGATGAAAGAGAGGGACAGGGACTTAGAAAGAGGAACAGGAATGAAAGTGAAGAAACAGAAGAAATAAACATTCCCCCTCTACCATTACCTGCTACAAGGACAGCAGGCCTTGCCCAACTGTAAGCCAGTATCACTTGGCCCCCCTGGTGATGTAAGATACACGACACCTATGCCACACCCGACCACCCACGTCATGGCCTTTTGTCTACATTCATATATTCTGTACAGTAAAACCTGTGTAAGATAGCCACCTTCGAGACTGACTTTAAATAGTGATTGATGTAGAAAAAGTTGTCTGTCTTATAAAGGGACATATCATGTAATTTTGCAAGCAAAATTACATGACATGTACCTTTATAAGACAACCACCTTTCCTGGGGGTGGTCGGGTGGTGCGAAGGTGCTGTGTATCTTAGATCACCGGGGCGTCCAACTGATATTGGCTTACAGTTGGGCAAGGCCTGCTATCCTTGTAGTGGGTAAGGGTAGAGGGGGAATGTTTTTATTTCTTCTGTTTCTTCACTTTCATTCCTGTTCCTCTTTCTTCCCTGTCCCTCTCTTTCATCTCCTCTACTCTCTCTTCTATCTCTTTTCTCCCTTTCTCTGGGAGACGACACAAAATGACCCTCAAGGGTTGACGTGTCGTTAAACCCAACACAATCAATCAATCAACCACCTTTCCACATCAATCACTAAGGTCAATTTCAAAGGTGGCTGTCTTACACAGGTTTCACTGTAGTATCCTATGATTCAGTAAGCGGAGAACTGTGAAGGTCCTGATCAGACTGTGCGGATGTGGCTGTCTGCTCATGCCCTAAGACACTTTTTCACATGATGCAGCCTTTTGTGCCAGTACCATTGTGTCCCTATAGTATTGGGTCAACTTTGTGACTTCACTATCACATTATTATTATCCGTTGAGCATTGTACTTATACCGGTTCATATGTATAGATAAGAGTGGGTATCTGGTAAATATTTTTCTTATTTCTTGACGAAAACATATGTTGTGGGTACTCATTAGAAGCGCCTTGGCGAGGCGCTTCTAATGAGTACCCACAACATATGTTTTCGTCAAGAAATAAGAAAGATATCAGCATTTTTTGGATGAAAAAAGCGCCTTATCTGTTGCTATGGTCTGCGCTGTTTGCCACCCTATCAGCAGTTTTTAGACACAAAAACAGTACATTTGTTAGGTTATAAGCTACTGGGTATTTTTTTTATATATTTTTACCCAAAACTCATTTCTTATATTTTTGGATGTCAGGATTTTTCTTTTGGGTAAATAAATCTGTCCCCCGTAAAGTTAATGGGGGCAGAAGATACTGACCCATAAATTTAATTTGAAGGGCTGTTTGAGAAGTTTTGATTGAACACAATAATTACCCCAAAAAGCAGATTAACACTTTCCACATTATGGGCTGATTCAGCAGATGACAGATTGATGTAATTTTTCCCAGAATATAAGATTTGACATTTCATGCAAACTGTCTTCTTTGGAGACAGTTTGCATGAAATGTTGAATCTTATTTTCTATG
Organism: Anodontia alba; assembly: GCA_964016985.1. Classification (NCBI taxonomy): domain Eukaryota; kingdom Metazoa; phylum Mollusca; class Bivalvia; order Lucinida; family Lucinidae; genus Anodontia; species Anodontia alba. The sequence continues at coordinate 93,537,516 of OZ024831.1, forward strand.
TAAAATAAGAAAAATATTTCAAAATGTTGTCTGCTGAACTTTGTACAATGGTAGTAGAATGCAATATACATACACTTACTGTAGTAAGTAAGTGTAACACGTACAAGGTACATTGCCATATTGGAAAACCAATGCCATACACCACCCAGCCTGTTCCACAAGTACTTACATGTACTCTAGTGAGCGCTTGTATTCAGATGGGGAGCAAGCAATCCCAGTGATTTACTCAAAACTATCACTTTGTGACTTCACTATCAAATTATTATTGCCGGCCTCGGTGGCTCATTTAGATGCGCCGTTCGACTGGAGACCAGGAGGTCGCGGGTTCAACCCCAACCAAGGTCGGCAACATTCTTTCGTGGAGATTGATCATGAAATATTTTTTACGATCATTCTCTCCCTTCTGCTGATTCAAGAAGGGCAGTTGTCAGTTTCTGGGGAAAGAATGTGCACAATACTGGTTAACCGCTTAAAGGACTAAGCCTGCCCAGTAAACGTGTTGTTAGGTAAACTGACCGCGCTCGACATGACCCCATTGGGTTGACTGGGCCATAAAACCTCAACACAAACAAAATCAAATTATTATTATCCATTGAGTACTGTACTTATACCGTGTCATATGTATAGATAAGAGTGGGTATCTGGTAAATATTTTTCTTATTTCTCCAAGAAAACATATGTTATGGGTACTCATTAGAAGTGCCTCGGCGAGGCACTTCTGATGAGTACCCACAACATATGTTTTCATGGAGAAATGAGAAAAATACCAATACTTTTGGATTGAAAAATGTTTATCAAGAGCTGTGCTGGTTTGTATGCTAGAGATATTTCTAATGAGTACACTCTGGCAACCATAGCCTAGTGGATAGGAGAGTTGACTCTTAATCCATTAGGTTTCTCACTGCTGTGGTTCGAGCCTTGCCTGGGTCACATGTGGGAAAGCCAAGTTTCGCTTACAGTTGGGCAGGTTTTTTTTTTCCCAGGTCCTCTGTTTTTCGCCCACCTTTGATGAACGATCAGCTTGATATACATGTAAGTTAAATATTCTTGAAAGGGCCGTAAAACCCAAATAAAAAAAATAATAATGAGTACACACAATGTACATTTTTATGGAGACATAAGAAAAATATCAAATCATTTTCTTTGAAAAAAAAACAACACCAACTACACCTTTACCTTAGGCAAAAAAAAAAAAAAAAACATGCTAGAAAAAAATATAAACGGTAGGTATGATTTTTTTTTCTTTTTACATTTTTATGTAGAATTATACCATAATTATCAAATATATTTGGACTTCGCACATACTTCACACAGAATTTTACTAATTCTGTTTGACTATCCTTAGATCAGTTCAAAAGTACTGATAGAATGGCAAATACTGTAGACCCTGATCAAACTGTCCCTGTTTATCAGATCCACTTGCACAAATAATTAGCATAAATATTTTATCCAAGTAAAACAGGAAAAAATTGCTAGCTTTCACCAGGAAAATTAGGTAGGGTATGGTTACCCTAAGCACACATATTTTTTTTATTTGGCCTAATACATGTATATAATTATTTTTATTTTCAGTGAATACACACGTACATGCAGATCATATCACCGGTACCGGTGAACTAAAGAGACTGCTGCCGGGCTGTAAAAGTGTGATAGCTGGAGTTAGTAATGCTGTAGCAGACGTCAAGGTCAAGCACGGAGACAAAATCAAATTCGGAAAGTACGAGTTGGAAGCCAGAAGTACGCCTGGACACACAAATGGTATGTGCTTGATTAAGGGGAATGGAAACACCATCAAGGGAGGTAACTCTGTCAAAATTGTTTTGCCTCCCTTTTTAAGGAAAAAGGAAAGATTTTGCTCGGGAGGGTTTCAGAAGATAATTTGTTCGCAATACTCACAACACAATTTTATTAAGAAATAAGAAATAGCACATTCAACCTAATTAGCACACTGTGCGCTTAGGTTTTTAAAAATTACTTGAAAACTTGGTAAAAATTGTACATGTCTCTACCTACTAAGGTACACTTTAAAAACAAAGATCAGCAAAGGACTTGGTATTTGATAATGTTTATGTGCTTTTTTTCTTTCTTTTTAATTTCTTTATAAAAGCATATATTGTGGGTATCCATTTGAATTGCATCGTCAAGTCGATGCAATTCAAATGGGTACCCACAACATATGCCTTTATAAAGAAGCAAGACAAAAAGTACACTGGCTGTAATCTGAAGACCGTGGAATTACTTGACTGTGCGCTTAGTTATAGGGGTATGTACAGTAATTAATTTTTGGATGCCCCTCTTATCTCAGTGCATAACGAAAACACGTCTATTCAAATATATTGAAAATTTCATCACAAAAAAAATGAATGTATAGAGATAAAAATTCTGATTATTTTTATAATTTTGCTCAAAACATAGGTTGTGGATACTTGTTAGAACTGCCTCACTGAGGCAGTTCTAATGAGTACCCACAATCTATGTTTTTGAGCAGAAATAAGAAAAATTATGTCTACCCCTGTAAACCCCAGTTTTACTATATAAAATTTCGGTTTAAGGGGGTCAGAATTATATAGGTTTGTTTTTGTGATGACAAATCAAAGAAAATATTATCATTACTTATCAAGTACTTAACCTTTAAAGCACTAAGTAAATGTAGTATTTTAGCGGACAACATTCTAACTTATTATTATTATTTTTTTTTTTTTTTTTTTTCAAAGAAAATAAGGCTTGGCATTTCATGTGCTAGACAGATGATTTACATGACATGTCAAGCCATATTTTCTCTGAAAATAATAAATGAAAAAAAGAAGAAAGAAAATCAGAATTTGTCTGCTGCAGTTGTGATTTGCACTTTAATATTTAGCATGCAGAATAAAATTTCCAGCAGACGACACATTGAAATAGTTTTCTTATTTTCCCAGAAAACAGGGTTTGATGTGTCATGCAAATTGTCTCCAGTGGAGACAATTTGCATGAAATGTCAAATTCTGTTTTATCTGAAAAATAAAAAAAAAAAAATATTACAAGTTTGTCATCTGCTTTGTGGTAAAGATTAAAGAGGTTAAATTTGATTTAATGGACATACTTTTTGAAGAGTGAAAACAAGATCAAACGCTCAAGTTAATCAGTGACCTTGAATTGTGATTTGAATGACATTGACAAGTCTCAACACTAGAAATAGGCCCTCCTGTGGCATGCGGGCCAGGATGATCTGAATCAGGCAGCACATCTGCGCAGTCTGACCAGGGCCTATGTTGCCAGGTTGCAGAATTGGTGGGATTATTCACTAACTATGTATTGATGAACTGGGATGACCCCGCTCAGACTGCTTATATTTGAAAAGCTTATCTGAGTCTTCCCTAATCGGGTACAGTAGAAGGGTCCATTTCTTGAATGAATAATTATTTGGTTTTTGAAACAAAGCTATTAACCCACTTTCAGGAAATAGAGTTTATAAAGATGACATTGCAAATATTTAGCATTTACCACTCTATGGGTTGATTCAGCAGATGACAAACTGCTAATATTTTTTTTTTTTTTTTTCAGAAAATAGGCTTTGACATTTCATGCAAATTGTCTCCTTAGGAGACAATTTGCATGAAATGTCAAAACATATTTTCTGAGAAAATATTAAAAAACATTTCCAAATGCTGTCTGTTGAATTTTTTACCCAGCATGCCAAGTGATCGTGTCTTCCAATGAAACTGAAGGTGACCTGTATTAGATGTCTTTCAGTTTCATCTCTGTAATATTGATCACACTCACATTCCCCTGTACTCCAAACTTTGGGAATTTCAGTGAAAAATAATAGGGTGGCTAGATTAGATTGATGAGACTGACCAGATTAGACTGGTCAAGACTTCAGATAAATAGATGAACCACATTAATTAATTTCATTCTAAATATTTGGACCGAAAAAAGCGTCCGGGTGGGCGAGTGATTAAAATAGATGTACCACAATAATTAATTAAGCATTCCCGTGGGTGAGTGATTAGGGCTTCCGACTCAGATCACAATGTCCTGGGTTCGAATACAACTGGATGTAGAATTCAGTTCATATCTGTATTACAAGCGCTTCACTGCAATCATCCTTCCATTGTCTCGATATGACTTAGATAATGTTGAAAGGGCCCTAAAACACGAAACTGTCATCATTTGGACAGAAATTATGAGAAACAGTATATACCCAGATCAGATGCTGCAGAATGTGACATCTGATCAGGGTCTACTCTGTTTGCCACAAGGAACATATTTACCCTAAGTATTGGGACAGACATTACGAAAACACGCCTAATCAAATATACTAAAATTTTTATCACCAAAAAATGAAAATTTTCAGACAAAAATTCTGATATTTTTCATATTTCTGCTCAAAACATAGATTGTGGGTACTCATTAGAACTGCCTTGCTGAGGCAGTTCTAAGGAGTACCCACAATCTATGTTTTTGAGCAAAAATAAGAAAAATAATGTATACCCCTGTAAATCCCAGTTTTTACTGTATAAAAGTGGGGTTTAAGGGGGGGGGGGGGGGGGGGGGGGGGGAGGGGGGGGGGTCAGAATTATATAGGCATGTTTTTGTGATGCTGATCTTTAAATGAGGTGTCTTTTTCAGCCAAAAGTTTTGCTATTTTCTTATATCTTCATGAAAACTCAAGTTGTGGGCACTCATTAGAAGTGCCTCAGTGGAGAAATAAGAAAAGTAATTAACTATGCCCCCTCCTATCTAGCACAATTACAGTCTCTTGACAGAAAATTTCTTATCTTAAACAATTTAAGCAGTTATAATTAACCCATTGTAGTCTGGAGATTCCTGAAAGGGTAACTAGCAAACAGTGCAGACCCAGATCAGACGCCGCAGAATGCAGTGTCTAATCAGGGTTTCCACTGTTTGCAAATAGCTCAACCATTTTTCTTTAGAAATATCTAAATCACATAGCATGACATCCCAAAAATCAAAATTTGACTCTTCCAATATATAGTGTGGGGGAGTTCATTTAGTCTACAATGGGTTATTTGTTTTCTTCAGGTTGTATGTCATTTGTTTGGCATGAAAAAGGAATGGTCTTCACAGGAGATGCAGTTCTTATTCGAGGTTGTGGCAGAACAGATTTCCAAGAGGGTAAGCGGCTACATCTCATTTTATTGGGGGCGGTTGCCAAACTGCCACTACATCGTAACATACCACATTTCGTCCGTACATCTTTGGAAACTGTTACTACCAGCCTAATAACTACCTAACAAATAGTTCCCTGGTAACACTGTTAATGCTAAATTCTGCATTCAAACATATTAGCCTTACACCCTCTGATGCTTAACCCTTGTCATGCTGAATAAATTAAGATGCCACTCCCACTTCTAATTTCCAGCCAATCAGATTACTTGATCTGGGCCTTTGATAGAAATTCACATATTTAATGACAAACAGTGCAGATCCAGATCAGTTGGCTTCTTCAGAAGCCAACTGATCTGGATCTGCACTGTTTGCTAAGATTGGGCATGTCATGTTCAGCAAGAGAAGGGTTAAAAATAGCGAATAAACAAAACCAAGAAAATTTCAAATTTTTCGAAATGACTGTGATGCGATGATTGGTGGAGGAATATGAATATTCCAGTAAAATGTGCCAAATTTACAAAATTGGGTAAAAAGTGGAACACAATCTGTCGTCCTACTAAAGACTGAAAAGGACCTTTTCCACCAAAAAGGGGCTATTGGGCACCAAAAAGGATGTTTATAGATAAGATATTACAGTTTACGTATGACTTTTGACACTGAAAAGAAGATTTTTCAGGCATCCGCCCCCATCAGCACTCTCAGTGTTTTGCTCAGTGTGAAAGTAACACTTTCATGGGGGTATGTGGCAAAAGCATGTTTCTCTGGGAGATACTGATTTACCAATATAACAGACCTTCAAGAAGACGTATGATTTACATGTACATGTACTGCAGTCTACCAAATTAAATACACATACGTCTATAATAAGCACACAGTCAAACAATTTACAGCCTTGTACTTTCATCTACTTTTTAAAGATGCAGATGACAGTGTTCTCGGTACTGATTTGGATTGCCTCAACTTGTCAGTCAAAAAGTTGAATTGAGTACCAACAGAATACACTACAACCTCTTTATAACACGGTTTGTTATAACACGATTTTGGATATAACACGGTTCAAAGATGGATCCCAAAAATGTATAGATTATGTTGAAAAATGACCATAAATGGTCATTTTTCAATATAATCTATACATTTTTGTTTGAATATAATACGGTTGTTTAATTTACACGTTGTTTAGCTTATGGACCCCAACAATAGTATTTTGTTTGTTTTATAAAAGCATATGTCTAGGTACTTGCGCCAGTTGAAATGAGTTCTGACATTGTGTGGACTATGCCAAAAGAAATGTGTCTTCGAGCAAAATGCTCAGATTCAGATTCATCCCATGCAAGCGCAAAGTCTCATCCGGACATTACTCTCCATTGATAAATTCTGTATGGTCCAAATATCAGCTAGTGGACAGCTAAGGTCCTTATCGGATCGAGTGAACGCCCAGGCTGATCCGGGCCTTTGCCATCTGCACATGCCCCAAGACGTTTTTGCATGGTCCAACCCATATATTTTTTTTATATCTGATCTAGGTCTATATTGTTTGCTTAGATTTGTATGTCCAAACATTTTGAGTAAATACAGATATATGTTTCTTTTCAGGTGATGCTGAAGTTTTGTACGACTCCATTTATAATCATATTTTCTCCTTACCAGATGACTTCATGGTGTTTCCCGCTCATGATTACACAGGTAAGTTGAGAGGCACAATTTAAAAATGTGTCTTTAGCTCTTTGCATGCTGGGTAATTTTGCATGTTTTTTTGTCGTCTGTGGATTTTTGTTGAAAATTGACTTTTTAGAAAAAATCTTTCAGGAATGCCATCAGAGTGTCAAACAGTTTGGATCCAGATCAGGCCCAACATTTTGTCGGGCCTGATCTGGATCCAAACTGTTTGCCAAGGTTATCAGCAGAAGACAAAAGTTGCCGCTAGTGGGGAAAGAGTTAAGTATCATTTTGTATGTACCTATCTCTCCTTCTTTCAGTGCCCTGAAAAGATACGCTTCATGATCATGGCCTTTTGTCGCTAACTTCATTTATGATTTAGAGTGCATGCAAACAATCAACACACTTATCAAAACCATCTCATCTGGATCTACTACTTGCATAGGTATTTTTCTAGTCTATGGAGCTGTAAGGGTTAAGAGTGATCACTTATTCTTTCCTTGTAATTTACTGAATTGCATGTAAAGTCGAACCTCAATGGCTCAAACATCTTTAGGACCATGGAAAATTGTTCATGACATGGGTAGTTTGAGCCACTGAGGTTATTCATGGTGCCCGGTCATAAAGCAAACCGCAATAATTTATGGAAGTCTTTTCGATTGTGTTTTCTATAATGGTATGTTGAGTATACACAACATACATTTTCATGGTAAAATAAGAAAATTTCCCTAGAATAGTCATACAGTGAACCCTTGTTACAACCACATCATTTGTTCTCAAAGACATTGCCATTATAATGAGTTTGCTGTTGTACAGAATACTTGATGAGCAGATTAATTTGTAAAAAGTTCTTGTTTTCTTCTTATTTCCTCATGGAATATATGTTTTGGATATTTGTTAGAATTGCCTCAATGAGGTGATTCTAACAAATATCCAAAACACATGTTTCTTTAAAGTATTAAATACAATATTCTTGCAGAATTTGTGACTAATTGTTACCTCTTAACTGAAAGTTTCGTGACAGTTAAATTGTCATTATAACGAATTTTGTTGTTGTATCGAGTGACGGTATAAAGAGGGTTGTCTTTAAATATTTGCTTTCTTGGGCTATCAAAAGAATTTCCTAGGGACTGAAAAACAAGTTTGAATTAGCCATGGTAAACGAGCCACCAGTGTTTGAGTCTTTGAGGTTTTACTGGATTTTTTTTTCTTGGTAGCCCCATAACTTCAGAATGCATTGACAAGATTTTACACTAATACTTCACAAGGGACCAAACTTCACCTTTCAACCTTGTAGACCAATACAGGTACTTTTACAAACAGTGTAGATCCAGATGACATGCCTCATAATGAGCTGTCTCATCTGGATCTGCACTGCTTGCCACTCTGTTATTGTTTTATGGATAACACCCCCATTTGCTACAATGGTTGTGTCCCAGTTTGAAGATAGAAGATTCCATTGAAGAAACTCAGGGTTTTAAAGGGTTAATCAGAATATGGCCATGGATTTTCCTATTTTCAAGGTCAGTATGGGAATTTCATGGTAGTTTGCAAGTGTGGGCGGGTTAGAAGGGGGATATCTGTTTTTCACCAAACACATTTGTAGGTAACCCAAGTAATCAGACAGATCCAGAATAGATAGCCCTTAAACCCCACTGAACAAATACTGTTCTATTTGCTAATCAGCCAGCAGTTTGTAGATATTGCTCTAGACAGACGATCTTGTTAAGATTTTTTTAATGAGTTCAGTAAGGAGTAAACTCTGGTCCTGCTGAACCCCAATACGCCTTGGCTTTGTAAACAGTGTAGATCCAGATCAGCTGGCTTCTGATGAAGCCAACTGATCTGGATCTGCACTGTTTGTCATTCAGTATGTGACTTTTTATCAATAACTTGAATGAAGTAGTCTGATTGGCTGAAATTTTTAAGTACAGCAAGAAGTTAACAGGTTTTGCTGAACCTGGATATGCCTTGCCTTTGCAAACAGTGTAGATCCAGATCAGTACTTGATCTGGAGCTGCACTGTTTGTCATTAAGTATGTGAATTTGTATTAGTAACCTAGATCAAGTAATCTGATTGGCTGAAAATTAGAAGTGGGTGTGGCATCTTAATTTATTCAGCAAAGACTTCATAGGAATGGCTACACTTGGTAGTTTTTCCACCATTTTGTACAAGGAAGACAACATTTATTTGACTTCATGTTTGCTTCCCTGCACACAGACTCCTTCTGAAAAGAATCTATTATAAAAGGAAAGAATTTGCTCCCAAAGTGAAGGCCTTTTTTCAGAAGGGAGGCCAAACAATTTATCTCAACTGAAAGTGTATCTTTTTTCCCTCAAACCATTTTAGTCGGGAAACCCCCAAAAAGGCAACTGGCAAACAGTGCAGACTTAGATCAGACGCCACAGAATGCAGTGTTTTGCAGTAAATAACCAGATGCCCTGCTGTTGGTAATAGAATGGTCCAAAGATTTGTGGTAGAAGAGTCCACTCAGTGTAAAAGGGATAAGGTGTCTGAATATATAGGGTAATTGCAGTTGTGATTGTTATTGATAAAATGCTACTCCATGTCTTTGCAGGACAGACAATGTCTACTGTAGCGGAAGAGAAACAACACAATCCAAGATTGACTAAGAGCAAGGCGGAGTTTGCAGAAATTATGAAGAATCTTAATCTCCCTTACCCCAAACAGATAGGTGAGGCATTTGCAGGCAGTGAAGGCCAGGATGAGGTTGTGCAGTTGGGCAGTGTTTTCCAGAACTTCATTACCATATTTATTTGGCTGGCCTTCGTGGCTCATTTGGATGCGCCGTCCGACTGGAGACCAGGAGGTCACGGGTTCAACCCCCGCCGAGGGTCGGCAATATTCTTTCGTGGAGATTGATCATGAAATATTTTCTACGGTCATTCTCTCCCTTCCGCTGATTCAAAAAGGGCAGTTGTCAGTTTCTGGCGAAAGAATGTGCACAATACTGGTAAACCGCTTAGAGGACTAAGCCTGCCCAGTAAACGTGTGGTTAGGTAAACTGACCCCGCTCGACATGACCCCATTGGGTTGACTGGGCCATAAAACCTCAACACAAACAAAATCATTACCATATTTACCATATATATTCGGATAGGTTAGAGTAAACAGAGTAGACCCAGATGAGACGCCGCAGAATGCCGTGTCTCATCAGGGTCTACCCTGTTTGCCACTCATCCAGCAATTTTTAGACAAAAAATCGGGTAGTAAATTGTACTTGTTCAAATTTTAGAACAAGTATGGTAAGGAGTTGAGGCGTCCAAATACTTATAGTAAATACGGTACCGGCCAACAGAATCCATATATACTTATGAACCTCTTAACCCTTAAAGCGCAAAATAAATCTGCAGCAGACAACGTTCTTTATTTTATAGTATTATTTTCCAGTGAAAATAAAGCTGGACATTTCATCTGAATTGACTGCCAAGCAGATGATTCACATGATATGTCAAGCTTTATTACTTCTGATAAATGAAAATAAAAAGAGGAATGTTGTCTGTGACAGTCGACATTCATATGTTTTTATCATTATTTACCAGACAATTCACATGAAATGTCCCTTAATTTTCTCTGAAAAAAGAAAATAAAAAATAGAATGTTGTCTTCTTTAGTTGTGATTTTTAAACACATTACTGGTTAACCCTAGTTCTGCTGAACCTGGATATGCCCTGCCTTTGCAAACAGTGTTGATTCAGATCAGTTTGGTGAAGCCAACTGATCTGGATCTGCACTGTTTCACATTAAAGTAAGTATGTTAGCTTGTATCAACAACCTGTATCAAGTTATCTGATTGGCTGAAAATTAGAAGTGGGTGTGACATCTTAATTTATTCAGCATGGCAAGGGTTAACATAATATAGGACAGACTGTGTAGATAGATGACTTTGCAGTTTGCATATGAAATAAGGGCACTTTCCCATGATCGAGTTTACATAATATATCTAATATCTACTAATTTTGTCAACTGTCAATTAACCCTTAACAGTCTGGGTAAATTTTCAGCAGACGACATATAGAAATATTTTTCTTATTTTTCTCAGAAAACATGTTTTGACTTTCATGCAAATTGTCTCCATTGGAGACAATTTGAATGAAATGTCAAAACCTGTTTTCTAGGGGAAAAAAAAGAAAAATATTTTAAAATGTTTTTTTGCTGAAATTTTTACTCAGCATTAAAAAGCAAATCACAACTGCAACAGACAGTTTTGTTGTCTTTTTTTTTTTTTTTTTTGTTCTTTTTTGTTTGTTTTTTTTTTTTGTGTGTGTTTTTTTTGTTTGTTTGTTTTTTTGTTTTTTTCAGAGAAAATAGGGCTTGACATTTCTTCTGTTTTCTGAAAAATACTAATAGAAAATATTAGAATGGTGTCTGCTACAATTTTTTTCAGCATTTTAATGCTTAGCACTCTGGGTAAAAATTTTAGCAGACAACATACTGAAACATTTTTTTTCTAATTTTTCCCAGAAAACAGGTCTTGACATTTCATGAAGACAATTTGCATGAAATGTCAAATCCTGTTTTCAAGGAAAATTAAGAAAAATATCATCTACTTGTCATCTGCTGAAAAAGCGGAGAGAATGGTTAAGGTTAAGGGTGAAGATTTATGTATTGTAATTTCATGCCTGTCTTCCTGTCAGAAAGATAAATTGGGCAGTGCCATTTGAAAATGCGTCGTCGGGCATATGCAGACAATGAAGGCCCAGATCAGCCTGCACATCCGTGCAGTCTGATCAGGGCCGTCCCTGTCTGTTAACAGAATCATTGGGTCCTACAGAATGTATGAATGAAGAGCCAAGGCCCGGATGATACTTTGTACATGTACAGGATATTCTGACTCTGCACATTTTGGGCATGTTCGAAGGCACGTTTTCTATTGCCTTTTTAATAAATTGATAGATAGTATTAACCCTTGTTCTGCTGAATAAATTAAGATGCCACACTCAATTCTAATTGTCAGCCAATCAGATTAATTGATCCAGACTGTTGATATAAATTCACATACTTATTGACAAACAGTGCAGATCCAGATCAGTTGCCTGTTCAGAAGCCAACTGATCTGGATCTGCACTGTTTGCAAAGACAGGGTATATCCGGGTTCAGCAGGACTAGGATTAATATGATCATAAAATGTGGCATCTGACAGCCTGTAAAATTTGAGTTAATCTCTCGTTTTTGAACTGGATCAAAAATGAAATGATTTTTATCATATCTCTGAATTAATGTTGGCAACGTTAATTCAGAGATACGATAAAAAATTATTTAATTTCAAGAACAAGAGACTACTGAAATTTTACAGGCTGTCAGGTGTCACATTTTATGATTGTAGTAATAACCATATATCAATTTATTAAACCTTTCTTGGATAATAAAATGTCTGTTTTTGAGGAATATGGAGCCTTTAATCTAATTAGTCTTCTTATCTTTACTCTGCTTTTTGGCTAATGTTATCAGAATGCAATTTGAGAATGTTTGTTTCCTAATTTTTCTTGAAGAAAAGACTTTGGGTTTGGCATTTCTTATAAAAAGCTTCATTGGAGGTAATTAAAATGAACTTTCAAGCATATTTTTTGGAGGAAAGTTTGATATCATTCAGAATTTTTTTTTTTTCAGAGAAATATGAGAAAAAATACTGCATTTACCCTAAGTATTGGGACACCTTATCTACTTAACTGTACTCATTCTAAAACTTGAAATACCTTTTGATGTGTCTAAACTTTTGCTGTATGTATGGCAAACAGTGTAGACCCTGATCAGATGCTGCATTCTTTGGCATCTGATCTGGGTCTACACTGTTTGCAAAGGCATGTGTGTCCCAATACTTAAGATTATTACTATAACCAGAGATTATATCCTCTATTTGTTTCTTGAAGCAGAGTAAAGGCGAAAAAATACCTGCATATATGCATGTGTATGATGGATCAAAAGAAAACTGACTTCTAATATATATGGACCTTGCCATGAAAAAAGATTTCATAGCTTTAAAAAGTTTGGGGGTGTAGAGGGTTAGGGGGAGGGGATGGGGGAGGTTATTCGTAAAGTATTTTTCTTGTTTTGTCAAGAAAGCATGTTTTGGTACTCATTAGACCAAATAAAAAATATGCTTGTTAAGGGTAACTTGTTAGAAAAAATAGGTAGGGTAGGTAGGGATTTTTTTTTTTACATTTTTTATTTTATATATAATTATACCATCATTAACAAATACATTTGGAATTAGCATCATAATTCATATAAAATTTTACCAAGTCTGACTACCCTTTGATATATCTAGAAGTACTGATAGAACAGCAAACAGTGTAGACCCTGATCAGTTTGATAAAATATTTTGCATAAATATTTCATCTCAGTAATACCTTTCTTTTTTTTTCAAACAGAATATGAAAAAAAAACATGAAAAAAAAACACACAAAAAAAGCTAGGTTTCACCAGGAAAAATAGGTAGGGTAGGGTTACCCTAAATACACCTATTTTTTTGTTTTCATGGAGAAATAAGCAAAATATTTATCTGGATACAAGATACCATGTCTCATAGTTCTAGATAAAGTGTTTTGTTGTTTTTTTTTCAACCAAAAACGTTTGATATTTTTCTTATTTTCCCACAAAAACATATGTGGGGGTACTCATTAGAAGCGCTTCAGTGAGGTGTATCTAGAGCACCTGGCTAGGTGCTTCTAATGAGTATCCACAACATATGTTTTCCTGTACAAACAATATTTTTCTTATTTCTCCACAAAAACATATGTTGTGGGTATTCATTAGAAGTACCTCAGTGAGGCACTTCTAATGAATACCCACAACATTCCCGATACTCCATATTATTATCTACTGTAAAACACTTTATCCATGCGATATCAACATTTGGCGGCTTGAGGGTAAGGGTTTGTTTGCTATTTTTTTTATTTTGGCACATTTATACTTTCAGATATATGCCATACTATGTGTATATACATTTATTGAAAATGAAATATTCACTGAATTTTATTTATTTTTGGGCTTATTGCCCACATTGCCAAAAGTGTCCAAATAAAGTGACCACCAAATATAATTGTTTTACACTATAGCTTTGATGTCTGAATTCTTTAGGTAAAATAGTATTGTTATACCACTAACAAACTGTGTTTTCATGTTGTCTGTCCGTATGTCTGTTGACATCTGTCTGTCCATACATCCGCCCAGCCATTACCTTTTGCGTCTTGCAATGGAGTCTCTGATAAGCACGGCTTATTTACCTTTCTTGTTTATTCTTCTTCAGACAAAGCTCTTCCTGCCAATCTGTTGTGTGGAATACAAGATGGAATGGGGAAGGTGGAATAAGGCAGAGAAAATCACATTGCACCTGTAATCACAGCTTATAAACGCAGGCGTGAGAGGATATAGCCATTGTACTGTCAATTCCGAGGACATTTTAACATCAAAACGCCAATCACAGTTGCATTAGACAACATTTAGAAATATATTTTTATTATTTTTCAGAGAAAAGAAGGTTTGATATTTCAAGTGAATTGTCTGCTTAGCAGACAATTCGCATGAAATACCAAGCCTTATTTTATTAAAAAGATAATCTAAAAAAATGAGAATGTTGTCTGTTATAATTTTGCTTGGCTTTTTAAAAGTAAAGGAGAAGATTTTTATGATAAAAATTTCTCCTATTCTCCATAAAAAATATGTTGTTGGAACTCATTAGAATCTCCTGAATGAGTTACTACTGATGAGTTCCCACAACATGCTTTTTATGGAGAATAGGAAAAACTATTCCATTTCAGTTACTATCTACAAATACTCTAATTTTCTCCTGAGCATAGAAACTAGTGTTGTGGACTCTTATTAGAAGTGCCATGGTGAGGCGCTTCTGATAAGTACCCACAACATACGTTTTTAAGTAGCAATAAGAAAAAATTATCCCAGAATTATCACCAAATACTCCTCCTTAAGAAGTCCTCAGTGTTATACTATAAATTGTGCACAATGACAAGAGCAATGACAGATAAATGAGACGTGCATTATCCCTGTGCAGTGAAGATCAAAACTGGTATGCACATACGTGCAGACTGATCATAGGCAAAAACATCTTGTTTTTATCTGGATACCCCTCTAATCTAGGGCTATTCAACAGACTGGTCACATGTTCAGACTGGTCTTGAACATGTGATAATGTTTGTTTACACTGCACATTATCATATGTTCAGACTGGTCTTAAACATGTGATAATGTTTGTTTACACAGCACATTATCATATGTTCAGACTGGTCTTAAACATGTGATAATGTTTGTTTACACAGCACATTATCATTGTTCAGACTGGTCTTAAACATGTGATAATGTTTGTTTACCACAGCACATTATCATTGTTCAGACTGGTCTTAAACATGTGATAATGTTTGTTTACCACAGCACATTATCATTGTTCAGACTGGTCTTAAACATGTGATAATGTTTGTTTACCACAGCACATTATCATTGTTCAGACTGGTCTTAAACATGTGATAATGTTTGTTTACCACAGCATATTTTAAGTCTTCCATTTAATGGGAACTGATACACATTCAGGGGAGACAACTCTCTCAAAATTGGGGCAGATGACTCTCATGGGTTGACACCTCATTAAGCCTTAACTCATCATCATCTGTCGAAATTGAATTTTCACCAGCCTAGTGGCTCAGTTGGATGCACGTCCGACTGGTGATCAGGAGGTTGTGGATTTGCCTGGTCGGCAACATTCTTTCATGGAGATTGACCATGACATATTTTTTATGGCCATTCTCTCCCTTCCGTTGATTTAAGAAGGGCACTTGTCAGTTTCTGGAGAAAGAATGAGCACAATACTGGGTAACATCTTAGAGAACCAAGCCTGCCCAGTAAAAGTGTGTTTAGGTAAACTGACTGCACTCGACATGACCCCTTTGGGTTAACGTGGCCATAAAACCTCAACACAAACAAACAAAATTGATTTGTCTCCTTTGTGATAAAATACTCCGAAAGAAAGGAATTTGCTTCCCCTGTAAGAGTAAACCCCTTTTGAGAAAGGATTTGGTTTGCAGAAAAGCAAACAGGAAGTCATAGAAGTTGTCTCCCTTGTGAAAATGATAGAAAATGTTCCAAGTGTATCTAGTCCCTACAGCATGCAGACGAAAAATTTCAGCAGACGACAATCTGGTGATATTTTTCTTATTTTCCCTAGAAAACAGGATGTGACATTTCATGCAAAGTGTCTCCTTAGGAGACAATTTGCATGAAGTGTCAGATCCTGTTTTTCTAAGAAAATTAAGAAAAATATCACCAAATTGTCATCTGCTGAATTTGCCCGTAGTCTGGTAAGTATTGAGAACAATACATTGTATAACTATGCTTTATAATTTTAGATAAGGTTTCAGTAATACATTTTTTAACCATTCTCTTGCTGAACATGACCTGCCCTGTCTTAGCAAACAGTGTAGATCCAGATCAGCTGGCTTCTGAAGAAGCCAACTGATCTGGAGCTGCACTGTTTGTCATTAAATATGTGAATTTCTATTAAAAAACCAGATCAAGGAATCTGATTGGCTGGAAATTAGAAGTGGGCATGGCATCTTAATTTATTCAGCATGACAAGGGTTAATACCAAATAAAAAAAGGGGATATCTAGTACTTAGCCTTACTTTTCTTACCATATCTATCCTAAGTATTCGGACTGAGAGGCCTGAGTAAAACAGTGTAGACCCACATGGGACATCACAGAATGTAAGCATCTGATCAGGGCCTGCATCATAACCACTCATCCAGCACTTTTTGGAAACGTCAGCAAGTATTGAAATCATCTTTTTCTTATTTTAGGACAAGTGTGGTAAGGAAAGTTGTCCCAATATTTAGGGTAGACATGGTATCCACAAGTCTGAAGAAGTTCATTTTACTTTCTGTTAACCCCTTTTAGACTGAATCTTCTCCTCCCACACTATATATTGGAAGAGTCAAATTCAAAATTTTTGATATGTCAGGGCATGCAATTTAGCTACATGTATTTCTAAAGAAAAATGGCTAACTATTTGCAAACAGTGGCAACCCTGATCAGATGCCAAATTCTGCAGCATCTGATGTGTGTCTCCACTGTTTGCCTATTATGCTTTTGGGGTCTCCAAACTTAAATCGGTAAATTTGTCTAAAACATACTAGCTGTTTGTAAAACAGTACTGATCTTGAATAAACAGCTTAAGAGCAGTTTAGATTTGGGTCTGGTCTAGGGCTGGGACCAGTACCGGGGTACCCAAGGCTCGGGTCGGGTAGACCAGTTACCCAGGTACAAATTTACTACTGGTTACCCGAATACTAATTATTGAATATTTAGATAATAAAAGAATTTTAAGCAAGTAGAGGGAAGTTCAACATGACTGGTTGGTATAATTTGCCATCACCCTGGGTTTTGCCAGTCCACCTTTGTACACTGTAAAATGAACATTGTTATACAGTTGACTCTTGTTATCTCGAATTCCAAGGGATTCTCTGAGTAACTTTGAGATATCCGTACCTCGACATATCAGAGTTGCAGAATTGAGAAAAAAATAATTCGAACTACCACATTTAACAAATATATATGTAATCGGACTCTTGAAAGTAGAGATATATTGAAAATATTGTGGAAAAGAGGAGAAATTGCTCCACAATATTTTTTACCTGTTGTTAGATTTTCATGTTTAGGCAGGGACCAGATTTTCACTTAGAGATAAGCGGTTATTCGAGATAAGCGATGTCGAGAAAACGATAGTCAACTGTATGTTATGATTTTTCCTAAACATAGTGTCTACATGTGCCAATGACAGACAGAGAAACTGACACTGCTTAATATTTTCATTCAAATGTATATTTTCTGACTGTTGGCATGCCTTAAATGCCATGGTAAAGGACACCAGGGTACCCGCACATAATAGAGCATTGGGTACCCGGGTTCAAAATCTCTATGCGCTCCAGCCCTTGTCTGGTCTGTTTGCCGAGACATGTCTGTCAGAAAATTTAGGATAAATATGATTCGCTAAACTGTTTTGGCAGCTAAGTTACACAATACTTCTCAGTGACCTTTTCACGAACTTTTACCTCATCTTGTGTTACAGTTTTAAGTTTTAACAGATGTTTGTGACACAAAACTAAAACAGTTGTTAAGAAAAAAAAAAAGTGAGAGATTGTTTGCAAAAAAAAAAAAAAAAAAAAAAAAAAAAAATTACAAACTTGTGAAACTGACATATGGATTTGTGAAATATCAAATTTCATCACCTGAAATTTCATCTTAGCAAATATGTTATTCATCTTAACCCTTTAAGCACCAAACAAAATCCGTAGCAGACAACATTCTCCTTTTTTTTTTTCTTTTTTTTTTTCTCAGAGAAAATAAGTCTTGACATTTCATGTGAATTGTCTGCAAAGCAGACAATTCACATGAAATGTCAAGACTTGTTTTCTGCAAAAAGAAAAAAAAGGTATAAAATTGTCATCTGCCGCAGTTGTGATTGGTGCTTTAAGGGTTAAAGGTTAGTCTTGTTTTGAATTATTTGTTACTTGCTTGTAAATTGAGGCTGTTTTATAAGCTTATATATTTTTCTTTGCTTCACTACATATTAGTCAGCCTGCAATTTTTTGTTACTTTCATCATCTCAATATGCCTTAAAATAAAATAATATTGAAAATATTAAAATGCCAACTCATCATCATTTTGTTACTTTTGTCAATAAGGTTTTGGTTAAGGGGAATGGACATACATTTAGGGGGCGGCAACTGTGTCACACTTATTTTACCTGCCTTCTGAAAAAGTGGCTACTCTGAAAGGAAAAAAATTTGCTTTCAAAGAGAGACTCCTTTTTAGAAGAGACGGGGCATGCAGAAACACAAACAGGAAGTCAGAAAAGTTGGCTCCCTTGTGAAAATTGCAGAAGATCTGCCAAATGTATCCAGCCCCTTATGTAAAAAAGGATCCTTGGGCCTATTGACACAGCAGGGGCCTCTTAGACTGGCTCCAGTCTCGAGTGACTAAATATTTATTTTATTGTAATCCTGTTTGATAATCCACTCAAATAAAACCAAAATAATATCATGACTATAAAGGCTGGTCACTAGTGACCAGCCTTTATAGTCATGATATTATTTTGGTTTTATTCAGTGGATAATCAAACAGGATTATAAGGAAAAAAATAGTCGCTGGAGACTGGAGCCAGTCTAGGGCCTACTTTGTGCACTATGTAAATGAACCAGGGCACAACTTTTTCTACAAGATTGCATGTGTGCTCAGCAAAGACACTGATCAGAATGCTCAGATGTGCAGGTTGATCAAAGTCTTTGCAGGGTGCTCTGTGGTTAACCAAGGACTGAAAGGCTCTTCAAGCAGACACTGAGCAAAGACTCTGATCAGACTGCAAAAATGCACAGGCTGATCTGAGTCTATGCTTTGCTGGGGCTCAAATGTCCTTAAATTTCAAACGCTATATACCTTTTTATTTTGTTTTCCCTAAATTTTGTTGTTGCTTTTTGCATTTGTTTAAAAAATTTATCCATGCTGTGGCAAACAGTGTAGACCCGTATACTGCTCCTTCAGGAGAAGTCTGATCTAGGTCTGCACTGTTTAAATAATATGCAGTTTTGTCAGAAAAGTTTGTGCACAAAATTTTAGGATAATTACCATAGCCTACAAAATAGTGAATACTGTATTTACCCTGTAAAGTTGGGTCAGAAAGGCTTGAGCAACAGTTTAGACCCAGACTAAACTGCTCCCAATTTGGTCTGGGTCTACACTGTATGTCGTCTGTCACAACATTTTAGACACGTCACTATGTAGCCAAATAGAGACATTCAAGTTTTAGGATTAAGTATGGTACAAGAACGAATACCAAAGGTGGTGAAAATCTAGGCACCAAGGTGACTAATTATCTAAAGTCTGGTAAATTTCCTAAAATTCTGAACACTTTATTCCATACTCCTTTGGCCTTAGTTTTGCTTTTTGTGCAGTTGTTTCTTGCAATTCTTAGTGGAACGACAAACAGTATAGACCCTGATCTGGGTCTGCACTGTTTGCATATGTCATTTGTCAGACACTTTGGTGTACAAAATTTTAGGACATTTACCGTAATAGCATTGGCATGATCAGGTAGCAGGTATACAGGTTGACTTAGGCTGACACTGTTTGTATATGCTGTTACACCAGTTTTTCATGAAATCACTCCTATTTACATAGCTCCAGATAAGGTGTTTCTTTGAGGGGCAGGTGGGGTGGGGGGAGGTTTTATTCAAGGAAAATGTATTGGTATTTGTCTTATTCCTGCACAAAATAATGAGGTGTTTCTAGTGAGTACCCACAATACCTTTTCAGTTGAGGCACTTGTAATGAGTACCTACAATGTACATTTTTGGTCGCGGCACTTCTATTCAGTACCCACATGTTTTTTGGTAGAGGTACTTCAAATGAGTACCCACAACGTACATTTTTAGTAGAGGCATTTCTAATGAAGACACATGTTTTTGGTTGAGGTACTTCTAATGAATACACACAACATAGGTTTTTGTTAGAGGCACTTCAAATGAGTACCTACAACATATATTTTTGGTTTAGGCACTTCTAATGAGTACCCACAACATGTTTGTGGTCAAGGTACTTCAAATGAATACCCACAACATACATTTTCGGTGGAGACACATTTAATGAGTACCCACATGTTTTTGATTGAGGAACTTTTAATGAGTACCCAAACATACATTTTCATTTGAGGCACTTCTAATGAGTACCCATATATGTTGGTGGTTGAGGCTTTTCTAATGAGTACCCACAACATACATTTTCGGTCAAGGCACTTCTAATGAGTACCCACAACATGTTTTTTTAAAGAAGCACTTTGAATGTGTACCCACAACATACACTTTCGATCGGGGCACTTCTAATGAGTTCCTACAACATATGTTTTTAGTAGAGGCACTTCTAATGAGTACCCATAACATATGTTTTTGGTAGAGGCACCTCAGATGAGCACCTGCAACATACACTTTAAGTAGAGGCACTTCTCATGAGTACTCACAACATACACTATTGGTAGAGGCATTTCTAATGAATACCCACATAAGTTTTTGGTTGAGGCACTTTTAATGAGTACCCACAACATATGTTTTCGGTCAAGGCCCTTCTAATGAGTACCCACAACATATGTTTTCGGTCAAGGCCCTTCTAATGAGTACCCACAACATATGTTTTCGGTCAAGGCCCTTCTAATGAGTACCCACAACATATGTTTTTGGTCAAGGCCCTTCTAATGAGTACCCACAACATAAGTTTTCGGTCAAGGCCCTTCTAATGAGTACCCACAACATATGTTTTTGGTCAAGGCCCTTCTAATGAGTACCTACAACATAAGTTTTCGGTCAAGGCCCTTCTAATGAGTACCCACATGTTTTTGGTTGAGGCACTTTTAATGAGTACCCACAACATAAGTTTTTGGTCGAGGCACTTCTAATGAAAACCCACAACATAAGTTTTTAGTCGAGGCACTTCTAATGAGCAAAAGTAAAAATATTTACCTGATACCAATCTTAACTGATAAGCGCTATGTATTTAATATTTTTGTTAACCCTTAAAACGCTAATCACAACAATTGTCATCTGCTTTGTCATCTGCTTGTGATTTTAGAAATCATTTTTGCAAACAGTGTGGACCCAGATTAGACTGCTCCTCTAGGAGCAGTCTGATCTGGGTCTGCGCACTGTTTGCAGGTATGCAAAAATAGATTCGAAAAGTTTGCAAGAATATTCAGCAGACGACATTTACAGATGCAGGTTTTCTTGGCATTTTAAGGGTTAATTATGTAAGATGTACAAGTGTAAGATTTTTATCATTATTTATGTTCATTGTAGTCCAATGAATAATAGAATAGTTCTCTTTTAAAAAAGCTCTCAGCTAGCATTTTACTTAAATCTAAATTGGATTCCTGTCAGGCCGGTAATGGTCCTATAAAGATTTAAGTAAAATACAAGCTGGGCTGAAGTACAAATTTAATGGTAAGGAACATAAAAAAAAATCTACAATAAATGTCCTAAAAATTCAAACACTTTATTTGATACTTTTTGAACCAAAATTTTGCTTTCAAAGTGATTTTTTCTTAAAAATTAGTGGAATAGCAAACAGTGTAGACCCTGATCAGACTGCTCCTTCAGGAGCAGTCTGATCTGGGTTTGCACTATTTTGCATATGCCATTTTGTCAGACACTTTGGTGTGTATGAAATTTTAGGACATTTACCGCATTTTATTTTGTGTTGTTTTATTTTTGATAAAAAGGGTATGGAAATGAATTTTTAAGGAAAAAATGGTATATAAAAATGTGGTAAATGTTCTTAAATTTTGTACACCAACATTTCTGACAAAATGGCATATGCAAACACTGCAGACCGAGATCAGACTCCTCCTTATGATCGGAATCACAGCATACTGGTAGTTCCTTTGGTTCACAGTATATTGTTGACATTCACTCAGGAAAAAATTACCCAAGTACATTCCTTGAAGGTTAGCATTTTGAGAGGACAATGGCTTTATCACATATACAAACAGTGAAAGGTAAAATTACGTTATACAACCTAATTGCAGCACCGTGTGCTTAGATTTTGAGCTCACCTGAGCTATGCTCAGGATGAGCTATAGTGATCACTTTTTGTCTGTCATCCGTTCATCATTCCATCTGTGCATCTGTCTGTTAACATTTTCAAACGACTTCTCCTCTGAAGCCCCTGAGTCAGTTTGGCTCAAATTTCATATGGAGACTTGGGGGAGCAAAAGATTGCTAAAAAGGTTATGGTCAGATGACCAAGATATCCGCCATGCCCATATACATTATGTATGATAAAAACCTGTAAAAATCTTCTTCTCCAGAACCGAGGATGCCTCGGGGCCGAATCTTTGCATAAATCATTGTGGACGGGAGATCTGCCAAAGTTGCTAAACTGATGGTAGTACATTGACGTTTGACCTTTTTACAGTGGTGTCAAGTTTGCTTCCCTGTGTATTTGTATGTGCTCCATACATTTTGTATGGGAAAAATGTTGAGAATTTCAAACGACTTTGCCTTTGATGTCGCCAGTCCAGTGTTGCTCATATTTCATGTGTAGCGTCCTTGGGGCAGGGGAATGAAAGCTTGCTAAAATGGTCACAGTCCATTAACCAAGATGGCTTCCATGCCCATATATGGTAAAAACCTTCTTCTCCAGAACCCAAAAAGCCCTGGGGCCTAATCTTTGCACAAATCATTGGGGACAGGAGGTTTACCGAAATTGCTAAAATTATGGTCCTACATGGACTTTTGACTTTTTTACGGCAAGGTCATATTTGCTTCCCCATGCACTTGTATGGGCCTTATACATTTATATGGGAAAAAATGTTAAGAATTCATATTTTGGACATCACCTCTGAATCCAACTGAACTGAAACTTGATGATGAGCATTAGGGCACCTAGTAGACACAAAAAAGCTAAATCGAGGGGATCGAAAATCCAAGATAACCGCCACAGCCAACTTGAGCAGAAACTTGCTCTGTAGCAACAAGATGACTTCTGGCTAAAAACCAGCTAAAAATCTTGTCAATTGGAAATCCAAGATGGCCGCAATGGTTCTGCTCCATTGAACAAGATGGCTGCCAGAGCTAAAACAGGAAAAAACAGAACCAAGACGCTTCTAGTGAGTACCCACAACATATGTTTCTGTGGAGAAATATTTACTTGATACCCCCTCCTATCTACAGCCAACCTCGGGATCATTCAGGTCAGGGAAATGTTAGGGAAATTTAGTTCTTTTCAAGGTCAGGGAATTGTCAGGGAATTCTGTGATGTCATGTGTCAGGAAAAAAATGAAATTTTGCAAAAATGTCAGGATGTTATACCTTTCAACCTGATGAAGCTAGTATGTTTGGTCCAGGTGTATTTTTCTTGCTAAATTCATAAAATTTTCGGCTCAAATATTGTCAGGGAAATTTGAATTTATGTCAGGGAAAAGTCAGGAAAATATCAGGGAGTTTTGGTCAATCCTAAGAGTATGAACCCTGATTACTTTGAGAAAGCAGAAAAATGGTGTGTTTTAGGTATTTGACTGATAAAGAGAGATTAGGAGAAACAATAGAACAACACTTTGGTAATCTGAGAAGTGACGGTAATAGAGAGCTGGCTGCAGTTCCATGGTGACCTCTGTAGGTGTATTATTGATTAAGCCCTATTGCCTAGCTTTCACTGGCAGCTGATTCAAGCTTTTAGACTACTTTATGTGTATATAGCTGTAAGATTTTCATTAATGCTCTGCATGTTTGTTGACCTTAAACATTGTATCAGAATTATATCAAGTATTCCTTAATGCTTTGCATGCTGGGTAGAAATTTCAGCAGATGACATTTTGAATTATTTTTTATCATTATTTTAACCAGAAAATAGGCTTTGACATTTCATGCAAATTGACTCCTAAAGAGACAATTTGCATGAAATGTCTAAGCCTATATTCTGGGAAAAATGAAAAAAAAAAACAGTTTGTCGTCTGCTTGATGGGCATAGAGAGTGGTTAAGGTTAATAAATAGCTGGCTAATGCCTGAAATTTTAGTAAAGAATCAATTTTTGCAAGAAGGTAACTAATTTGAGTTGAAGAATTGTTAATATGTTATTATTTGAAGGTAAAATATATTGTTTTTATGAACGTCTCCTTGAAAGCATAAATTGTTGTATTTAATATTTGGGTTGCTCAATAGCACAATCAGTGGCTTTTCTGAATGCAGATATAGGGGTCACAAGTTAAAATCCCAGCTCAGCCACATAGCTTCCCTTGAGATTGATCATGAAATCATTTCTCCATTCAGCTGAATCAAAAGGGGCAGTTGTCAATTACCGGTGAAAACGTGCACAAATACTGCCTTAGACACACACACTTTGAGGACTAAGCTGGCCCAGGTGCAGTGTGAGTAGGTTTACTGACCCCGCTTGACATGACCCTAATTGGTTGACTTGGCTGTAAAACTTCAACTCATTCAGTTAACCCATTATAGTCTGGAGATCCCTAAAAGGGTAGTTGATAAACAGTGCAGACCCAAATCAAATAATGCAGAATGTGGCATCTGATCAGGGTCTCCACTGTTTGGAAATGTTTCAACCATTTTTCTCTCAGAATATCTGATATACCTAAAAACTAAATTAGAATCTTCCAGCATATAGTTTGGGGTTCATTCAGTCTATAATGGGTTAATATTTGAGTACTCATTAGAATTGCCTCAGCAAGATGATTCTAATGAGTCAAGGTCAGTAATGGCTGATAACAGATGCATCATTGCAGATGTATGTTTGAAGTTTCATTAGCCTAGAAGCCTTGGTGTCTGAGAAACAGAATTTAATGCACAGACTTAAACCTTCTCATGCTGAACACGACATGCCCTGTCCTAGCAAACAGTGTAGATCCAGATCAGTTGGCTTCTGAAGCCAACTGATCTGGATCTGCACTGTTTGTCATTAAATATGTGAATTTCTATCATAAATGCAGATCAAGTAATCTGATTGGCTGGAAATTAGAAGTTGGCGTGGCTGGAAAGTGATCCCTGTGTGGCTCCTGCTTGCTAAAGCAGTTGCGAGGTTATAAAGCTTTTTTCATGCTCAACTCATCTGAGGATGAAATTTTTCCTGCAAATAATTCTCAAATTACTAACAATTTTAAATTCTTTCTTGCTAAATGTAGCTGAGCATGAAAATTTCTCTGCTAATAAATATGAAAATGAAATTTTCATGCTCAGCTGAGTTAAGCATGAAAAAGGTTTTATGACCTCGGACCCTGATTTCTGAAGTGGCTTAGCTCAAGAGATTGAGAACATTTTCAAACAAAGTGGACAACTGACTGTATTCTGGAATTGTCTTTTAACCCTTAAAGCGCTAAGCGAATTTGTAACAGACGACATTCTAATTGATTTTGTTATTTTGCAGAAATAATAAGACTTGATGTTTCATGTGAATACTCTGCTAGGCAGGCATTTCACATGAAATAAAAAGTCTTATTTTATCTGAACAAAAAAAGAGATCAAACTGCTGTTTACTGCAGTTGTGAGGAGATTTTTAGGGGTTAAATTTGATTAACCCTTACGTCAAGAAAACCTGCATCTGAAAATGTCGTCTGTTTATGTTGTCTGCTGAATATTCTTGCAAACTTTTCAAATCTATTTTTGCATACAGGCAAACAGTGTGGACCCAGATCAGACTGCACCTAGAGGAGCAGTCTGATCTTGGTCCACACTGTTTGCAAAAATGACTTTTAAAATCACAAGCAGATGACAAAGCAGATGACAGTTGTTGTGATTGGAGCTTTAAGGGTTAAATCCTTTTTACTACCTCTTGATACATCTAAATACTGCTGTGAATAGCAAACAGTGTAAACCCTGATAAGATATGTCATTCTGCAACATCTGATCTGGGTCTACACTGTTTGCTCAGGCTAGTCTTTCACAATACTTAGTGTTATTATGGCAATAATATTTTTGCAAAAAAAATCCTCAATAAATTTTTGGCCCCAATTATTTGTTGGAACTTGAGATGTTGTATGTTTAAGTCTCATTTACATATGTATTAAACAGGCGATTTCAGGGAAAAAAATATACTTTCAAGGGAGACAATTCTGTCCAAATTCCTTTTGAAAAGGGATCTACTCTAGAAGGAAAAGAATTTATTCTCCTTATTTTAGTAAACAACTGTGTTATGTCCAAACAAAATTGTATAAATTACATGTATGTAGAAAAATAACCAAAAATAAACAAAAAATATATATATACAGAAAATGGCCAAAGCTGGTCATTTTTCTATATAATCTATATGTTTTTGTTTGGATACAACACAAATATAACATAGTTTTAAAGATGAGACCCAAAATTCTTGTATTGAAACAAATATGTATGGATCGTATAGAAACAAAAATGTATAGATTATATAGAAAATGACCATAAATGGTCATTTTCTATATCATCTGTGCATTTTTCTTTGGATACAGTAGTTTTCTTATAAGAGTAGACCCTGCTCAGAAGGGTCTTTGTATACTGAAAAGCGTACAGGAAGTCGCAAAAGTTGTCTCCCTTGTAAAAAAATGGCGGAAACCTTGTTGAGTGTATCCAGCCCTCTGAAATATTAACCTTTCTCTTGCTGAACACAACATGCCTTGTCTTAGCAAACAGTGTAGATCCAGATCAGTTAAGCCAACTGATCTGGATCTGCACTGTTTGTCATGAAATATGTGAATTTCCATCAAAAATGCAGATCAAGTAATCTGGTTAGCTGAAAATTAGAAGTGGGCATGGCATCTTAATTTATTCAGCATGAGAAGGATTAAGCCTAAAATTAATTTTTACCCTATTGTGAAATGCTTGTCATATTTTTTTAGTTTTAGAAGTAAAATATGCTACATTGAATAAGATGTTGGGGAAGGAAATATTAAAATGTTTTGAGATTTTTATAGAATGGTCTCTACAAAGTGGCATATGCAAATAGCTAAGAAAGAGACTCAGAGTACAGTCAAGCCTGTCTTAACAGCCACCTGTATTAAGCAGTTACCTGTATTTAAAGGCCAGTTCTTCAGGCCCTGTAAATGGAAAATAAGTGTAAATTTAGTTGTGTTAAAGGCTCCATATTCCTAAAAATAGACATTTTTTTTTTATCTAAGAAAGATATAATAAATTGATATGTAGCCTTAATAAATTGATTATATTCATGCAAACTTAAAATGTGGCATCCGACAGCCTGTAAAATTTCAGTTAGTCTCATTTTTGAACTGGACTAAAAATAAATTGATTTTGTAGTTGGCAACATTAATTCAGAGATGAGATAGAAAATCATATGCTAAGTAATCACATATACTTTTTATCTTTGCCACAGATGCTTGTTTAACATGGATTTGACTGTCAACAGGTCGAGGTCTGTCCTGATCCAAAATCTAATATATATAAAGACTTAGCATCTGTAAGCTGGACAGCGATGACCTGATAAGACTAGATATACATACCAAATTGAGCTTTGAAACAATTTTTTGTATTGGTTCGGCAGTGATGGGGCATTAGTGAGGGGTGGACATGTGATGAAGTAATACAGTTATTTTCTTAAGTGCTAATATACTCTGGGCATAATATGAATAATATCATGGAGGTGTAATAATATTTTAATTCTTCCCTCCATCCGTCTGCTTATTTTGCATCATTGGTTTTTCATTAACCCTTAAACTGCCAATACAACAATTGTCATCTGCTTTGTCATCTGCTTGTGAATTTAAAAGTCATTTCTGCAAATAGTCTGGACAAAGATCAGACTGCTCCTTTAGGAGCAGTCTGATCCAAGTCCACACTGTTTGCCTGTATTCAAAAATAGGTTTGAAAAAGTTTGCAAGAATATTTAGCAGACAACATAAACAGAACATAAACAGATGACATTTTCAGATGCAGGTTTTCTTGGCATTTTAAGGGTTAAGGTTGTTTTGTTGTTTTTTTTGTTTTTCTTTATATATACAATTTATTATTGAAAGTTCTTACTTTAAGTTGTTGATATGTGGTTAGTTTTATTACTTGTTAATTTGGTGTTAATTACACCCATGGACACACTTTGATGTGCATACAAACTTTGAAGTGCTTTATTTCAACTGAATTTGAATTTGTTATTTTTTGTAATCTTCAACAAAATATTCTTTCTTATGCTGAAAAGCAAGCAGTGTGCCATCACCCAGTCCTCTAATATATTAGTAGCATAGCTTCAGATATTAAAGGGGTTTTTTTTTTCCAACCATCAAGTATTGATATTTTTGTTATTTCTCCACAAAACTTATGTTGTGTGTACTCATTAGAAGTGCCTCAGTGAGGTGCTTCTAATGAGTACCCACAACATGTTTTCGTGAAGAAATAAGAAAAATGCTCATCTGATCACTCTTATCTAGACCTATGATTCCACCAATCCTGTTCCCGTATAAAATGATTTCACTGAAGTTCAGTTCTGCTGATTAAAAAGTTGACTGTTCATTTCAGCCCTGTTCACAATCATTTCTTAAGGTTAGGTCAGTCTTAACTCTTAAGGACTGTAGTCTGACTATGTCAGGATGACCGAGTGGTTAGTGCTCCAGACCAGGTGGTCCCAGGTTTTAACTTGCTGGGGGCAGAATTCAGCTCACAACTGTATGGTGCTTAAATGCTAGAGCCTTTGATTATCACCATTCCATTTTCCCAATATGACTTAACTAATGTTTAAGATGCTGTGTATCTTACATCACTGGGGCGCCCAACTGATATTGGCTTAGTTGGGCAAGGCCTGCTATCCTTGTAGTGGGTAAGGGTATAGGGGGAATGTTTTTATTTCTTCTGTTTCTTCACTTTCTTTCCTGTTCCTCTTTCTTCCCTGTCCCTCTCTTTCATCTCCTCTACTCTCTCTTCTATCTCTTTTCTCCCTTTCTCTGGGAGACGACACAAAATGACCCTCAAGGGTTGACGTGTCATTAAACCCCAACACAATCAATCAAACCAGCTTTTATGTGTAAATGCAAAATTTGCTTTGCAAATCTCAGTCCTTAGAGTTGATGAATTCATCAACTCTAAGGACTGAGATTTGCAAAGCAAATTTTGCATTTACACATAAAAGCTGGTTTTCAATGATGAAACAAATAAATATATTTCCAATAGACTATGGGCGAACTAAAAAATATTCATTTAGCTGACTTTAAATGACTCGTTTCATGCAATCAAATTTTGGATCTTAACCCTTATCCTGCTGATTGATTTAATTAGCCACACCCATTTCTGGCTATTAGCTAATCAGATTATGTCATTCGTTAATATTTTCGTTCAAATTCAAACTGAATGACAAACAGTGTAGATCCTGATCAGATGGTGTCTTCAGAAGCCATCTGATCTGGATCTACACTGTTTGCAAAAGTAGGGGTTGTCGTGAACAGCAGGATAAGTGTTAAGTTGAGGTATGCCTTAACTCTAATGACTGATTGTGAAACTGGGTCCAGATCTCAGTTTGCAACTCACTCATTGATTTTTTAAAAAACTTTGTTCTTTAAGAATTCCACAGACTCTTATGCTCATACATAGCTTCAGATAAGGTTGTTTTGTTGTTGTTTTTACGTATGTTGTGGTACTCATTAGAAGAACCTCACTAGGCCCTTCTAATGAGTACCCACAAAATATGTTTTCATGGAAAATTAAGAAAAATATTATGTGGATACCCCATCTTATCTGGAGCTAAGCTCATAGAAAATTGATCTTAACATTGTTATATTATGCATTTTAATTTAAAGATTGTTAATTCAGATTTATAAATTTTACTACTGATATTTTTACTGTTATGAAATCCAAAGAGATTGGAGACAAAACAGTTCAGAAGTGTTAATACTTTCACTGTAATTTTGCTTCAGTTCGTCTTCTTCATACTGTAAATTTTAATATTTATGGCAAATATCATAATTTTCGTACACCAAAGTTTCTATAAAATAGCATATGCAAACATAGACTGGCTCCAGTCTCTAGTAACAAAATATTTTTTCTTATAATCTGTTTAATATAATTCCACTAAAATAAAACCAAAGTAATACAATGACTATAAAGGCTGGTCACTAGTGACCAGCCTTTATATTCATGATATTTTTTGTTTTTATTTTAGTGGATTATCAAACAGGATTATGAGAAAAATATTTAGCCACTGGAGACTGGAGCCAGTCTAATGCAAACAGTGCAGACCCAGATCAGACTGCTCCTTAGTGCTTGAAATTCCACTGAGGATTTACAGAAACAAGTGCGTAAAGAGTATAATTTAATTTAAAAAAAATATATATATATATATATATATATACGGAATAAAGCAGCATTTAGGTGAAAAAAAAATATAGAATAAAGAGTCCAGAATTTTTGGACATTTACCAATCATTTGATTTAGTGTTCAAATTTATTTATATCTGTTCTTTGAAAATATGGTTATGAGATCATAAATGTATTCTCACAGGTACAGATTTTACCATATACAATTTTAAGTGAAAACAAAACATGTAAGGCTTTAGAGCTGTCTTTTTTATTGTGTGCTGTGCATCCTGTATTTAAAGGGAAATGCAACATTCATCAAGAATGTACCTGAGATGCAAGATCTGGATAAGGGGAGCATTTTGGTGCAAATTTGATCAAAATCAGATGAAAAATAAGTAAGTCATCAAGCTTTTAATCCTTGTCCTGCTGAACCTGGATATACCCTGCCTTTGCAAACAGTGTAGATCTAGATCAGTTGGCTTCTGAAGAAGCCAACTGATCTGAATCTGCACTGTTTGCCATTAAGTATGTGAATTTCTAGCAACAATCTGGATCAAGTAATCTGATTGGCTGATAATTAGAAGTGGGCGTGGCATCTTAATTTATTCAGCATGACAAGGGCTAATTAGGATATCAAAACTGCTTTATGGATGCTGCCATTTTGAATATTTAATGAGGGATGATGATGTCATAAAACCCTAATTAAATAGGCTAAACCTAAATAAATAGGATTTGCAACAATATTAACCTTTATTTTTTTTTTTTTTTTTTTTTTTTTTTTTTTTTTTGTATGTTTTCTTCTTTATGCATTTATGGATTTTGCTTGAAAACCACATTAATTTCTATCAGAAAGAAGATTTTATTTATTATTTTCAAATGTTTAGAACTCTATTTAACATTCAAAATGGCGGTGCTTTTGATAACAGTATTGAAACTTAAAACATTTTTAACTTCCTTAGTTGTTATCTGATTTGGCTCAAATTTACATAAAAATGTATGATTTGTCAAGTACTTTCATCCCAGGCACCTTCTTCTTCAATCTTGCATTCCCCTTTAATCTGAACCTGTGAGAATTACTGATATGTAGAGCAATAAAGTCATGCTGTATTTGACAATAATAACTATGATATAGTTAACCCATTTCAATCTAGAGACCCTAAAAGGGTAATGGCAAACAGTGCAGACCAGATCAGATGCCGTAGAATGAACATCTGATCTGGGTGTCCACTTTTTTGCAAATAGTTTAGACATTTTTCTCTAGAAACATTGATATCACATAGCCTGACATACCTAAAATTGAAATTGTTTCTACCAATATATAAAGTAGGAGGTTATTCAGTTTAAAACATATTCTGTTCATAAATATGATTAACCAGGCTTTTCAGAGATTCTAGATCTGTTGCTTAGGACACAAGGCTTTACTTATTAATATATTGTGCAGATTTTTTGTTTTATCTATCCCATTGTTTTATAAAATATGTTATGTAAAATAAGTAGTTTTAGCAGTGCGAGAGTCGAAAGACACACAATAAACAAATCTATTTACAGTCATGTGCTTTGTTTTCCTTAATACAAATCTGTTACACCATACCTCATTATAACACGTTTGCTGGGATCAGTGCAAAAACTGTGTTTGCTAAATGATTGTGTTGTGTCCAAACAAAAATGTATAGATGTATATAGAAAAATAACTATAAACAAAAATGTATACATTGTACAGAAAATGACAATGGCTGGTCATTTTCCTACATAATCTATGTTTTTGTTTGGATACAAGACAGATATAGTTTTAAAGATGGGTCCCAAAATTGTTGTATCAAAACAAAAATAGTTCATAAAGAAACAAAAAATGTATAGATTATATAGAAAAATGATCCATTTCTATATAATCTATACATTTTTGCTGGGATTGAATAGTTTTGTGATTCATCTTTAAACCTATGTTATATCCAAAAGTAGGCTATAATGAACTCTGTTTTAAGATGGCTTGTGTATATTGTAACAAATTACACGTAAACCTCTGGCCACTTGAATCCTAGATTATTTGAAGTACAAATAAGGCAACGAAAATGCTGAAAAAGTATGACATGCTACACAGGCTGTAACAAGCAAAGAGCTTGAAGAACCAGATCAGCTTGTACATTTGTGTTGAGTCACAGTCAAACCCAATCGAGTCATGTCAACCAGGTGGCCCAGTCAACCCAAAGGGATCGTGTCAAGCGCGGTCAGTTTGCCCAACCACACTTTTACTGGGAAGACGTAGTCCTCTAAGTGGTTAACCAGTATTGTGCACATTCTTGCACCAGAAACTGACAACTGCCCTTCTTGAATTAGCAGAGGGGAGAGAATGACCATAGAAAACATTTCATGATCAATCTCAACGAAAGAATGTTGCCAACCCGGCGGGGTCGAATCCGTAACCTCCTGATCACCAGTCAAACATGCATCCAGCTGAACCAAAGAGGCCAGCTAAGCTTGTAAATTCATATGGGGATTTGTAAACAGTAAAGACCTTGCTGAGGCAGATGCCCAGAATAATAGGTATACTCCCTTCATGTATTTTTTTGCATTAAATCTGGTATGAAATCTGACATTAAAACCGGTTTCTCCATGAAAACAAATGGCCATACCATCTAACCCATGAAATATTTTAGACACAATGTGGCACTTTTGTTGGCAAGGCTTGGTTTCAGATATACTCTATTGTTGCACAAATTACATGTAGAAAAGGGATGATCTAGATCAAACTGAAAACCGCCCTTTCTGACTTTTACACCCATATCCATTTACAATTGACATGCTGGGTAAAAATTTCTGCAGACCATATTTTGAAATATTTTTCTGATTTTTCCTAGAAAATAGGATTTGACACTTCATGCAAAATGTAGGAGATCTATTTTCTAGGAAAAATAAGAAAAAAAATCATTAGTTTGTCATCTGTTGAATTTTCCTATCGCATTGTAAGTGATAACTCCACTTATTAACCTGAGACTAACTTGTTTTGTTGTTCGTTTTTGTTTGTCTTTTTTGTTGTTTTTATTGTTTTGTTGTTTTTCTTTCAACAAAAATGCCAAATCCAGGACATCAGCAGGGGTGGTTGGGTGGTGCAAAGGTGTCGTTTATCTTGCGTCACCAGGGCATCCAACTGATATTGGCTTACAGCTGGGCAAGGCCTGCTGTCCTTGTAGCAGGTAAGGGTAGAGGGGGATGTTTTTATTTCTCCTGTTTCTCCACTTTCATTCCTGTTCCTCTTTCTTCCCTGTCCCTCTCTTTCATCTCCTCTGCTATCTCTTCTATCTCTTTTCTCCCTTTCTCTGGGAGATGACACAAAATGACCCACAAGGGTTGACATGTTGTTAAACCCCAACTTAATCAATCTAGGACATCAGCACTTTGTTTTGCAAATGACCAAATTTAGTACAGACCACATGGTCATCACATGATAATTTCCCACAAAATTATAAATACAGTGTAACAATCACATAACTTTGGTTCAAAATAGCCGCTCTATGGATGGCCTGTTTACACAAATCCTTTCATAAAAAATATTCGATATCACCATCTTATTTGTATATAAAATAAATGCTATTAATTTTGATGACTAGAGGATGATATACGTCTGGAAGTAGTTATGCTGAAACATTTTACCTTCAGTAATGTGAAAATATCTGACAGGGCTTATATCAGGGCTGTGGAAATCTCATGTCCTGCTTGTCATATTTTTTTCCTGAGGAAAAGAAATATCAGTTTACTTTTCCTTGGACAAATTAATTCTTACAAATACATGTACGGTAAATGTCCTTAATTTTCATACACCAAAGTGTCTGACAAAATGGCATGTACGAACAGTGCAGACCCAGATCAGACTGCTCCTGAAGGAGTGGTCTGATCAGGGTCTACACTGTTTGCTATTCCACTAAGTATTTTAAGAAAGTAGTACATAAAAAGCAAAATTCAGGGACAAAAAATATGAACTAAAGTGTTCTTAATTTTAGGACATTTACTGTAAGTGAAGTATCAAGATAAAAATCTTTTTTTCTGTGTTACAGGTACACATAAGAGGTGCCTCAGTGAGTACTGGTTTTTTGTGGGGAATTTAGAAAAATATCAATTTTTGGAGACCAAATTTAGTTTATCTTGACCCTTAAGGCCCCAAGCAAATTTGCAGCAGATGACATTCCCAATTTTCTTTTTTTTTTTTTCCAGAGAAATAAAGGCGTGACATTTCATGTGAATCATCTGCATAGCTGAAAATAAGGCTTGACCTTTCAAGGCTTTCATGTGAATCATCTGCAAACTAGACAAAGTGCCCAGTTGGGAGTGTATACTCCCGACCAGCGCTACCGCCACTTTTTAAAGAGCACAAAGTATGTAGCTTTGACTCTGGAGATGGCAGTTGTATGCTATATGTTATATTATAACATTGAAAAAATTCAATCACACATAATATGAAGCCCTTAACCTCAAAGGTCAGGCACAGGTGCAGGGATTGAGCTAAATAAAACTTTAGCCCTATAACTATCACCATATACCAG
Organism: Anodontia alba; assembly: GCA_964016985.1. Lineage (NCBI taxonomy): Eukaryota > Metazoa > Mollusca > Bivalvia > Lucinida > Lucinidae > Anodontia > Anodontia alba. The sequence continues at coordinate 93,572,602 of OZ024831.1, forward strand.
TGAAATCAATCAGCCTTTATAATATAAGCAAAAATGACATTTGTATGAAAAGTCTGTGACCTTGACTATAAAAGCCATGCCCCAGCTTGGGGATGGTGCCGAGAAAAACTTTATTCGTATATATACCAGCATGCTTAATATAAATGAAACCAACAAAAGGGTCTTCATAATATAGCTATATAAACTTAGATGCAATTTTTTTTTTTTACTTTTATATGAAATTTCTAAGTCTGTGACCTTGACCTCAAGGTCATACCCCGGGATGAGGATGGTGCAGATAAAAACTTTAGACCTATATCTACCATCATGCCAAATATGAATGAAATCCATCAAAGGGTCTTCAAAATATGAGGTCTTATAAACTTTAATGCAAAAACTTTGACCCTGTGATGGAGAGACGAATGAACGAATGAACGGACGTACGTACGAACAAACGAACGAACGGAAAAACGAAAACTATATACCCCCACATACTTTGTATGTCGGGGGTATAATAAGGCTTGACATGTCATGTGAATCATCTGCTATGCAGATGACTCAAATGAAATGTCAAGCCTTATTTTCTCTGAAAAAAAAAGAGAAAAAAGAATTATGCTGCTTTTGTGATAGGCATATGATGGGCTAACATTCACGTTAACTGAATTAGTATCTTATCCTGGATTAATATCAGTACATCTTACAATGGATACTTCTTTTCACTTGCTCAGTGCAATGTAGTACACTACCCTGAACATATGAAAATGACAGCCGATTTGGTCGTCACATAAGAAAAATGCATTGAAAAACCTGGAATGGACCCATAGCATAAAAGTATAATTATCGGGAAAGAGTACACAGTCTAATAGCTAATTTTCTCGTCAGTAGTGAGGAAATTATTTGAAGACAAATGAGAATTCCCATTTCGGCCTAGCCAGATTCCATATATTGGGGTGGTTGGGTGTGGCGAAGGTGTCATGTATCTTACGTCACCGGGATGTCCAACTGATATTGGCCTACAGTTGGGCAAGGCCTTCTATCCTTGTAGCGGGTAAGGGTAGAGGGGGAATGTTTTTATTTCTTCTGTTTCTTCTCTTTCATTTCTGTTCCTCTTTTTCCCCTGTCCCTCACTTTTATCTCCTCTACTATCTCTATTCTCCCTTTCTCAGGGAGACGACACAAAATGACCCACAAGGGTTGACGTGTGGCTAAACCCCAACACAAAAGATCTGACTATATATACATGTATATAAATTCCTAACATGTATTATGACATTTTTATACTAGATATATACATGTATACTGGTACTTCAGGGAGCTCTGACAACAAAGGATGTTTCAAGGAGCTCAAAGCAAAAAATAAATCATTAGCAAAGTTCATATTTTAATATAAAAATTGTAGCCTATTTACAATTGACACATCACCCATATTTACCTTAAGTCTTTGGACAGACACTGTCTGAGCAAACAGTGTAGATCCACATCAGATGCAGCAGAACATGGTGTCTGATCAGGCTCTAAATGGTTTACCATTCATCCAGCAGTCTGCAGGCACATCAACAGGTACCATAGCCCTAAATATTGGGACAGAAAGACCTGAGCAAATAGTGTAGACCCAGATCAGTGTCTACACTGTTTGCCACTCATCTGGCCCTATTTTAGACAACAGGTAGTAAAACAGACTTTTTCAAATTTTAGGACAAGTATGGTAAGGAGTTAAGGTGTCCCAATACTTTGGGTAAATATGGTATAATTCTGAAGACACAATGTTTGTTTGAACTGGAGTTTTAAGTTCTATTCAAACCTGTTACTGTCACGTCAAGACCGTCAGTAAACCTACTCACACTTTTTCCTGGGCAGGCTATGTCCTCTAAGTGGTTAACCAGTACTTGTGCACAATTCAGAAATAACTGACAACTGCCCTTCTTGGATCTGCAGATTCAAGAAGGGCAGTTGTCATTTATTTCTGAATTGCCATAGAAATGATTTCATAATCAATCATCATGTGGGCGATTCAAACTTGCGACCCCCTGGATCTGCAGTCAGATGTGCTACCGACCACTATGGAACCCTACTCTCTACTTACATCAACAGATAGTGAAATGAGCGTAAAGGTGTCCAAATATTTATGGTAAATATGGTATAAGAACAAGATACAATTAAAGGATGGTAAATGTCCTTAAATTTCAAACACTTTATTTCATATTTTTTGGCCTAAGTTTTTTGTTTTTTTTTATGCAGTTGTTACTTAAAATATTTCTTGGAATGGCAAACTCTGTAGACTCTGATCAGACTGCTCCAATCTGGGTCTGCACTGTTTGCATATGCCAATTTGTCAGCCACTTTGGTGTGTGAAATTTCAGGACATTTAACGTACGTACAATGTAACAACTCTCTGTAGGAATGAATTTCATATTATATGCAGGCCTATCATTTATTTATATAGATGACTTGTTAAGGAAGACTATTTGGTTATAATTCTGGGATAATTCTCACCAGTTCTCCGTAAAAAAACAACATACATGTATGCTGTGGATAATCATTAGCAGTGCCTTGTGCCGAGGTGCTTTTAACGAGTATTCACAATGTATGTTGTTGTTTTTTACGGAGAAATAAGAAAAATTATCCCAGATTTACCATCAAATACTCCTCCTTAATAAGTCCTATGACAGGGGAAAATGGGAAAGTGTTAAAGCATTTTCTTTTTCTTTTTTGCATCTTACGCAACAACAGAAAATCAACAAATTGGTCACTTGTTATTATAGAAAGGACCTAAGGGTATATGCCAACAGAAAGCTTAGGCACTTCTGATGCGTACTCACGCACAACATGTGTTTTCATAGAGAAATGAGAAAAAGTTATCCTAAAATTATCATCAAATCCTTCTTCTTAACAACTCTACTTTTCCAGATCCCTGAATGTTCAAATAAAGCCAAGAAATAATCATTTTCTTATTTTCATTCATTCGATTGTGAGCGATATCATAAACAAATTATCGCACCTCTGGTGTTTGGTTTTACCGCAATTAGTGTACATCAGGTGTTTTTATCCAGAAATGAAAGAAATTCTTTCCACCAATCAGAAAGCAGGAAAATGCATGAATGTAAAAAAAAATTATTTCTATATAAAAACATGTTGTGGGTATTCATTAGAAGTGCCTCAGTGAGGCATTTCTAATAAGTAGCCACAATATGTTTTTTGTGGAAAAATAGGATGAATATCATATGAATACCCCCTCTCATCTTGAGTTTAATTCCACTGAGAAAAGAACTACATGTATTCATATTGCACAGAATCATCATTACTCTTCACATCAGCCCAAAATAAATAAGGTCTCTCTCTCTCTCTCTCTCTCTCTCTCTCTCTCTCTCTCTCTCTCTCTCTCTCTCTCTCTCTCTCTCTCTCTCTCTCTCTCTCTCTCTCTCTCTCTCTCTCTCTCTCTCTCTCTCTCTCTCTCTCTCTCTCTCTCTCTCTCTCTCTCTCTCTCTCTCTCTCTCTCTCTCTCTCTCTCTCTCTCTCTCTCTCTCTCTCTCTCTCTCTCTGCACACAAATACATCAGTACATGTACATAAACAAGCACACAAATACATCAGTACATGTACATAAACAAGCAAACATATGCAATTGTATATTTCAACAAAACAAATAATCAATTATTAACCCTTAAACTGCCAATCACAACAATTGTCATCTGCTTGTGATTTTAAAAGTCATTTTTGCAAACAGTGTGGACCCAGATCAGACAGCTCCTCTAGGAGCCTTCTGATCAGGGTCCACACTTTTGCGTGTATGCAAAAACAGGTTTGAAAAGTTTGCAAGAATATTCAGCAGACGATATCAGCAGACCACATTTTCAGATGCAGGTTTTCTTGGCATTTTAGGGGTTAACAACAGACTATTGCAGGGGCAGATTCAGTGGGGGTTCAGTGGGTATGACTGAACAACCTTGACTCAAAATTTCATTTTCATGGGAAATTTGGGATAAAATTGATCAGTTTTGGGATATACCATATTTACTCTAATTCACACCCTTACTCATATTTATCCTAAATATTCACACCCCTTACTCATATTTACTCTAAATATTCACACCCCTTATTCTTTACCTCATACTTCTTTTCAACATGTCCATTTTACTACCTATGAATGTGTGTACAATTGCTGGATGAGTGGCAAAAACTGTTGACCCTGATCAAATGCAGGGTTCTGGGCCATCTGATCTGGGTCTACACTGTTTGCTCAGGCCCGCTGTCTGAATATGTTTATAATATGATTATGTAATATGATTAAATCAAGCCCCCTCTGAAATCCTCTCGGATCTGCCCCGGTACTGACATAATCACATACACTCTAGACTCTGATCAGAATGCTTCTTAGCAGTAGTCTTAGCTGGGTCTACATGGTAAAATGTTTGCTCAGGTGATCTTGTTCTAATATTCAAATTTATTTAGGTATGTTAATCACATTATTCACGCTTAAAGCATCAATCAAAACTACAGCAGACGACACTTTGACATATAACTATTTTTTTTCATTTTCAGAGCAAATAAGGCTTGACATTTCATGTGAATCATCTGCCTAGCAGATGATTCACATGAAATATCATCTTATTTTCTCTGGAAGATAAAAAAAATAAATTTTAGAATGTCACTGCTACAAATTTGCTTAGTATTTTATCAGGGCTCATACTGGCAAGTTTTGGTAAAATTCAAGGACTTTTCAAGTACTATGGCCTATTTTCAAGGATTAGTCATTTACATTTTTATGCTTGCACATTTACTGGAAAAGAGCAACTGCCATTTTAATAAGGGATACAACACTAATAGAACGGTATGAACCTTCGCCCCTAGCAATTTTGTACTCAAAAGTTACACAAAAATATGGAACACTCATGCGCAAACCACTCAACATTTATTTAAAATCACCAGGTTTAGCTGTCAAAAGCAAATCCAGGTCACCTTTGGCAGAAAATATTCAAAATTCAAGTACTTTTCAAGGAAACTCAGTGATTTTCAAGTACATTTCAAGACAAAATTCATTTTAAAGGACTTTTCCAGACATCCCTTCATTTTCAAGTACTTTTTAAGCCTGTGAGAACCCTGTTTATGGGTTAACTCTGAAGTGCTTATAGCCAGCCCATTGGCCAACACCACATTATCAATCCAAAACTATTCATATCTATACATAATGAAGTAAGTACACTGTACTATAAATACTTCCGCAAGAATCATGGTTCTCCTCTGCATGTAAGTCTGATATTGTTGTACTTTATTGTCTGAGGCTATCCTGTCCCAAAAGACAAAGACATTACAGTACATAAACCATGATTATCACACAAGAGAGAATGTACACCACACCTTCTGATACAAAACATGTCATATCCATACATGCAGAAGTCAGTAATATGATTAATAGTTCTGTGAAAAAATCTTTTCTGTAAGAATCACGGTTCTCCTTTAGGTATTATAAATGATATATAGTCTGCAGTTGCTCCCCACTCAGCCCTCTTGAGCTGAAATATCACCACCCACGTAACTATCACAGCAATCCATATAACTGATCCAATCACAGAACGTATCACATCTGAAATTATAAGGAAATACAGTATAGGTCTACATACACGAGTAGGTATCAGGTAAATATTTTTCTTATTTCTCCACGAAAACATATGTTGTGGGTACTCATTAGAAGCGCCTCTGCGAGGCGCTTCTAATGAGTACCCTCAACAGATGTTTTCCAGGAAAAATAAGAAAAATATCAATACTTTTGGATCAAAAAAAGCATCTTATCAAGAGTTCTGGAACTTCAATCATTATACATACAGTTATAATAGAGCTGGGACAAAGAATTTCCTACAAGACTGTAACTGTGCCCAGCAACGACGCACGACTCAGATCGCTGTCTGCCAGAGGTAGCTTTGGATATGCAGCCTGATCTGTCTTTGCTGGGTGCACATGCAACCTTGTAGGAAAAGCTGTGTCTCGGCTCATTTACCTTCAAATCTAGATATTCTGGGAGGCAACTTTTGTGACTTCCTGTTTGATTTCAAATGCTAGTCTTGATCATCCAGATGCTATACAATGTTAGATCTGGATCACCAGAATGGCTTGGTGAACAAGACTATCAAATGCACTAAGTTTCTTCTAAAACCAGGTCTACTCTATGTAGAGGTTCTTCTATGAGTACTCACAAAATATGTTTTCATGGAGAAATAAATCTTACAGTAATAAGAGTAAACTGCTTGTAGATTTTCCCCCAATTTTGTGTTTACAATCAAGTAGTATACAAATGCCAAAATTTCCTTAAGGTAGTTGTCCATGTGATTATCATTGATCAATGTAATGAAACCATGCTTTAGACGAAATCCAGGTAATGGTTATTTAAAGCCACGCTATTCTTGTTGCTGTGATGTCAGATTACTGTTGATAGAGTGTTATCTGTAAAACCTGGATTGGATAATTAGCAAACAAAGAAGACCCAGATCAGATGCTGCAAAATGTGGCATCTGATCGGAGTCTGCACCGTTTGCTTAAAACCCAGAAAGTCAAGAGTAAAATGAAACAGTCTTAAGCCCCCGTTCAGGACCATTTTTCCAGCCTACACTCTGAGACAATCAATCCATCAGCCCTGTCAGTGCTTTGAACCCTTGTCCTGCTGAATAAATTAAGATGCCACACCCATTTCTAATTTTCAGCCAATCAGATTACTTGATCCTGATTGTTCATGTTAATTCACATAGTTAATGGCAAACAGTGCAGATCCAGATCAGTTGGCTTCTCAGAAGCCAACTGATCTGAATCTACACTGTTTGCAAAGACAGGATATATCCGGGTTCAGCAGGACAAGGATTAATTAAAAAAAGGAGACAAGACTTGTGACTTGCTGGTTGTATTTCTGCAAACCTGAAAAGGAATGACTTCTATAAGGAAATAATTCGCTAGTTCCCTTTGGGAGCAAAGTCTTTCCTTTTCAGAATACATCATTTGCATGTCCCAATGATATATTCTTGCAAGCTTCATTATAATCTGCCAACAAGTTTAACGCATATTGTTGACACAAGAAACTGTAACCCTAGCCCCAATTTTAGTGCTGACGCTAATGGTAACTGGGTGAAAAACAAAAAGTTTAAAAATGTGTTTGTAAATCACTATGCCCCCAACTATATGCTTGTCCATACAAAAGCATGTCAAAGCTGGAAAGGGATATAAACCTCTATTTGCAATAATGAACGTGTCCAAATTCAATAACAGAATAGTCCATTTCAGGAACTCAGGGGTGAAAGGGTTATAGCGCCAATCATAACTGAAGCAGACAACATTTTCATTTTTTTTTTTTTTTTTTTTTTTTTTTAAAGAAAATGAGTCGTGATATTTCATGTAACACGTGGAATTTCAAGACTTATCTTCTTTGAAAAATGAAATAAAATTAGAATGTTGTCTACTACAAATTTTGCTTAGCGCTTTAACCCTGGTCTGCTGAACCTGAATAGACCCTGCCTTAAAGAACAGTGTATATCCAGTCTCCAGATCAGTTGGCTTCTAAAGAAGCCAATTGATCTGGATCTACACTGTTTGCCATTCAGTATTTGAATTTATATCAACAAACTGGATCAAGTAATCTGATTGGCTGAAAATCAGAAGTGGGTGTGGCATCTTAAGTTATTCAGCATGACAATGTTGAAAAGATAATATGTTACCTGGTAAATTTTAAAACGCTAAGCAATACTGTAGCAGACAACATTTTGATTTTTTTTTTTTTTTTTTTTTTTGTATTTTTCAGAGAAAATAAGACTTGATATTTCATGTCAGTTGTCTGCTAGGCAGACAATTCACATGAAATATCAAGCCTTATTTTCTCTGAAAAATACAAAAAAAATCAAAATGTTGTCTGCTACAATTGTGCCTTCAGGGTTAAGCGCCAAACTCATAGCCCTAGATAAGATGCTTTTTTTTCACTAAAAGAGTATTCAGGTTTTCTTATACCTCTACAAAAACAGATGTTGGGGCTTCAGTGAGGCACTTCTAATGAGTACCTACAACATATGTTTTCATGGAGAAATAAGAAAAATATTTGTCCGATACCCCTTTTATCTAGACCTATGAAACTTACTAGTTTTTATCTGCTTCTGTTCATCATAATGGGGCTTCAGAAAGGCTTCTCGGAAGAACCAGATTGAGTTGACAATCCACAGAAACGGCAACATAAAAAAGCCTCCTGAAAAAAGAACAAGCCAACTTATATTTGAGCCAGGGCGCAGCATTTCTTACAAGATTGCATGTGCACACAGTAAAAAATAAAATAATAATAATAATCGACCTTATTTATAGAGGGTAACACATTTAGTAATCTAGTACTAATCTTCCATGTGGCCCTCTTTTTTCCTGGGTAGAAACCAGTACTAAGCAATGTGGATAAAGTCTCTTGCTCAAGGAAACAACACTTGCTGTTAGTGGGGATCGAACCCGGTACCTATCGATCTCGAGTCCGACGCTTTACCACTGCACCACAGCGCTCCAAGACTCGGATCAGCCTGTGCATCCGTGCAGTCTGACCTGAGTTTTCACAGAGCACTTTGTCGGTAGCCAAGGATTCAAAACATCTTCAGATGGAAAGTTAAGACTCTGATCAGCCAACGTGGAAGACCAGGTTCATCATAATCTTCACTTGGTGCACATGGCTGAAACTTGCAGGAAAAGCTGATGACATCACATTTATTGCACCTATGCTGACATAACTTATTTATTTGTTCTTTATATACAGTATTTACCCTAAATATTGGGACACCTTAACTCCTTACCATACTTGTTCTAAAATTATAAAAGAAGTCTTTTCTATCACCTGCTAATGCTTCTAAAATAGAGATGGGTTAGTTGCAAACAGTGTAGACCCTGATCAGATGCTGCATGCTGCAGCATCTGATCTGGGTCTACACTGTTAGCTCACTCATCTGCCCCAATACTTAGGGTTATTACGGTAACATTTTCAACAAACATTTAAGTACACCACAACCTCTTTATAACACTATCGTTCGGGTCCATAGCATAAACCGTATTATTAAACAACCGTGTTATATTCAAACAAAAATGTATAGATTATATTGAAAAATGACCATTTAAGTTTTAAAGACAAAAGTAAAATTGTCTTTTCCAGTCTTTGTTTAACTAAAGGGAAACTAGTAAGACTTCATGGGAGATTGAGAGGGAGCAAATTCTTTCACTTGGTTACTGTGCCACATATATAATAACAAGACCTGTCGCCAGACAGGATCTCGCCTGATATTGCATATTTTGTTTCTGGAAAATTTTAAGTCCGTGACCTTGATTTTGACATGACCTGGGTGTGTGTGTGTGTGCGGGGGAGGGGGGGGCGGGGGGCAGTATCTGTCTTTATACCAAATAGGAACTAAATCCATCATGTAGTTTAGAAGTAATGAGATCCTAAAAAACTTTGGCGTAAAATTTTAACATCAAAATTAAGTCTGTGACCTTGACCTTGACATGACCTAGGGTGGTGGGGATTGGTATTTCGTACAAATTTGGACCAATATGTATCATCATACAAAAGATGAATCAAATATGTGATAAGGTTAGGATTTAATGAAGTCTTAAAAACTTTAACGAAAACTTTAACATTTAAATTCTAAGTCTGTGACCTCGACCTCAAGGTCATGGTCATGAGTGCTGATGAAAACTTTTGACCAGTATCTATCATGATACTAAATAGGAACTAAATCCATCATTTAGTTTAGTAGTAATGAGATCCTAAAAACTTTGACGTAAAATTTTAACATGAAAACTCTAAGTCTGTGACCTTGACCTTGACCTAAGTTGGTGGGGATGGTACTGCGAAAAATTTGGGACTACTATGTATCATAATACCAAAGATGAATCAAAACGGTGATAAGGTTGGGAAATAATGAGGTCTTAAAAACTTAAACAAAAACTTTAACATTTAAATTCTAAGTCTGTGACCTTGACCTTGACATGACCTAGAGTGGTGGGTATGGTATTGCGCAAAATTTTGGACCAATATGTATCATACCAAAGATGAATTAAATCGGTGATAAGGTCAGGAAATAATGAGGTCTTAAAAACTTTAACAAAAACTTTAACATTTAAATTCTAAGTCTGTGACCTCGACCTCAAGGTCACAGTCATGAGTGCTGATGGTGCTGATAAAAACTGTTGACCAGTGTCTATCATAATACCAAATAGGAACAAAATCCATCACTTAGTGTAGAAGTAATGAGATCCTAAAAACTTAGACATAAAATTTTAACATGAAAATTCTAAGTCTGTGACCTTGCCCTTGACATGACCTAGAGTGGTGGGGATGGTACTGCGCAAAATTTTGGACTAATATGTATCATCATACCAAAGATGAATTAAATCGGTGATAATGAACGAAAACTTAAACATTTGTGGACGCCGACGCCAACGCCGACGTCGGGGGTAGTACAATAGCTGTTCCTGAACGTTGTTCAGGCCAGCTAAAAACTAGACTGCTCAGTCGATGGCATGCCATTGTAAAAACACCATGCTCTGTGCTAATGTTGCTAATAGCATGATGGACGCATGAAAAATAATGTTGCTCTCAGGACCTTTACCACATGGGGAAGTCATGCAGCAAGTTTGGTTAAATCCTGTCCAGTGATTTAGGAAGTGATAGCGTGATGAACTGACGAATGGAGAAATAATGTTGCTCACGCACAGTGAATTAGGAGGAGATAGCGTGATGGATGGATGGATGGAAAAATAATGTTGCTCACGCACACCCTTACCATTCCGCATAGTGATCTAGGAGATAGCGTGCCAAACTGTTGGCAAGTCAAAAACTGATGGATGAACAGACAGAGGCATTCGCAATATCCCCATGGCTAAAGCATGGGGATAAATTCTATACATTTTGGTTGAAAATAAGCATCTTATCAAGCTATGACTAATAAATTAGTCATCAACTATAAAACAAGAGACACAGTACAGCTTGGACATTTCATGTGAATCATCTGCCTGGCACTCCACGGTCAATAGGAAAACTATTTGGGACTTAAACTAGTTTTACTTGCGGAAAACCTCACCCTTAATTCTGATGCAGCTCCAATTAACACAAAACTCTAGATAAGAGGGAGTAAACAGTATTTCAGCATTGAATTTTTGAAAATCAGCATTGAAATTGAAGCTGAGGGGGGTAAAAATACTATAAGATAGTTCGGATTTCAGCACTGGTTTTGAAAATCAGCATTGAAACTGGAGCTGAGGGGATAAAAATACTCAAAGAAAGTTTAGATTTCAACATTGAAATCAAATTTGTAGGATAAAGTTTTACAGTGAACTTAAGGTCTTTTAACCCTTAAAGCGCAAAAAAAAATACATCTGAAAATGTCGTCTGTTTATGTCGTCTGCTGAATATTCTTGCAGACTTTTCAAACGTATTTTTGCATACAGACAAACAGTGTGGACCCTGATCAGACTGCTCCTGCAGTCTGATCTGGGTCCACACTGTTTGCAAAAATGACTTTTAAAATCACAAGCAGATGACAAAGCAGACAACAATAGTTGTGACTGGTGCTTTAAGGGTTAATATGAAGCAATTTCCCTCACATTGAATCTGTTGTGAGCAGGAGCTGTGAGTACACTAGATCAGAAAGGGCTTAACCCTTAAGTTTCAAAGACAATGCATTACTAAGTGTTTTGTTTCATTCTTTTTTTTTTTTTTTTTTTTTTTTTTTTTCAGAGAAAATAAAGCTTGGCATTTCATGTGCATTGTCTGCTAAGCAAACAATTTACATGAAATTCCAAGCTTTATTTTCTCTGAAAAAGTTAGAATCTTCTACATGTACGCTACAATTAAGCTTGGTGCTTTAAGAGTTGAGCATTGCAAATGGGCATTTAAGCATTAGCTGTTCAGCAGGGGGTAAAATACTCTTTGTTCCAAAACCTTATTTAGAGCCCTGTAAAAAATATATGTTTGGTCTGCTTAGGGGTTCTCTACCTCACAGTGACACATTTAATCAAAACCTTTGTGATGAAACAAAGCAAAGGGCCCAGTTGTTCAAAGCATCGTTAGCGTAACGAGCTCGTTAGTGGTCAAAATGTTAACTGTTCTAGTAAGTACAATATTTAATTAACAGGTATTTTTGCTGAAAAAATGTGAGTAGCTTTTGCAAATGCAAAAGCTTCTCACATTTTTCAGCAAAAATATTAGCGTATATGCCATATTTAATGATCAAAGTTTTAACGATGCATTAACTAACAACATTTTAGTTTTGAACAACTGGGCCCTGGAGCCAGAGCACAAGGCTATGTTGGGCCAGACCACAGACACTGATACTTTTGTACAGGTGCCAACCATCTGAAACAGACTGAGGAAGGACCCCTCAATCAGTATCAGGACTAACCCACTGTTAAGCAAATGAAGAGGGAAGCAAAGTCATCAACCATAATTGGATTAACAAATGTGCATCAGTTTGCTGCAGAGTAGCCGTGTTATAACCTATCTTTTTGTAGCTAGTGATACATGTTTTAAAACTGTTCCGAAAAATCAGTTTTGCCAACAATCTTTCTATATTTATAGACTAAACTGCCCAGTCATCAGTAGGTGTACATATCATAAGGCACATTTTGTCACACCATGTTCCAAATTATTACCGAGGTAGTATTTTCTACAGAGGTCAAGCTTTTCTGTATTCTTAGCTCGTCTTAAATCCATTCTCAATCAGCCTGAAAAAAAAAGCTGCTATTGATAATCTTATTGACCCTAAGTATAAGGACACATTATATCCATAGCAACAGATGGGGCGCTTTTTTTCATCCGAAAAATGACGATATCTTTCTTATTTCTCCACGAAAACGGGAAGGCGCTTCTAATGAGTACCCACAACATATGTTTTCATGGAGAAATAAGAAAAATATTATGTGTATATCCCCTCAACTGTAGCTATGCAACTTCTTATACTATTTGTCTTAAAATTTGAAATAGCCATTGATGCAAAGTTTCTTCATGTAGACAACAAAGACTCTGATCAGACTGCACAAATGCACAGCAAAGACACAGACTAATTATTCTGATTCAGGGGCCCAGACTGCCAAAACTGAATATTTAACATTAGGTATATGGGCACTATCTCCAAACATTTAGGGCATCAGCCCAAAATTCAGGGGCCATGGGCAACTGGGCCCCTGTTAGTCTATCCCTGCACAGGCTGGCTTGAGTCTTTATAAAAAAAAATGCATGTCAAAAGGTACATTTAATCACTCTCAAGTCTTGTTTATTATTTATTTTATTTTTTAAATTCTTGTTGTTTTTTTCTTTTATTTATTTATTTATTTTTATTATTATTTTTTTTTTTTTTTTTGTTTTCCAATTTCCTGATTTTTTTTTGTTATTTCCTTCTAATTGACCACATAAAAATTAAAGATTTTGTTTCATTCAATCCTTAACTTCCTGTAATTAAAGCAAAACCTGCAGACCCAGCTCAGTAACACATGCTGCAGCATCTGATCTGGGTCTTCACTGTTTGCCTATGCCCCAGTCCAGGTTTTACTGATAACCCTCTCTCAACAGCACTCTAGCTGGTGACAAAGCGACAATTAATAGTGTGGCTATGAATAACTGTTACCTGGATTTTGTCTAATGCATGGTTTGATTACACTGATCAATGATAATCATGTGGACAACTACCTAAAGAAAATTTTGGCATTTGTCCTTTGTATACTATGGTCGACTGAAACAATCGACCCAAAAATAGCCGTGCCCTTAGTGCCGGTTGGGTATGAAAGCCACGGCCGAGCTGCCGAGTCGAGCCGAAAAAGCCGAGCCTGCTATAATGTTTTCTTGTATTTGTTCAAACCAGTTCAAGATACTTATTTCTTTTAATCTTATATTACCATATATGTAAAATGCTGTATTCACAATTAAAATGTGTACAAATGTACAATCATTTGCTTATTTATGACTTGATATCCAATTTTCCATTCAACAGGGGTATGGAAGCCATGGCCACGAAAGGGATATGTTTTGGCCATTTTGTGAATAAATGGGATATTTTATGACAGTGCATTTGACAGAGATTGCAAAAAGATATTTTTTAATTACTTTGAATCATTATAACATGCAAAAACTGTTTATATTTTCACTATTCTTCTTTTTCACCCAAATAACGAGGATCGGCAGATTCTAAAAATAGAACAGATATAAACTAAACGATTAATTAACCAAAACGGCTGAAAGGGCCTAAAGGCTCAGGTGAGCTAACAAAAGAGTCATTTAAGACTCCACATCTATAACTAATTTCAGTCTTCGCGAAAACTGCAGGATTGTCTGACAAAACTGGTAAATTTTCATTCTGTCCTGCAGAAAATTTCAGTTTGTCTGACAAATGTCCTGTGATTTCTGGCAAAAAGAGATAGTAATTTGATAACAGACAAGCCTCCTGTCCTGCAGAAATTTATTTTGTCCTGCCAAAAATTTCAATCTGTTTGACAGCTGTCCTGCATCTGTTGGAAAGATTTCGCGAAGACTGTAATTTGATGGGTTTTCCTATTAATGCTGGTCATCATACTGGTATTAGATGTAATAGTTAAGTTTTGGCCCTTTCAATGCTTTTTCTTTCCGTTTCGGTTATTTTCATTTAGTTTTCTCTGTTCTATATTTAGATCCTGCCGATCCTCGTTATTTGGATGAAAAAGATAATGGGAAATATAAACAGTTTCTTCATATTATAATGATACAAAATAATTTTTAAATACCTTTCTGCAACCTCTGTCAAATGCTCTGTCATAAAATATCGCCATTTATTCACAAAATGGCCAAAATATATCCCTTTCGCAGCCGTGGCTTTCATACCCCTGTTGAATGGAAAATTGGATATAAAGTCATAAACGATTGTACAAATTTTAATTGTGAATACAGCATTTTACATATATGGTTGTATAAGATTAAAAGAAATAAGTATCTTGAACTCGTTTGAACAAATACAAGAAAACACTATAGCAGGCTCGGCTTTTTCGGCTCGGCTTGGCCGTGGCTTTCATACCCGACCCTTAGTTCATTTTAATTTTAACTGTGGATATATTTGAGCAATCTTTGGAATTTCTAAAGGACATACATAAAATCAGGAACCGCAAGTCCTGGCCAACTCGCTAAGAATATTTGATGGGGAAGAGGAGGGAAGGGTTCATTAGTCACTGAATGTGCAATGTGCTTTTCTGTTCCAAAAAAAAAAAGTATTCTGGACATGTATGCACATCATCAGCTCTTACAGAAGGTAACCCTTTTATAACAAGTGAAAATACTTTTGTTTCATCGGGATCACTTTGCAGTGGATCAACAAATATGACAACAAGCTCACCCTACTCAATTTCGCACTTCCGTGTGTAGTTTGCGAAAACGTCATCGATTTCGTGTAAAAAAAAAAATGGACTGGTATTCATTCCAAAACTATTCGCATATCAGTCTGCTGTAGAGGTAGTGCTAAAGTGCGAAAGGAATGTTCCTTTGCGTCTCTTGTGAAGAGACGCTCAAGAATGCTACTCATACTTCCAGTTTCAAAGTTGTAGGTTCCAGTCACAAATCTGCACGATTCTAAACCTATCTATCTATCGATACTGCGTCACCCTCATGACTGAGTATTATGCGCAGGGATGCGTGCGTGAGAATAAAAATTAAAAAAAAATATAGTGAGGGCTAAAAGAGTGATCTAGTGAAGAATGAAAAGAGATGATAGTGTTTAAGTGTTAGATTTAAAAGCAGATTAAAAAACATTTTTCCTTTCTATGGCCTTAAGTGACTGATCTTGCTCACTTCTCTCCTGAAGGAGTCAAGATTTCTTAAAAATACAATATCTACAGGAAGCCTATTCCATAAAACAACAGTTATGGGAAAGAACGAAAACCTGTAGTAATCTGCAGAGGCGAAACTAAGGGGATTATTAAGGCTGTGGTGAGTGATCTTCTTGGGCCGCTCAAAATATGAAGGCACCGGCACTGCAACAAGGCCATACTGTATTTTGTAAAACATCGCGAGGCGCGAGTCATAGCGACAGTTTTCAAGGGAGCACCAACCGAGGTTGCTCAGGATCGCAGAAACACTATGATAGGAGGAGTATCTATTTGTAGCCCACCGTGCTGCCCTCCTTTGCACCATTTCTATTTGGTCTATATTTTTCTTGGTATAAGGGCTCTTACAACTAGGTAGCGTGGGGAGATACTAAAAGCCGGGAGTAAAGGTCAGGAGTCGGGACAAAAAGTCGAGAGTAAATTTGGACAGTCAAATAATAACACTAAACATCTATCTATCTATCTTCCAATAATGCTAAACCCGTTTCTGGGACTTGTAGCATGTGAGTGCTAAACCAGGCTAAGAAAAGACAAAGTTGTGAAGTTTAAAGGAAAGTAAAAGCGGGAAATGTTAAAAAGGTCTAGTTACAAGATTAAAAGCAAGGCACTGGTTAAATTAGGGTGACTACTTCTGGTGGGAGTGCGTTCCAGTGAACAATAGTACGGGGGAAGAAAGAGTATTTAATATAGTCTGTGGATGTAGCTATCTGTCTGGATGCCATCGGATGGGAGGTTCTAGACTGTATCTGCAGGGCTGTTAGGTACTGGTCCCTGGCTCGGACCCATCAATACTATTGATGGGTCCGAGTCCCTGGGGATAGCAACAAGGCCATGTGTGATTTTGTACATAACTGAGAGTCTGTTGTCAATGTGGCGTAGGTCAAGACGTCTCCAGTTAAGTGACTGCAGCATAGCAGTCACACTTGAAGTTCTACTGTAGTCTCTTTTGACCCACCTTGCTGCGCTGCGTTGGACTTTTTCTATTTGCTGTATTGCGGTGTCTGTGTGGGGGCTCCATACACTAGAGGCATATTCTAGCTGGGGCCGTACAACTGTTTTGTATGCTGTTGCCTTGAGGTCCTCGTGAAGGATTTTTATGTTACGCTTAAAGAAGCCCAGAGTTTGGTTAGCTTTTTTGGAGATTCTTTAAATGTGTGTATTCCAGGAGAGATTTTCGGAAACATCAACTCCTAGGTATTTTGCTTCCGGTACTGCTTCTAAGAGGACCCCATGTAAGTAGTACTTGTTTAGGGCAGGTCGGCATGACCTTGTGATGTGTATGACTTGGCATTTAGATGGATTAAACTTCGTGTCCCAGGCCTTTTCCCAAGACTCAAGATGTTGAAGATCCTGTTGGAGTATAGAGGGTGTTAAAGATTTAGAAAATGTTAGGTATAAAGCTGTATCGTCTGCAAACAATCTGACGTTAGATTTGACGAAGATTTTATATCATTATCAAATATTTTTCACGTTATAGTATGAAATATACGACTACGTCGCTCATTTTGGGGTCGGGGCCAACTTTTGCAGTATTAACGATGTCAAGCATTTTGCAAATTATAGTCGGTCTATATTTCATACTATAACGTGAAAAAAAATTGATAATGATATAAAATCTTATATGCATTTTAAAGAAGAGTCTATATCCTACTTTTGCTCCTAATTCCATCCCGATAGGTGCATGTTTAGTGTTATTATTTGACAGTCCAAATTTACTCCCGACTTTTGGTCCCGATTTCCGACCTTTACTTCCGGCTTTTATAACCTCCCGGTAGCGTGCACTATCAACAGGCTCCAATATCTCACCATGGAGGGTTTACTGGGAGTGGATAAGCTGTCTGGCTCTGCCAATGTGCAGAACTTGACATTTACTTGGGTTGAATTCCATGCCTAGGTTCGTTCCCATTCTTGTAGGGTGTTGAGATCATTTTGGAGAATGCGACTGTCATTTTGATTTCTCACAGTAAGGTAAACTGCAGTATCATCCGAAAAATCCCGATGTGACCTGTGACTGAATGTTTTCTGGGAGCTCCTTGATTTTCTAATTCTTCCTAGACTACTATTCCATATGGGTCCAAAACAGGTCTAGCATACTCCAGGGTTGGTCGCACCAATCCCTTGTATGTCGTCACCTTAACACTTTGTGGGCATGACGATAGATTACGTCTTCAGAAACCAAGAGTTCTGTTTGCTTTTGTGCAAACATTGCTAACATGGGTATTCCAGTTCAAATCCTTAGAAATCATCACCAAGGTATTTAGTATTATCCACATTTTCGAGGACTGTTCCTTCTAAGGAGTAAACCACATTAATCTTTTTTTATCCGCTTCCTAGTAAGCTGCATAAATGTTACATTTAACGGGCTGAAAACTCACACCCCATTTCCTGGCCCATTTGCCCATTTGATCAATATCCTTTTGGAGTTTCGATGTGTCTTCAGTAAGTGTTTCAATGACTGTAAGCAAACAATGAACACAGCTCCAGAGTTTGTTTGTTTGGTTTTTTTTTTCAATCATGAGTTTTTATATTTTCTTATTGCTCCATGTAAATATTGTTGTGTGTACTCATTAGAAGGGCCTCACTGAGGCCCTTCTAATGAGAACCCACAAAACATGTTTTCGTGGAGAAATAAGGAAAATATTTATCTGGATATTCCTCCTATCTGTGGCTATGCAGAATGCATTATGTGCAGGCAGATCTGAGCAAACACTGCTGACTTACTCTCAGCACATGACTCCGTTCAATTGCATTTGATTCTCGTTAGGTCGAAGTCTAAGTGACTCTCTGAAATTCTTCGAGATATCCGTACCTCGACATATCAGAATTGCAGAATTAAGGAATAACTAAATCAAACAATCACATTCCACAAATGAATATGTAATGTAACACCTGAATTTAGATACAAAGGTATGACAGAACCCAAAATAAGCATGATTTGACTAAGTTACGAGTTGAGCAAAAGCTTGGACCTTATAATATATTGGGTCCAAGCGCAAAAGTAAGTACGAGTTGACTAAGGTACGAGTTGACTAAGGTACAAGTTGACCAAAAGTGGGTACGACTTGACTAAGGTACGAGTTGACCAGAAAACCGATCTGGTGGGGATGTCACGGACTGTGTCGCCGCTTTGGGCTGCTTGAAATACTGTACAAGGAAATCTGAGAGACAACCATGCCATGTGTGATTTTGTAAAGCATACAAAATCTGTAAGAACTGTAAACTTTGGGAGAAACAGAATTATTTCTGTGTTTCCCCCATGAAGAAGAGTACTGCCCTCGAAGATATGATTAAATTATATTCTATTCTATTATTTCGCGAAACGAAGGTTTTTTTTCGCATTTTAGATAGACCTTTTCTATAATTAGAACTTAGAATTCAAGATGGCAGAGTACTTGGCATCGATTTTTGGCACAGAAAAAGACAAGTAATTTCTTTTAATACATTGATCATAAGCAGATCCAAAGCAGTACAGATCTTCTAATATCAAAGCATTTTTGTGACAAACCTGTTTTGAAAATTTAATCGCATTTTGGCTAAAAATACATATTATCTGGTTACAAATTTTGTGGGTGGGGTAATATTGTGCGACGTTGGTGAACGTCGGCGTGGGTAGTCCTTGTCTCACAAGACCCTAACATATATCGTCCGTCACTCATTAGGGTCTTGTCCCGTTGCTTGGTAAAACATAAAATTGTGATAATCACCTTCAAACTCATAAATGACCAATCAAATCTGTAAAAGATTTGCTTTTTCTTTCCACCTTTTTTATGCCTCGCGAAGGGGGTGCGTAAGTCTCGCGGTTTTAAGTAGTAGGTCACCTTATAATACCAAGGAGCTATTAGCTAAAAGATTAACTGAAATTTCCCTTGTTATCACAAAGGCCCACCTGAAAAAGCCGAGCCTGATATTATATTTTTGTTGCACTGATATTTGAGAATATTGTTCCTAGTTGGGGTATCGAAGGACAAGAACTTGCGAGATATCACGTCAAGCTCGCATCTGCAGGAGTCATCCTGGAGCTTTCAGAGAAGGAGAAGTTTTGCGACAGTTTCAGGATTTCAGGGAGAAGTTTTGGTCCAGATTTGGATTTCCCTATACTTTCTATACATTTTCATTTCTCTCTCAGCTCAAGACAGTCAGCTCAAGATAGGGAGAAGTCAGGCAGCTTAGGAAGACTTTTTCTCTCAAATCAACCTCTAGGATGACCCCTGGTCTGTAGATATCCCATCTAAGGACAGTACTCACCAGTATCAGTGTAATAAACCTTTTATATAGCTACACATATAATTACGTTTCCTGGTGTTTCTAACCATTAAAATGCTGTTTAAATAACAAAAATGTGAATTCTACCAATGTGGTTTGACGCAATGTCACTGCATTACCACATCATCAAAAGCAATGTAATGTAATGGTAATATGAAAAGGCATCAAAAAGTTTGCAATATGCCAATATCGTGTGATATCGGTACGCTAGCTGCTTGGCTTTTATCGCACATTTTAATCGTTTAATATTTATAGCTATATAATAAAGTGTTTTCTTGTATTTGTTCAAAATAGTTCAAGATACATATTTATTTAAATCTTATATTATCATACATGTAAAATGCTTTATTCACAATTAAAAATTTGTACAATTATTTGGCTTATTTATGGCTTTATATCCAATTTTCCATTCAACAGGGGTATGAAAGCCACAACCGTGAAAAGGATATGTTTTGGCCAGTTTGTGAAAAAAATGGTGATAGTTTATAATCTGAACATTTGACAGAGGTTGCAAAAAGATATTTAAAATTACTTTGAATCATCATAACACACAGAAACTGTTTATGTTTCCCGTTATTCTCCTTTTTCATCCCAATAACTAGGATCGGCAGAATCTAAAAACAGAATATACATAAACTGAACGAATATAATCGAAATGGTTGAAGGGGCTCAGGTGAGCTAATAATATAGTTACTTATGACTCCACATATATAACTAATTTGATAGCTTTTCCAATTTATGCTGGTCATCATACTGATATTATAAGAAAATGTGTAATTGTTAAGTTTCAGCCCTTTCAATGCTTTAGCTTTCCGTTTTCCCAAGAATTTGCTCAGGCACTGGTACAGGTAGGGATTAACCCTTAAAATGCCAAGAAAACCTGCATCTGAAAAAGTTGTCTGTTTTTGTTGTCTGCTGAATATTCTTGCAAACTTTTCAAACCTATTTTTGCATACAGGCAAACAGTGTGGACCCTGATCAGACTGCTCCTACAGGAGCAGTCTGATCTGGGTCCACACTGTTTGCAAAAATGACTTTTAAAATCACAGGCAATGACAAAGCAAATGACAATTTTTTTTATGATTGGCAGTTTAAGGTCGTCACTGTATATTACCTACATTGTATTTCTTTCAGAGTCAACTGCTCCTTTTACTTCAAGATTGGAGCTTGTCGTCATGGAGAAAGATGCTCCAGGTTACATAATAAACCAACATTTAGTCAGGTAAGCATATCTCCAGATAAAGGACTTTTTTTTATTATTATTATTTTTTACCAGAACAGAACAATACTTCAATATGGTGACACTGTGAAAATGTAGTTTACTTCAAAATACATGTTTTTTCTTGATAAAGGCCTGTGGCCAAAATGTTGAATTAAGAATGAAGTGGAAAAATGTGTTAAATTTTGTTCCCTGTGGAATACAAATGAAGATTCTGTAAAATATATATAAAATATTATAGAAAAATAACTAGAAATGGTCATCTTTCTGTATTATCTATATATATATTTTTTGTTTGGATACAGCATTTTTTGGATCCATCTTTAAACTGTCTTATATCCAAAACCAAGCTATAACGAACAAAAATATATAGGCGAGGTCTGGTGACAACCAGCTGTCAGCAGACTTTTAAATCTAGTGACAGCCGGTTGTCACTAGACCTAAAAGTCTGGTGACAACCGGCTATATTTTCCAATAAAGTTGTGGAAAAATTGTCCAGATACTGGAATAATAATGAATAAAAAAAGAACAATAACTTCCTATTTATAGTTTATTCCAAGAAAAATACTGAATAACTATTAAATGCCTATAGCTGGCATTTTAACATTTATATACATGTATTTTCTATCAACTTATTTATTAATGGTATGCCTTTCATGGAGCAGATAAATGTATTTTTATATATAAAACAAGAAACAAATATGCACATACGTATGTAACAGGAAACAGACATGTACATGTACCTCTAAAAAATTTGTTTTGTAATTCATTCAAATTTGAAGTTTTTTTGTTTTGTTTTTTTTTTTTGAAGTAAATTTCAGTTAAATAACCAATTCATAAAAAGTTCATAAATAATAAACCCATCTTTAAATCTATACTGGTTTGTATTCATAAGAGCAGCCCTGTCAGAGGATCTGATTGTAGCCCGAAGGATCTGACTGTAGCCCCACTGCAGTATGATTTTATGCTTACCAGATAACATAATTGTAGGACTTTGTAACAGGTCAACGTATAAGTACTATAACATATGAAGGGATTTAAATCCATGAGTTATGGGCCCTTGTCATCAGCCCACTGTCCATGTGTATACCAGGTTTCAACCTTGTTACTCTTACAGTTCTTGCAAAAAGTGGGACAAAAAATTTTTCATTAATGATAAATTGTAAAACCTAACCCCGGATGTAACACCAAGAGTTATAGGCCCTTGGCCCTTATTCTGGTATACACGATACAACACAGCCCATTGTCCATGTGTGTACCAAGATTTAACTTTATAGCTATCATAGTTCTTGAGAACTCTGTAGTGAAACCTTTTCATTTATTGCAAATTGTAAAACCTATCAAGAGATTTAATTCCAGTTATGATCTAATTATGATCTAATTCTGGTATACACACTACACACTACATGTATAGACTATACACACTACATAGGTCCAATGTCCATGTGTGAACCAGGTTTCAACTTTGTAACCTTAGAGTGCTTGAGAAAAGTGTGATGAAAATTTTTCTTTAATGGCAAATTGTAAAACTTATCAAGGTATGTAACTCTGAGAGTTGTGGGCCCTTGGCTCAGATTCTGGTAAACATGATACATTAGTCCATTGTCCTTGTGTTTACCAAGTTTAAATTTTACAGCTTCCATACATGTAGTTCCTCAAATCTGTTTGAAATTTTTTCATTGATGGTAAATTGTAAAACCTATTGATTTTTCATTTATGGCATATTGTAAAACCTATCACTGGATTTATCTCCAAAAGTCATGGGCCCTTGGCCCTGATTCCAATGTGCACAATACCGCAACCATGTGTGCACAAGATTTCAACTTTGTCACCCTCACAGTTCTCGAGCGAAGTGTGATGAAATTTTTCATAAATAGCAAATTGTAAAACCCATAAAAACATAACTCCATGAGTTATAGACCCTTGTCCCTGATACTGGTACACACGGTACTTCAGCCCATTGTCCATGTGTGTATCAAGGTTCAACTATACAGTAAAGTTTCATAGTTCCTTAGAAATCTATAACCAAAATGTTTCATTAAAGCTAAATTGTAAAACCTACATGTATCATGGAATATAATTCCAAGAGTTATGCCTCTGATTCCAGTAAACACAACAAATTAACCCACTGGGTATGTGTGTTCCAAGTTTCAACTTTGTAACCCTTACAGTTTTTGAAAAAAGTGTGATGAAAATTTTTCTGATGAGGATGGACAGAATGACAGATGGAAGGAAGGGATGATGAAAGGAAGACATAGGAGGAATGATGGAAGGACAAGGCAAATCCTTTATAGCCCCACTTTTTCAAAGGAAGGCTATACTATTACACACATATATTACTCCTGAAAAAGCAAAAATGTATCTCAAAATTCATTATAACATTTTTTACAGTAGTTACTTTTAGGTCTTTAAGAACAAAGGACAGTTGTTTTTTACTTTTTCCATTCTTAAATACCTTTTGATTAGTTAATTAACCCTCTTTACTAAACGTTGTGCAATTGTTACATACTTTATAATTGTTATTATAATTACATTTAAGAAAAAATCATATATTAATATGAAAAAGAAAAGCAAAACAAAAGACTAAAAAAAATTGTAGAATTGAATGAAACCAATAATTATTACACAGGATTATTGGAAAAAAATACAGCCGGTTGTCAGCAGACTTTTTGGTCTGGTGACAACCGGTTGTCACCAGACCTAAAAGTCTGTGACAGCCAGTTGTCACCAGACACTTCCAAATATATAATGGTCATTTTATTATTTTCAGTTTTGTTTGGATACAACATTTTTTAGAGTCCATTTTTAATTCAACCATCTTATATCCAAAACCGTGCTATAATGAACAAAAATATATAGATTATATTTAATCTATACATTTTTGTTTGGATACGATATTTTTGGGGTCCATCTTTAAACCGTCTTATATCCAAAACCATGCTATAACGAGCAAAAATATATAGATTATACAAAATGTATAGAAAAATGACCATAAATGGTCATTTCATATTTATATAATCTATAATTTTTGTTTGGATACAACATTTTTGGGGTCCATCTTTAATTCAACCATCTTACATGCTAAACCTTGCTTTAATGAACAAAAATATATAGATTATATATAATCTATATATTTTAACTTCATAATACATTAACCTATAGATAATGTGCTATTCTATTCTGTTTTCACACCTTCCACAGAAAAAACGACCTTTCAGTCGTTAATTAAAGTCTTAAACCAGAAGGTCCCTTAGGCAGTTACCTGTGTGACGTAACTCTTCCCGCTCAATTGACCACGTGTCAGTTTCTTTTCTGTGGACAAAGAAATTCAACAAGGATTATTTACCTGTGATAGAAATTTGGATTATTTCTTTCCTCACGGATAAATTTATGTATCCTTGTGTTTCTTTTGTTTATTTATCACTCCTTTCACTTTCTGTGTTATTATTTAAAATTTTCAATTTTCGATTTCATGTATTTTGACTGGTCTTTTTCCACATGCGTTTTGGCGACTCTCGCTATTCGGCACAACGCTCGTGCGCGATCGGTTCGATAGTCGTGTTTATATATGCAGAATATTTTTGTTCTTTTCGTTCCAGGTTATTCAGCAATTACGATATGTTTTTCCTGGACTTTTGTTTGCAGAGATCTTCAGTTGGCTAAAGATTCTCATGGTGGAGAAGCTGATTGTAAAGAACTTGTCAACCCTTGATGGGTTATAAGACAATTCTTTACTGATGGGAGCCCCACCCCATATGGCTATACTGCCGGGGTAAGACCCATCAAGGTGGCATCTTTGGGTACTAAGTATCCTATAAAGTCTAAGTCCACCAGTCACCAGTCATCCAGTCACCAGTCACCAGTCAACCAGGCACCAGTCAATCAGCTTCACCAGTCACCAGTCAATCAGGTGCCAGTCAACCAGGCACCAGTCACCAGTCATCCAGGTGCCAGTCAACCAGTCACCAGTCACCCAGTCACCAGTCACCCAGTCACCAGTCACCAGTCACCGATCAACCAGGCACCAGTCAACTAGTCTCCAGTCAATAATTTAATTATTTTCTGGAAAGACTTAGTTTCTGACATATTTCACGGGATAAAATAGTCACGTATACTAACTTCCGGTCATTATGTCTAATTATTAAAAAAAAAAAAAAAAAAAAAATTTCACTGGGCAAGGTATCAGTAATATTTCTGATACTTATACCCGGTCATATTATTATATTATTTCTGATTTTTCACCAGGCAAACTTTTACAGAAGGTGTCTGGTCAATTTTTGCCTAATAATTAATTATCTTCGGGAAAAAGTTTCGAATACTTGTGCCCGCTCAGTTTTCATATATAATCTCCCTTTTTCATCGGACTAGAGTTACGAATACTACTATCCGATCAATTTGTCAAATTACTTGTAACTTTACCGGGCAACAGTTACGAATATTAGTGTCCGGTCATTGTGTCGGGTAACTAGTGTCAAAATAATGATTACTAATTCCCGAACAATCTATTATCGTTCATAGAGCTCCATTCACGTTTAAGTCAATGGATATAGGTTATTAAGTGAAATACATAATAACTTTTTATACAAAAAAATTCTGTACAGTCTTTCCCAAATCAGACTAGAATTTTTAATATTCCATTGACTTATTATAGGTGTGTAATTCCATTAATATTTTAAATTAACTTATGTTTTATCTCTTTTATCCGCTAGAAAGAGTTAAACTTCCGACTATAACAAAATTCTTACCGGGCAGCAGTTCGTAGACTAGTGCCAGGTCATTCAAATGATGTTTTATCTCTTTAATTCGCTACAAAGCGGTTAAATTCCGGCTCTAACGAAAATTTCATCGGGAGGCACTTCGTAGACTAGTGCCAGGTCATTCTAACGAAATTCCACCGGGCAGTAGTTTCGTAGACTTTGTGTCGGATTACTAGTGTGCGAGTAGTAGTCACTAGTACTAGCTCAACATATATTCATTTATAACCACTATAGACATGTATAGTCTTGGATTATAGGTTATTGAATGACAGCGATGGGTTCTAATACCTAGTAGCCATTTATATTGTTGAATTCTGTCCAGTCACTTTTGAACTTGACTTAAATTCTATATATATATTTATTATTGAAAATGAATTAAGAATTATCGGTTACGATCAAATTCGCAATTCATTCACTAAGTGTAGAAGATACTTCCAGCTATAATTATATCTCTTTTATTCGCTACAAAGAGATTAACTTCTTACATATTCACCTTATTCGGCTCTAGGGCAAAGGTGAACTATAAAACTATCGTTATTTATAAGAAGAAAAATATACACGAAATATAAAAAATTTTCTTCTTTCCTCCCCTGTTTTTCTTCTACATGCTCCGATATGTAATCAGCATGTAATCTAAGGAGTAAATTGACAAGAAAGTAGCAATCGATCTTTTCTACTTTCTATTAATTTTTCATTCTTAAGGTATCGGAAATTTACACCAACCAGATAAATAAATTAACAGTTTATTTATTTATTCGCTACCTCTCTAGATTACTACGATTTAAAATTCTAGTTGAGGTACATATTTTCCTTTTGCCTTTTCTACATGGAAAATAGTTGATCCGATAAGCTATTATTCTATTTTATACTATCTTTTGATTGATTATATTAGAGTCTAGGTCAGTCGTGTTCTGTCTAAACTCTGCTATAAAATAATAATAAAAAAAAAAAAAAAATCTTATATTTAGGCATAGATATAATTCGATACGTTCTTTACTTTGCCTGTTTTATTTTTTCTTCTGGATCATTTAAGACTACGATAGCAATATACCAGATATTTTTGCCTCAGTAAGAATCTATTACGCTGAAGATTCTTCATATTGGAATAATAATTTTATTATGATTATAATTCTAGACCCAATTAATCCTCGTATATTATAGGTCTACTTTATCTTATTGAGGAATAGTTTTGCTTCGACTAGCTCTATACCTGTTTTATTGACTTTGTAACTATTCAGAAACTGCCAAAGTCAATCATTTCCTTCCTCTAAACTTACCGAAGCTCTAGATTATGTTGATATATATTTTTGATATATGCTTAGAGGTTAATTAACGAGAGTTTACCTCATAATAGCAGATATTATTATAATTATATTAATCAATCTATAGTCTAGGCTTAGACAAAAGGGAAAACATCCTTAATTACGAGCCGGTAAAGAATTAAGACACTCTTAATTATCTCTTTACCCCTCCTTTATGTTTACATTCGTTAAAGGGATCATAGTAATTCTCGCTAAGAGTTCAAGTTCAGTTTGCGAATAATGCAAAGATTAATATCTTGATTTCCAGTCCGCATCAAAAATGGTCTATATATATAGATAAATATCTTTTCCGAAACTGGATATTTATTTATTTTTCCACATAATAAGTCATTTCAAGATGTCGATGATTTTGAAATGCAATGCTTCAATTTATAATATAAAATATGTTTATATTAACTTCACAACTTAGTAAGTGCTGCACCTACGTTCCTGGTCAGATCTTACTTTTGTGATACGTTTTTGAACATACTGAAAGTTTTCTCCGATTATACATTCGGTAAATAAACTTTCGAGTAGTATTTATGCTTTTAAACATTCAGATTATTTGATAATTGTTGGAGATAATATATTATTCCGATATTTATATATCTATCTTCATTATTTATCTTTCTCATCTTACTTTTAAATTAGATTGACCTTCTCGCTACGTTCCAGGTTTAAATCTAGCTAACATTGTGGAACAGTCACGTTTTTATTTCCTAAACAATATTTTAACATTTTTCTCAGTATTCAGAGCATAACGACTTCATGAATACTTGAAAATAATTCAATTCTACGCTTGTTAAACTAAGCCTAAAACAAGCCCTAGTTTTTTAGAATGGATATTATCCTTAGATTCAGTTCATGGAGATACATCCTTTTAGATCCCATTATCTCTATTTCAATCATTCAAAATTCTAATGACTAAGTACTCCTTTTCTACGTACGAATACAGAATATCGAGTCACTGTTGCTGCATATTGGTTAAAGATTAAACAAATTTTATCTTAAACCTATATGACGTTAAATTAATTATTATCTCTTTCATATACATGTTTTTACCCTTCCGTCAGGGATCGCGGTAATAATATTATTACTCTCTATGGTTTACACATAGATCTCGAGAGTATATATATGTATTTTCTTCCTGAACTCATTTGCGAGTACGTAATTTGATATTTCAGGAATTACCAATTATGCAGACATAGATTTTATTCTATTAATATTCAATTCTAAAAAAATTGATTGAATGTTTATCTATAAAATTTCCTGGCAGTAATTTTATAGAGAGTTATATGTTTAATAATTCCTTGCTTAAATAATAGTTACGCTTAACCTATGATTTATAGCGGGAATTTTGTTCAGTAGTATAATTTTTATTTAGTATTAATATATTTCTTACTATTCTTAAATATGCGTATAGAATAGTAATACTATCTCTTAACTTTTAAATTAAGTGTTTTTTGAGATTAATAATCAGTATTATTGTATAATCTTTCTTCAGAGATTATCGCACTATTACTTTTTCTCTGAGTCCTTCTCTTTTTATGAACATTTTGATTCGTATCAAAGTGGATTTTTAACATTTCTTGATTTCCATGATTATTTACTCAGGAGTACTTTTCATGGCAATCTTCTGGTATAGAAAGATTCTATCCAGCTTATTTATTATTGCTTAATCTTATCAATACGGTAAGATTTAGCCAAACTATGACCGTCATACAGTTTGCTGCGATCAACCTTATTCTTATCTCTCTTATTCTCTGTCAAACTCTTTAGTTATGATGTTGACAGTTTATTCTTTATTTTTTTTGTCAGGACATCAAACGCTTTTATATGTCTATGACAAAACTAATTATCAATGGTTTAGGTTGTTTTTTTCTTCCCAGCAGTTATATGCAAACTCTGTATTATTTTATTGCTTGACTAAAAATTCGTTATACAATTAGTCTAGCAATAGTTTTAACCATTATGTTTGTCTATACCTTTTTTCTTCTGATGGATAACTTAGTTATAGTTAAGTTAACTCCATCTACTTTTATTATCTCCCCTTCTTTAATTTGATCAAGGGAAATAATTACACATTATGGTTATTTTAAGTCTGTGTCTGTTCATCGGAAACTGTCCTGTCGCTCCAATTAACAGAATTTAATTAGTTTATAATTCTAATAGCTTAGACTATTACAATTACATAGCTTCACATATCTAGAATTTTATCCAAAATATCTACATATGTCAGTTATCTATAGGAAACTCCACCGAGTAGACTTTTCCTTATTTATTCAAGATCCTACATAGACTACTTACAGTGTATGGTCTTGGCTTTTTGTTTTACAAATTTTGTTTTCAAAATATTTCTATATTCCTAGCTTACTTTGCGATGGAATATTTATGTTATGTCTCAATGACTCCCTTTTCTTTTTGAAGCCAATTGTTGTTTCCCAAAAAGAAAAAAAGAGGGGGGGGGGGGGCCAATGTTAGGTCTCTGAGACTTAAGAACTGGCTTCCTCTAGAGTCTACTAATATATATAAGGTTGTTAGATCATAACACCTTAAAGGTATGCTATTTTGTGAATCTAGATCATTCTTTCTATTAAATATAGAATTAGAATGTATCTGATTCCTTTGAGTTTCCTGAGTCTTAACCAGAAGTGGTGAGATATTATTGGTGTTAGAATTAGGAGAGCACCTCCCTCCTATTCTGCAAATTCTAGCACATTATCTATAGGTTAATGTATTATGAAGTTAAAATGAAGCTTTTTAAAAGTAAAACATATTTTAACGAGTAATACTTAACCTATAGATAATCAATTATCTCCCTCCGTCCACCCTCGCTTATCTCTCCTAATTGTGTCTATTGTTTTACACATAAGAGAAACTGACACGTGGTCAATTGAGCGGGAAGAGTTACGTCACACAGGTAACTGCCTAAGGGACCTTCTGGTTTAAGACTTTAATTAACGACTGAAAGGTCGTTTTTTCTGTGGAAGGTGTGAAAACAGAATAGAATAGCACATTATCTATAGGTTAAGTATTACTCGTTAAAATATGTTTTACTTTTAAAAAACTTCATTTTTCAATTTTTTTGTTTGGATGCAGAATTTTCGGGGTCCACCTTTAAACCATCATATCCAGAAATGTGCTATAATGAACAAAAATATAGAAATTATATAGAAAAATGACTATTTATAAATGATCATTTTTTTTCTATGTAATCTATACATATTTCTTTGGGTACAATATTTCTGGGAGCCATCTTTAGACAGTTTTATATCCATTATCATGCCAGGGTTCTCACTAGGATTTTGAAAATTGGAGTAAAATGCTGTCGTCCAGAAAAAGTTGGAGTTTTACCATACTTTTCTATTGAGACTTTCCAAAAAGTTGGAGTCAGAAATGAAAAGTTGGAGTAACTTACTCCAAATCTGGAGTTAATCAGAACTCTGCATGCTATATAATAAATTGTGTTATATATAAATAGGTTCATGGTTAAAACTTTCTGTTTTTGTTTTCAGACGGTTCTGTTGCAGAATTTGTATCTTAACCCACAGAATGCTGCCTTGACAGCAGATGGCTCACACAGTAAGTTCAAAATATGCCTGCTTAATGCTTTGTAGCTTTTGTAAAACATGTTGTTTATGTTACGTTTTCTTAGTACTATAGGGTTATTGCACTGATACTGGTGAATATTGTCCCGAGTTGGGATAGCTACAGACATGGGCTTGTGAGTGTCAGTAGATATCCCAATGAGGTGTAATATTCACTAATACCAGTACAGTAACCCTTTTTGTCCTCCTGCGTCGGATGACGCCAGAGGCATATAGTTTTTCGGTTTTCCGTACGTGGGTACATGTGTACGAATGTACGTCCTATACGAATGTGTATACGTACGATATACATACATATGTGATCCTGTTAGACTCAGGTTAAGGCATTTGTACCAGGTAGAATTTTGCAGTTTTATAGTCAGGTACCCCACAGCGAGAGCATCCGTGTACTGTGGACACATTTCTAGTATTATATAGCTATAAATAGTTTTGCTCGATTAAATGATTTATAGATGAAATTCTGTGAAAGTTCTTTGTCTGAAAGCAATTCTAAAAACAGTATGAAATTGACTCATTTGCATTTGTGTGATATATGCCATATAACAGTAACATTAGAACGCATCCGTATAAGTGTGCAATATCAAGTAAGCATGTCGATATCCTGTGATATCAGCATGCTTGCTCCTCAGATTTTATTGCATATTTTTAATCATTCAATATTTATGGCTATATAATAAATGTAGATATGTTGCATTTATTTACCATATTTGTGCTATGCTTTGAACTGTATTTTACTACCTCTTGATGGTAACAATGCTTGCACTTACATTCTGAAACAGGAAGCTCAATTCCTAGCATTTTTGTAAGGAAGTATAGCTGAACTTTAAATTTCACATTTTACCACATATATGTTTTTTTTTATCAGTATGTCTATTTCTATTCCTTTAGGAACTTAAATATCAAATAAAATAGAAATTCCTGCTTAATCTGTTATATAAACTTATAAATAGCAGTATATGTTTTAATGTTAAAAGTCCTGACTTCCAAGCTTCAAGCTCCCAGGGCAATGTTTTGGGGTGGAGTCTTTTAACCCTGGACCTCCCTTAACCTTTCTCTTGCTAAATATGTCATGCCCTGTCTTAGCAAACAGTGTAGATCCAGATCATTTGGCCTCTTCAGATCTGGATCTGCACTGTATGTCATAAAATATGTGAATTTCTATCCAAAACCCAGATCAAGTAATCTGATTGGCTGGAAATTAGAAGTGGGGATAGCACCTTAATTTATTCAGCATGAGAAAGGTAAATCATATGCAAGAAGTATGGTTAGGAGTTAAGGTATCTGAATTATCAGGATTATTACAATAAAAACAATTATGTTCTAAGAGCAGATAACTTATCATTTAGCATGATTTTAAAATGTTGAAAATTCTTTGCAAGAAAGACAGTTGCTGTTTTATGTTTTTACATGATGTCAGTTTTGTCGATTTGAGTATTACATATGATTTCAACATACAATATCATGTTTTTATATGATGGAAAGTTGAGTATAACATATGATTTCAACATACCACATTCAACCCAATTACCGCACATAACTCTGCAAACAATTTCATAGTCTTATGATTACAGCCAGTGTACTTTTATTGACTTCTTTATAAACTGAGCAAGGCCTGCTATCTTTGCAAGAGCAGTCTGATCTGGGTCTGCATTTTTTGTATATGCCATTTTGTTAGAGACTTGGTGTACGAAATTTTAGGACATTTACCGTAGAGTATTTTTTTGTGGAGAAATAAGGAAAATTATCTGCCGCTAATCCATCTTTTCTGGCATAATATACAACATCAGTTAGGAGCATAACTTCTAAAGGTTAAAATTTTGAGAAGATCTATAACTTGGTCAAATAAAAATTCAACTAAATTCTCATAACTGCTTTCAGTTAAAATACATATTTGTTTTATTAAATTCAAAGGCCCTGTGTACACATTTCTAGATGAAGCATACAAAATTTTATTGCTTGATCATAAAGTTATTTAACAGATCTTTCATACAAAATTAACCACTTGCCCATGAAGATTGCTGTAAGTCTACAATCAGAAAATGAAAAAAATGGCACAAATTAAAAAATATCTGAAATAAGTTAATTCAACAAACTGTAGCAAAATTTTAATTCTTTTGTGAGTTAAAAAAAAAAACATAAATAAATTGTAGAAGTTATGCTCCTGACGGAACATAACAACATTAAAAATCAATTCTTCATTTATACATGTACATGTATACATAGCTCTAGTTAAGGGGCTTTTTTCAGTCGAAAAGTATTGATATTTTTCTTATTTCTCCACGAAAACAGATGTTGTGGTACTCATTAGAAGTGCCTTGCTGAGGCGCTTCTTATGAGTACCTACAACATATGTTTTCGTGGAGAAATAAGAAAAATATGAACCTGATACCCACTCTTATCTAGGCCTATGTGTGTGTATATATATATATATAGATATATATATATATATACAGTCGACTCTCGTTATCTCCAACTCCAAGGGACTCTCTGAAATACTTCGAGATATCCGTAGTTCGACATATCAGGTTTGCAGAATTGAGGAAAAAATAATTTGATTAACCACATTTAACAAACTGATAGGTAACTGGACTTTTGAAGTTAGAGATATATTGAAAATATTGTGGAAAAGAGGAGAAATTGCTCCTTAGGAGCAATTTCTCCTCTTTTCTACAATATTTTCCATCTGTTGTTAGGTTTTCATGTATAGGAAGGGACCAGATTTTCACTTCGAGATAAGCGGTTATTCGAGATAAGCGAGGTCGAGATAACGAGAGTCAACTGTATATATATATATACATATACATACATAGCTGTAGAGGGCGTATCCACATATTTTTTTCTTATTTTTCCACAAAAATATATGTTGTGGGTACTCATTAGAAGTGCCTCATCAGTACTTTTCAATTCAGAAAAGTGCCTTTTTTTGGACTTATGCAGATGGTCTTCAGTGTTTTGCATATATTGTAATGTGATACCATATTTACCGTATGAATTCGGACAGACAAGCCTAAGCAAACAATGTAGATCCAGATGAGATGCCGCAGAATGCGGCATCTCATCTGGTCTACACTGTTTGCCACTCATCAAGGATTGTATAGACACAACATTGGGTAGTAAACTATACTTGTTCAATTTTTAAAACAATTGTGGTATGTAGCTGAGGTGTCGCAATACTTAGGGTAAATATGGTATTTCATGTATTCTCTTGTTAGTAAATGGCGGGTGGTCATGAGAATACATGTATTCTTGCCTCTGCTTTATTATGCTCCCCGAAGAATTTCGGGGGAGCATTTAGTCGCCGCTTCGTCCGTGCGTCCGTGCGTCCGTACGTCCGTGTGTCCGTGCGTCCGTGCGTCCGTCCCGCTCTTGTCCACGCAAATTCTCGGAAACTGCTTGTCGGATTTCAATGAAACTTCATGGGAATATTAAGTATCAAAGGTGGATGCGCATATCACCTGCGTGTTCTGGTTCGATGATTTTTCCAAGAGTTATTGCCCTTTGATGAGTTCTGCATGAATATATAGGGTACTGTTCGTGTCCACGCGAATTCTCGGAAACTACTAGTCGGATTTCATTGAAACTTCATGGGAATATTAAGTATGGAAGGTGGATATGCATATCACCTGCGTGTTCTGGTTCGATGATTTTTCCAAGAGTTATTGCCCTTTGATGAGTTCTGCATGAATATATAGGGTACTGTTCGTGTCCACGCAAATTCTTAGCAAATACTGGCAGAAATTCAACGAAATTTTAATGGAATCTTAAGCAGCAATAGGGGATGCGCATATTGTTCAATCTTTCTGGTTAGATGATTTGTCACAGAGTCATGCTACTTTGTTTAAAGCTGCAGTGTAAGGTCACTGGCTATTTTTAGAAAAGAATTTGTCAACACTCTAGTGCCTACATTTATTGATGGATTTTGATATAACTTCAAACAAATGTTGGGTATGATAATATCTTGAGCATGTTTGACATTCAGGGTCCTGGGCTCAAGGTCAAGGTCACTGTGGCTATTTTTAGAAAAACTTTTTTTTGCTCTAGTGCCTAGATTTATTGATGGATTTTAATATAATTTCACAAAAATGTTGAGTATGATAACATCTCAAGCAATTTTAATTTCCAGTGTCCTGGGCTCAATGTCAAGGTCACTGCAGCTTTTAAATATCTTGAGCATGTTCGACATTCAGGGTCCTGGGCTCAAGGTCAAGGTCACTGTGGCTATTTTTAGAAAAACTTTGTTTTTGCTCTAGTGCAGTATACCGCTCTTTATCTAGGATAATGTTTCCTGTTCCGACTATTGCATGTTCGGGGAGCATCCATCGGTTTCACCGATATTCTTGTTTTATTTTGTGTCATTATTATATTTATGTTGTGCCTAATTTTGATTTTTATCTTGTAGACGTACATTCATCATTTGCTGTTGTCTTCTTCATCTTTGGTTTCGTGCTTTGCTGGTATTTTATTTTCATCATTCGAGGTGTGCTGGGGGAAATGACATATCACATTCTTCAGCTCTAGATACAGCACTTTTTTTTTTTTTAACCAAAATACATTTGTGTACACAGGCCTCCCTGGCTCAGTTGAATTCAACTGGTCATCAGGAGGGCACGGACGATCCCAACCGCATCTTGAAACATTCTTGAAAACAATCATTCTCTCTCTTCTGCTTATTTGAGTAGGACATTAGTCAATTTCTGGTGAAAGAATTTGTACAAGTGCTGGTTAACTGCTTAGATGACTATGCCTGTCCAGGAATAGTGTGGTCAAGTAAACTGACCAGCTCAGCATGATCTTAACCCTTGTCCTGCTGAATAAATTAAGATACCTCGCCCGCAAATTGTGCAGATCCAGATCAGTTGGCTTCTTCAGAAGCCAACTGATCTGGATTTACACTGTTTGCAAAGGCAGGGTATATAGGACAAGGGTTAATACATGTAGTGTTCACTTGGCAAAACCAAAGCAGCAGGTGTGCTTGACTGAATGTAATGGGATATTGTGATTTCCCCACAGCATACCTCTGATGTATTACATAAATATGCAATGTAGTTATCATAGAAATGAATTAACCCATTTTAGTCTGGAAACACCATACAGGGTACATGTAACTGGCAAACGCTGCAGACCGAGATCAGAGGTCGCAGAATGCGGCATCTGATATGGGTCTGCACTGTTTGCATGAAATACAGGAATTTCTATAAAACAGTAATAATAGAAACTAACCAGACACACTGCTATTGGAAATAGACTGGTTTAAAGAGTTGTGGTGGAAGATTTCACTGGACGTAAATGGGTTAAAATGAGCATTATCTGAGGAAACATAGCTCCAGATACGGCACTTTTTTTTTTCAACCAAAGTACTGATATTTTACTTACGTCTCCATGAAAACATATGTTGTGGGTACTCATTAGAAGTGCCTCATTGAGGCACTTCTAATGTGTACCCACAACATATTTTTTCATGGAGAAATTTATAAGAAAAATTATTTGTCTAAAAATCCTGCTTATCTGGAGCTAAGGCAGTATTATGTATATAGACCACTTTTAACGCTTGAACTGGTAGTAAAGTGGACCTCCTGAAATTTTACGATAATTATGGTAAGGAGTTAAGGTGTCCCAATATATTTAACGTAAATACAATAGATGCTTTCCTGAAGCAAAGCAAAGTCGGAGAGCCGGATCAATGGCTCAGTTGGATGCTCGTCCAACTATAGGTTGCGGGTTTGACCAACTGGGTTGGCAACATTCTTTCATGGAGATTGATTGTGAAATATTTTCTACGGTCATTCTCTCCCTTCTGCTGATTCAAGATGGGCAGTTGTCAGTTTCTGGCGAAAGACTGTGCACTCTACTGGTTAAACACTTAGAGGACCAAACCTGCCCAGTAAAAGTATGGTTAGGTAAACTGACAACTCTCATCATGATCCCACTAGTTAACTAGGCTATAAAACCTCAAATAAACAAACAAACAAAAAAAAAAGTTAATCTGTTACCCTCAATCTGAATCCATAGAGAATAAATTAAGATGTACTTCTAATTTAGAGCCAACCAGATTACTTGATCCAGTTTTCTTTTTTATATAAATTCAGATATTTAACCCATTGTAGACTGAATGAACTCTCCCACACTATATATTGGAAGATTCTAATTTAGATTTTAGGTATGTCAGGCTAAGTTATTAGATATTACTAGAGAAAAATAGTTGAACTATTTGCAAACAGTGGAGACCTGATCAGATGCCACATTTTGCAGCGTCTGATCTGGGTCTGCACTGTTTGCAAATTCACCTTTTAAGGGTCTCCAGGTTACAATGGATTAATGACAAACAGTGCAGATCCAGATGAGTTGACCACTTCAGAAGCTACCTCACCTGGATCTGCACTGTTTGCAAAGGCAGAGCATATCTGGGTTCAGTGAAACTGGGTCAGTCCGAAGCTATTCTGTTTACATTTCATAGTTAACAGTTTTTAGCTCACCTGTATTATGAAGTACAAGGAGAGCTATTGTAATCAACCTGGTTGAGGGATATTTCTGGGTCAAAATTAGTATTAGCGCTTAACCCTTGTCCTGCTGAATAAATTAAGATGCCACGCCCACTTCTAATTTTCAGCCAATCAGGTTACTTGATCCAGATTGTGGTTATAATTTTGCATACTTAATGGCAAACAGTGCAGATTCAGATCAGTTGGCTTCTTCAGAAGCCAACTGATCTGGATCTACACTGTTTGTAAAACAGGGTATATCCGGGTTCAGCAGGACAAGGGTTAAAATGGGCCAATGTCCTGTTCATTTCTATGCATTTTTCATTTGATGGGCCATTAGAAAATTTGAAGTTCTTGGGAGAAATGGATGGGCCCAAGAATCCTTAATGACCATGCTTGCAAGATAAATACCAGATGCCATCCTTTGTGGCTCGGTTGGATGCGCCTCTGAATGGTGATCAGGAGGTTACAGGTTCAACCCCGCTGGGTCAGCAACATGCTTTCGTGAAGATTTGATCATGAAATATTTTCTAAGGTCATTCTCTCCCTTCAGCTTTTTCAAGACGGGCAGTTGTCAGTTTCTGGCAAAAGAGTGCGCGCAATAATGGTTAACCACTTAGAGGACTAAGCCTGCACAGTTAAAGTGAGATTAGGTAAACTGACCACGCTTGGCTTGACACCATTGGGTTGTCTGGACTGTAAAACCTCAACACAAACAAGCAAACAGCAGATTTGGATTGCTTATGATAGGGGCCAGCCAAAACTGTAATCGGATTCATTCTATCATAGGTCTTGCAAAAAAATAGGCTGGGCCCATCCAAAAATATCTTTCCAGTTTTCATCACACTGTCTTAACCCTTAAACTGCCAATCACAACAATTGTCATCTGCTTTTGTGATCTGCTTGTGGTTTTAAAAGTCATTTTTGCAAATAGTGTGGACCCAGATCAGACTGCTCCTCTGGGTCCTCACTATTTGCCTGTATGCAAAAATAGGTTTGAAAAGTTTGCAAGAATATTCAGCAGACAACATAAACAGACAACATTTTCAGATGCAGGTTTTCTTGGCGTTTTAAGGGTTAAAGTTATATATGCAGTTTTCCAAATGCTTATATCTCATCAGTCACTTGTCAGAAAGCATTAATATTTGGAACATGGGTGCCTTGGAGGGTCTTTGATTCCATAGATTCTGACCCCAGGGTGGAGCTAGAGGTCAGTCTAGTACTTGATATAATATATGCTTGGCAGGAGAGCTATGCGATTCTCTGACAGCTGTTTTTCCCAATAGGGCCCATGTATTCTTAATGTGTATCCAGCTGCTAAGCTTTAGATTAGCCTGCATATTCATGCATCCAGATCAGAATCTTCACTGGGCAGTTGTCAGTTTCTGGCGAAAGAATGTGCACAATACTGGTTAACCGCTTAGAGGGCTAAGCCTGCCCAGTATATGTGCGGTTAGGTAAACTGACTGTGCTCAACATGACCCCATCGGGTTGACTGGGCCGTAAAACCTCAACACAAACAAAATCTTCAATGGGCTCATTTTAGATAGCCAAGGATGCAAATTCTGCATGTGCACAATGACATATGTACAGTCGTCATTGTACACACATGTACGTTTTCTTACTCTGCTACATGCATATTCGTGAACTTTATAAGCACCATACACATCAACCTCTTTATAGCACGGGTCATTAGAACACAGTTTTGGATATTACACGGTTCAAAGATGAATCCCAAAAATGTATAAATTATATAGAAAAATGACCATAAATGGTCATTTTTCTATATAATCTTTACATTTTTGGTAGCATATAACACGGTTGTTTAACTAACACGTTTTATGCTTTGAACCCCAACAGTAGTGTTATAATGCGGTTGTGGTGTAAGTGGATGTTTTTATGGGCCTGCCTGACAAAGACAGCATGGGGCATATAGAATTTTGCCGTGATGTTACATGCGTACGTGCATATGTCACGTTTGTAACCATGTCTAACAAATGTTTACATTTACATTCAAAACATTGACATTTTTGTCTGCGTTTTCTTGAAGGGCATAAATTGGGTACCTATTATGCTAGGAAGTTCAAATTTAGTATGCTACTTATCCAGCCTAAATTCGTGCTAGAGTTGCCCCTGGGGTGGGGCTAGAGGGCTAGGAATCAAAATGATTAACAGATAAGATTGAGCATCTGGTAAGAATAGTTGGAAATTTTTGCATCCAGAGTTTGTTTAGACAAAGACCAAAGGGTGGGGGCATTTGTGTACTTTGGACACATGTCTAGTTTCAGAAATATATATGTGTGTGTTTGTATGTGCATAATGAGCAATGGTAGTATGTTTATGATCTAATCCCCGGCTTTCTTTCAGTCCATATGGATGATGTTGAAGCACAGCAAATGTTTGATGACTTTTTTGAGGAGGTATTTTGTGATATAGAGGACAAGGTAAACCTTCTCTCACTGAGAACAGTACAGCCAAACACTCTGACATAGTTCGCTAACCATCATGTTTCCTCTGATCCAGATAAAATACTTGTTTTCACCTAATAAAAGAGTCTCTCCAAAATTCATGAAAACCAACCTTTACAGTTAAAATAGTGGCGACTTATGTTGTCTGCTGATAAACTTTGAAAACAGTTTAGACCCAGATCAGGCCCGACAAAATGTCAGGCCTGATCTGGATGCAAATTGTTTAACCCTTAAAGCGCCAAGAAAAACTGCATCTGAAAATGTCATCTGTTTATGTCGTCTGCTGAATATTCTTGCAGACTTTTCAAACCTATTTTTGCATACGGGCAAACAGTATGGGCCCAGATCAGACTGCTCCTCCTAAAGGAGCAGTCTGATCTGGGTCCACACTGTTTGCAAAATGACTTTTAAAATCACAAGCAGATGACAAAGCAGACGACAATAGTTGTGACTGGCGCTTTAAGGGTTAACACTTTGATGGTATTCCTGATAGATTTTTTTGAAAAAGTAAATTTTAAAAAAAAAATCCACGGACAACAATAAAAGCATGAAAAATTACCCAGCATGCAAAGGATACTGTTTCAGTTGAGGCAAGGCTTTCAAAATTGTTTTGCCTCATTCTGCAAGATTCTAAGAGTCTAAATTTACTGAAAAGAATTTGCTTCCGAAAGGAGATGAAATGTTTTCATGGAGAAATTAAAAACAAACGTCACAGTTTCACAT
Source organism: Anodontia alba (assembly GCA_964016985.1). Classification (NCBI taxonomy): domain Eukaryota; kingdom Metazoa; phylum Mollusca; class Bivalvia; order Lucinida; family Lucinidae; genus Anodontia; species Anodontia alba. The sequence continues at coordinate 93,613,232 of OZ024831.1, forward strand.
TATCTGGAATGTTGATGTTAATATTTGCTGATTTTCATATTGCCTTTCTCAAAACTGACAGAAAATTCACATGAAATGCCAGTACCTATTTTCTCTGAAAAAAAAAGAAGATATTTCAAAATGTCATCTGCTGCAAAGGATTTTGCTTGACACTTTAAGTGTGTATTCCTTACTTGAACAAACCTATTTTACTGCCCGCTGACTTCTTTAAAACTGATGGATGAGTGGCGAATAGTGTAGATTCTGATCAGATGCCACATTCTGTGGCATCTGATCTGGGTATACATTGTTTGCTTAGGCTTATAATCCGAAATACTAGGAAAAATACGTGTAAATTCTTGATTTTATTAAAAGCCATTTTGGCTGAGAGAAAAAGGAATTTCCGTGATAATTATGAAGCTGTCGCCAAATAATTGATGGCTTTATGTAGAACAATATGAATTATCATTATGTTGAACAATATGAATAATTGTTATGTAGAACAATACGATAATCAGCCAATTGAAACATGATGGTTTGTCTCAAAAAAATGTGACAAATGCCAATTGGTCAACAAATTTCAATGTTTACCGATAACCTTTACCACTCTCTGGGCTAATTCAGCAGACAACAAAGTGGTAATATTTTTCTTATTTTTCCCAGAAAACAGGATTTGACATTTTGTGCAAATTGTCTCCAGTGGCATCCAGTGGAGTCAGTTTGCATGAAATGTCAAATCCTGTTTTCTAGGAAAAATAAGAAAAATGTTTCAACACGTGGTCTGCTGAAAATTTAACCTAGAGTGCTAAGCGTTTTTACACAACTAATGGTTACTCCATCTTACAGTTATATCCTGTGTCATACATTTTGATTTCTTTGCATTAACGCTTTTAATAGCATGCTGGGTACAAATTTCAGCAGACGGTATTTTAAAATAATATTTCTTATTTTGCTCAGAAAATTTCTTATTTCAAGAAAATCAGCTCCTAATTTGCATGCGATGTCAATGCCTATTTTCTGGGATAAATACAAAAGAAATATCTTGAATTTGTAGTCTGCTGAATTTGCCCAGAGAGTGGAAAAGGTTTAAGCTCAAACATTCAGTGGGAAAAATAAGGTGTTAAACCCATTTTAGACTGAATAAACTCTCCACACCCTATATATTGGAAGAGTCCAAATTCAATTTTAGGAATATCAGGCTACATGATTTTGACATTAGAGAAAAATGGCTAAATTCCTTGCAAACAATGGAGACACTAATCAGATGTGGCATTATATGGCGTCTGATCTGATCTCCACTGTTTGCCAGTTACCTTTTTGAGAGGTCTTCAGACTAAAGCTGGTTAAAGATTCTGCAAAATTGTCCCAAGGAACCCCAGGGATTTGTCACATTCTGTAATGACACTTTTAAACTAAAATGTAAATTTTACCCCTTCAAACGTAGAAACAGCCAGCCAAAGGACAGGTATAGTATTTAGAATTTACTTCGGTAGCCAGGGAATCCTGGGACATTGTTTACACTTGTAATTCATTCATGGTTCCCCTCTGTTTTTATAGTCCAAATGGATGAAATTGAAATTCAACAACACTACGACGAATTCTTTGAGGAAATTTATGTTGAAATGGAGAAGGTAAAGCCATAGTATCTAGTCGCAAGTATAATACTAATACCCGTACTAATCTCCACACACATAAGGAAAAATAGGAGCGAATTAAGAGCACAGCTTGTCCATAGGTCTAGATAAGAGTGGGTATTTAGTGAATATTTTTCTTATTTCTCCATGAAAACATATGTTGTGGTACTCATTAGAAACTCCTCACCAAGGCGCTTTGAATGAGTACCTACAACATATGCTTTAAAAACATGGGTACTTATTAGAAATGCCTTGCAGAGGCACTTCTAATGAGTACCCATAACATATGTATTCTTGGAGAAATAAGAAAAATAACAGGGCCCAGTTGTTCAGACTGTCCTTAGTTTAACAAGCTCGTTAGTGGTCAAATTGTTAACTGTTCTAGTAAGTACAATACCAAATTCACAGGTATTTTTGCTGAAAAAATGTGAGTAGCTTTTATGCAAAAGCTACTCACATTTCTCAGCAAAAATATTAGGGTATATGCCATATTTTATGATCAAAGATTTAACGATACGTTAACTGACGACAACGTTAGTTTCGAACAACTGGGACCTGTACTTTTGGATTTGAAAAAGCATCTCAATGGTAGGACATCTCCACTCCGTACTATGCTTGTCTTAAAATTTGAAAAATTTTGATGGCCTGAGAGGCTCAGATAGATGCGCCTCAGACTGGTGAGCAGTAGGTTGCGGGTTCGATCCCTGCTGGGTTGGCAACATTCTTTCATGGAGATTGACCATGATATTCTACGGTTATTCTCTCCCTTCCGCTGCTTCTAAAAGGGCATTTGTCAGTTTCTGGCAAAAGAATGTGCACAGTACTGGTTAACCGCTGAGAGGGCTAAGCCTGCCGAGTAAACGTGTTAGGTAAAATGACCGGGCTCAACATGACCCCATTGGGTTGACAGGGCCATCAAATTTCATTTTACTTCCAGTTGATGTGCCTGAAAACTGCTGGGCCCAGTTGTTCAAAACGTCGTTAGCTTAACTAGCTCATTAACGGTCATTTCGTTAACTGTTTTAGGAGATTTGATATACAATATTCTGATATTTTTTGCTGAAAATATGTGAGTAGCTTTTGCACTGCAAAAGCTACTCACATTTTTCCAGCAAAAAATTTCAGCATATTTGCGTATCACTCAATGTAAATTTTAACAAATCATTAACTAACAACATCGTTAGTTTTGAACAACTGGGCCCGGGATGGTAGGCAAAGAGTTAGACCCTGATCAGATGCCAAATTCGGCAACATCTGATCTGAGTTCTTACTGTTAAAGGGGAATATCAAGGTATTTTTGAAAATACCTTAGCTACAAAAGTTAACGAGTATATCATTAACAAGCTTATTAAGCTGAAGATGCTTTGAACAACTGAGCCCTGATCTCCAAGAGATGACAAGAAATGACCCATTAAGATTGACGTGTCATTAAATTAGTACTCAAATAAACAAAAAATCAAAAAGGAACAGGTTAATAATACTTCATGCACAGCTGAAGAGGATCCTACTAAAAGTTTCGTTACTGACAGGATTCTGCAGTTTTATCCTCAGTTAATTTAAAATATTTCACTGCTCTTTAATTCTGTTTTCAGTAGCAAAAGATACACATCTATTTCATTCAAGTAGATTTCCAAATGTGCCTTGTCCACAGCTGTGGATATACCATGCTTGATTTGTCAATTTTGTCCCATTTCTTCAGCACAGAATTTTTATTGAACTGTCCAGTGAACTGTCCAGTGACTGTATTGACCTGAATGACAAGCCCAGGGTTATGGAAATACAGTCAAACCTGTCTGAAGCAGCCACCCATGGGAAGCTTAAAATGTGGCTGCTGAAGGCAGGTGGCTGCTTAATACACTTCAAATATATAAGTCTATGAATTTTGGGGCAACTTTCCTCGGGCTGCTTAATACAGGTTGGCTGCTTAATAGAGGTGACCACTAACACAGGTTTGACTGTATTAGATTTTATTTTTTGGAAATATTGTTTATGGAAATATCAGATTTTATTTTTTGTCCTCAGAGAACTAAATGGTCAATCGACTTTCCATCGAAGATTTCTTTGAGGAAAAATTGATATTTTTCTAATTTCTTGAAGAAAATATACGTTGTGCCTGCTCATTTGAAACACCTTGGTGAGGTGCTTCTAATGAGTAACTACAACATGTTTTCTTCGAGAAATAACCCAGTCAGCATTCTACGTAAATCTATATCGGGCCGTCATCGGCCTGTCAGCGTAGCTGACGGGCCGATGACGGCCCGATGTAGATTTACGTAGAATGCTAGCTGGGAAGAAAAACATGAATCTCATAATCTGGATATTCTTCTTGGCTAGAGGTATGAATGTAAGTCCTTGTTCCAGGACAAGTTACTTGGTATAAAGTAAGAAAAATTAAATAAATGTCTGCTGAAGCAGAGCTAACTATCAAGGGGTAGATCACTTGCTGGTCTTGGCAGTGTCAGCATATTGCATTATGTCAGTTTCCCTTTGCTCTGCCTCAGTAATACTTATTCACTGTAGTGTTGTCACGATGACTGATTTTATTCAATTATCAGTCACTTTTGCCTCCCTGTAACTATTGATCCAAAAGAATTTTCATAGTCGACTAATTGCAAAATTCTATTTTAGAAATTTTTCTCACTTTTTATACCTGCCACTATTGTGTGGCGGGGTATAAAAAGTGAGAAAAAAATCCTAAAATAGAATTATGTATTATGGTTTCATGTCAGTCATCTGTGCATCTGTCAGTCCGTATTTTCATTTCTTGATGATAACTTGAGTAGATATCAATGGAATTTTCGCCAAGCTTGGAATGTGCAGTAATTTTGTGTAGATCTGGTTTGGGATTGCTAATGGAGCAAATATCATTTTTTTTTTTTTTTTTTTTTTTTTTTGAAGGAGTTACCTGCCCAAGACATGCACGTATTTTGGTTTCCAGAAGATAACTTGAGTAAATATCAATGGAATTTGCCAAACTTGATATGTGCATCGATCTTGTGGAGATCTGGTTTTAGATTGCTAATGGGCGAATTTCATCAAGTTTTGACAGACTTATCTGCCCAAGACAGGCCACTGTTTTCGTTTCCAAACAATAACTTGAGTAAATGTTGATGGATTTTCACCAAACTGGCAGGATATTTGTTTGCGGTACTTTTATTTATTTTTATTGAAGGAAGTTGTAAAAAATGAAATAACTAAGCTGTCTTATTGTCTTAGACTTGTAGCGAATAGAGATGAACAGATTTGATTAAAGAAATAGCCTGAAATAGCCCAGCTGCAGATATTTTTCAACGGAAAAGTGCCAATATTTTTTTACTTCTCCATTAAAATCATATGATGTGGGCTCTCATTAGAAGTGCCTCTCTGAGGCACTTCTAATGAGTACCCACAACATATGTTTTCATGGAGAAATAATAAAAATGTTATATAGATACCCCATCTGTTTTATCTGGAGCTGTGAATAAATTCATGGAAGAATAAAGCTAGATAAGAATGAATATCTATCTACAAAGCAACTATTAGTAGGTGATCAGCCTGTTTTACCAAACCAATGATCATCTATGAAATTTTTGATGATTCCCAACATTAACTCACTGTAAATCCATGTTTATTTCAGTATGGCGAAATAGAAGAAATGAACGTGTGTGATAATATGGGTGATCATCTAGTGGGAAATGTCTATGTGAAGGTGAGAAACTCTCTGAGGAACAAACCCTCTAAATTTCATCATCTCCCTAGATGAGACACTTCTTTCAGCTGTTAAAAAATTGACAGTTTTCTTATTTCTGCACAAAAACATACATAGTGGGTACTCATTAGAAGCACCTTGGTACCCACAGCATATATTTTCATGGAGAAATATCTTATCTGGATATATTCTTTTATAGGAGTCGTGATCATAACTCAGAAGAATAGAGGAACAAACAATAACACACACACACACACACACACACACACACACAAAAAAAAAAAAAAGGACGTGTCCATAGTACACAAATGCCCTCACTCTTTGCTCTTTTCCCACATGGCAACAACAGCTGCATGCATAAAATTTCAATAGTTTTTTTTTCGAAATGCTCAGTCTGATCTGTTATACATTTTGACCCCTAGCCCCATCCCAGAGCATGACATAGGGGCAACTCTAGCACAGTGTTAAAGGTTCATGTCTGGGTAAGAAGCATACCAAAATTCAACTTCCTTGCGTAAAAGATACCCAAGTTATGACCTCCTTGAGAAGCTCATACGTAAATGTCAATGTAAATTTAAAATTGAATAAAACTTAAACAGTTGTCATACATCTTGACCCCTAACTCCACCCTAGGGTATTTTGTTGGAAACTTAAGTGTACAAAATTTTAAGACATTTACTGTATTAATAGAAGCACAGTAGCTGATGTGCACAGGTCTGATATTTATGTGTTAATTTTTCAGTTCCGCTATGAGGAAGATGCTGAGAAAGCGATTAATGATTTAAACAATCGCTGGTTCAATGGGCGACCAATCCATGCTGAATTATCTCCTGTTACTGACTTCAGAGAAGCGTGTTGTAGACAGTATGAAATGGGGTGAGTTCGGTTCTTTTTGATTAACCCTTAAACTGCCAGTCACAACAATTGTCTGCTTGTGTCTTCTGCAAACAGTGTGGACCCAGATCAGACTGCTCCTTTTGGAGCAGTCTGATCTTGGTCCACAGTTTGCCTGTATGCAAAAATAGGTTTGAAAAGTTTGCAAGGAATATTCAGCAGATGACATAAACAAAATTTTCAGATACAGGTTTTCTTGGCATTTTAAAGGTTAATAATAACTCTACACAAAGGCTGGTTATTCTACTTATCGGGCTATCAGCTCCCCAGTATAGGTGTGTGACATGTGGTGTGTTGGTTCCTGTTATCTGATTGGCTGCTGTCTGAGAGTTTATCAGGAATATAATCTAGTTCTCTTAGAGAAACTGGTATGATAATAGCTTTCACCTCTGCAGTACTTCATTAAATGTTTACAGAAATAATATTTATACATGTCAGTTGCACAGTCAATGAAAAAAATCAACAGATGCCATTTTGAAATATTTTTTCTGATTTGTTCCAGTAAACAAGGTTTGACATTTCATGCAGACTGTCTTCATACACAGTTTGCATGAAATGTCAAGCCCTGTTTTCCGGAAAAAAAATCATCATATTGTTGTCTGTTGAATTTGCCCTGAGCAGGGTAAATGTTAAACTTTCCTCCTGTAAATTGTTTCGAGGGTCATAGCCCTGCTAGTAGAATTATAAGCCTCTGGTCTGCATTATTTACCAAGAATTCAGACAGACAGGCCTGAGCAAACAGTGTAGACCCTGATAAGATGCCACAGAATGTGGCATCTTATTGGGATCTACACTGTTTGCCACTCATCCAGCAGCATTTAAGATGCTTTGAAAGTCTACTAAAATTGACCTTAAAAACTTATGAGAATTACAAATGTATTGTAAAAGAGTTAAGGTGTCCGGAAACTTAAGGTTGGTTTATTGGTTGTGTTGAAGATTTAGGGCCCAATGAACCTGTTAGGGTCATGTAAAGTGCGTTCAGTTTACCTAAGTAGACTTTTTTCTGGTCAGGCTTAGTCCTCCAAGCCATTAACCAGTACTTGTGCATATTCTTTCACCAGAAACTGACAACTGCCCTTTTTTAATCAGCGGAAGGGAGAGACTGACCATAGAAAGTATTTCGAGATTAGTCTCAACAAAAGAATGTTGCATGTCCCGACGGGTATTCAGCTCGCAGTCTTATCACAAGTCTGTCGCACATCCAACTTAGCCACCAAGGCTTGCTTTTAGGGTCAGTACAGTCATATGAATAGAACACCGTCAAAATGTCAGATGTTAATTTTCCAATGATTTCCATGACAATTAGTCATGCAGGGGTCATCCTAGAGCCCTCAGATAAGGAGAAGTTTTGTGACATTTTCAGGATTTCAGGGAGAAGTTTTGGTCCAAATTTAGGATTTCCCTATACATGTATGCATTCTATACATTTTCACTACTCCCTCTGCTCAAGATGGGGAGAAGTCAACCAGCTTAGGGAGACTTTTTCTCCCAGACCACCCTCTAGGATGATCCCTGGTCATGGTTACTTAGTTCTAGATCAGAGGGGGTGGTTGGGTGCGGCGAAGGTGTGTGGTATCTTACGTCAAAGAGGGTGGGGGGTCCAACTGATATTGGGGTCCAGTTCAGCGGTGCTTGCTATCCGTGTAGCAGATAAGGTAGAGGGGAAATGTTTTTATTTCTTCTGTTTCTTCACTTTCATTTCTGTTCCTCTTTCTTCCCTGTCCCTCTCTTTCATCTCCTCTGCTATCACTTTTCTCGCTTTCTCTGGGAGACAACACAAAATGACCTACAAGAGTTGACCTGTTTTAAACCCCAGCACAATCAATCTAGATAAGAGGCAGAATCAGGTTTTTTTTTTGTTTTTTTTTCCACAAGAAGATGTTGTGGGTACTTCTAATGTGTATGGTACATAAATGAGTACCCACAACATATGTTGTTATGGAGAACTAGAAAAATTTACCCAGAATTAACACCTTACACTGGTTTTTCACCCAGGACCTGCTGAACCCAGATTTGCCCTGCCTTTGCAAACAGTGTAGATCCAGATCAGTTGGCTTCTGAAGAAGCCAACTGATCCAAATCTACACTGTTTATAATGAAGTATCTGAATTTGTATCAACAACCTAGATCCAGTGCTCTGATTGGCTGGGAGTCTGAAGTGGGCTTGGCATCTTAATTTATTCAGCATAATAAGGGTTAACGAGTCCTCTAATATGAGTATTACTGTTAAACCTCGGTGGCTCGAACATCTTTGGGGCCATGAAAATTTTTGCTACACACAGGTAGTTCACGCTACTGATGGTTAATCATAGCATGAGATCAGGAGATAAACGGGAATAATTTGGGGATGTTTCTTCCAGCTTCTATAAGGTAATGTGATGTTGAATGTACTCATTAGAATTGACTTAGTGAGGCAATTCTAAGGAGTACGCATAACATACATTTTCATGATAAAATAAGAAAATTTCCCTAATGTATCTTTGAAATATTTGTATTCTTGAGCTGTCTGAAGAATTTCCTAGGGACTCAGAAATGAGTTTAAATCAGCTACCTTAAACGTGCCAGGCTGTGAAGTTTGACTGTTAATTCTTTCTTATTTTGACTGTTTCAGTGAGTGTACCCGTGGTGGGTTCTGTAACTTCATGCATCTGAAACCAATCTCCAGAGAGCTCAGAAGAGAGCTATATGGCCGCTCAAGGAAAAAGAGAAGGTCAGTATACACTTATTTCATTATTAACCCTTGCCCTGCTGAACCGGGATATACACTGCCTCTGCAAGCAGTGTAGATCCAGATCTGTCGGCTTCTTAGAAGCCAACTAATCTGGATCTGCACTGTTTGCCATTCGGTATGTGAATTTGTCAACAGTCTGGATCAAGTAATCTGATTGGCTGAAAATTTGAAAAGGGTGTGGCATCTTAAATTATTCAGCAGGACAAGGGTTAAAGATTTTTTTTACCTTTGCATGGCTCTAGATAAGAGGGTTATCCATGCAGTATTTATGTCCCAGGTAGCCATAGCGGAGACATTGTTTTTGCCCTGTCTGTTTGTTGTTTTTTTTTGGTTTATTGGTTTGGCAACTTTAACATTGGCCATAACTTTTGAACCATATGAGATAGAGCCTTCATATTTGGCATGCATGTTTCTTGTGACAAGGGCTTCCCACTCGTACAAAATTTTAACCTGTGACATTCACCTTGACCTGTGACCCACTTTAAAGAAAAATTAACATTGGTCATAACTTTTTAACCTTTTCATATAAAGCCTTCATATTTGGCTTGTAGGTTTCTTGTGACAAGGGCTTCCAACTGATACAAAAAAATTTGATATGTGACCTTGACCTGTGACCTACTTTAAAGAAAAAATTGACCTTATCCCGGGAACATGTTTGTATTTCACAAACACATCTTGTGTTTTCTTATTACTGCATAAAGACATATATTTTGGTACACATTAGAAGTACTTCGCCTGATAAGAACCTTCAAGGGCTGGTGGGGTCTCTTTATAACATTTATTCTTATTTCTGCACGAAGACATACTCAAATTAGAAGTGCCTTGTCAAGCACTTCATTTCCAATCAATAACTTGAGCATTTCGATAACTTAAGCATTTGTCCATAGATTTTCTTCAGCTATCACATACATAATAATATCATGGATGGCTGGTTTAGGTTATTGTTCATGGGCAAAATGCGTTAATTTTTGACAGAGTTATCACCCTTTTCTGTGTTGGAGAAATTTGTATTTTGGCCTCTAGTCCCTTTACTATAGGAAATATCTGAATGAAACTTCATAGTTATTTAGAGGACCTAAGGCTAAATATGGTGACCAAGGACTGTTACTCTGGCTGTTTCAGTTCTCGAGTCAACTGTCCTTGATATGTGTAAAAAATGGATTAGGCCTATGGTTCCTTTACTATTTATAATATCTTTCTGGAACTTCTTAGATATTGAAAGCCCTTACAGCTTCTTTTATTTTACCTTTCCCACTCCCTCATCAAATTCAGCAGAGGACAATTTGATGTTAGTTATTTTTTCCCAGCAAAAAGGCTTTGACATTTCATGCAAATTGTCTCTTTAGAGACAATTTGCATGAAATATCAATGCCTATTTTCTGGGAAAAAAAGTAAGAAAAATATTTCAAACTGTTGTCTGCTGAAAGTTTTACTCAGTATGCCCTTTGTGTGATATTTCCAGATCTCGTTCCCGCTCCCCACCCACCAGACGTAGCAGGAGTGGCAGTCCTCGTGCTAACAGGAAGGAGAGATCAAGGAGCAGGGAAAGACGCAGAAGGTCAAGGTCAAGAGACAGAAGAGGAAGATTTTGAAATGAATGTGTTCCATGTAACATTTGTGCAGTATCATGTTACCTGTAATATTGTTGCGGTATGTTACATGTAACATTGTTGCTGTATCATGTAAAGTGTAACAGTTTTGCAGTATTATGTCACATGTAACATTGTCATAGTATCATGAAAAGTGTAACATGTAACATTATTGCAGTATCGCATCATGTAACATTGTCATAGTTTCATGTAAAATGTTACATCGTTGCAGTATCATGTAAAGATGTAACATGTAACATTATTGCAGTATCATGTTACATATAACAGTGTCATAGTTTCATGAAAAGTGCAACATTGTTTCAGTATCCTGTTACATGTGACATTGATGCAGTATCATGTTACACATAGCATTGTTGCAGTATCATGTAACATTGTTGCAGTATCATGTTACATTGTTGCAGTATCATGTAACATTGTTGCGGTATCATGTAACATAACACTGTTGCAATTATATGATACAAGTCTGTTGATGTAGGAGGAAGTTTGTCCTGACAGCAGATTGTAAATAAAGAGACACATGACTGTACATATATTCAAAAATCAAGATTGAGACAACTAAAGAACATTGTGATTTTCACAGATCTTGATAAAACAAAAGCTATTTGGGACCTCTTTTGGAAACCTACTTTTTTCACATCTCTAAATATGGCACTTTTTTCAGTTGAAAAAAAATGTTGGTATTTTATTTCTTAATAAAAAGATATAGTGTGGGTACTCATTAGAAGTATCCGCTGAGGTGTTTCTAATGAGTACCCACAGCATATTTTTTGTGGAGAAATAAGAAAAAATTAACAGATGCCATAGCACTAGTTAAGGCGCTTTTTTTAATCCAAAAGTATTGATATTTTCTTATTTCTCCACGAAAACATGTTGTGGGTACTTATTAGAAGCGCCTCGTCAAGGCGCTTCTAATGAGTACCACAACATATGTTTTAGTGGAGAAATCAGAAAAATATTTACTGGATACCCTCCCTTATCTAGACCTATGATTCTGATGCCCTCTAGAGTGATGTTAAAATTGCCATAGAGAAGCTTTTGTCCAGTTAGCACAATAGTCTGTGTTATAGCATCTGAGCCATCCCATTAAAAACAAAAAAAAAATGTAGAAATTCAGTAAAAGCCTATTTTTTGGCCTCAAAGTCATTATCAGCATTCCATTGTCTCATCTCAACATCTGAAGTTCTATTGAAAGAAGAAAAACACAAAAGCATCGTTGGGTGACTGGAAAAAAATATCCCACGTAATGGTTTATGTGAAATTCATTGTCACTGTATCATCAGCCTGGACCAGTTGTGTCACTACCACTTTATTACACTTTTTCTTGGATCCAAAGCAAAAATCCTGTTTGCTTAACAACCATGTTGTATCCAGACAAAAACGAATAGATTGTATAGAAATTTGACCATAAATGAGATGTTTCCAAGGAGATTTTAGACCATTTTCTTTAAATGATGCGAGGACAAAGTTTGAAAAATAATGCACCAGTCATTGATAGTCCCGGTCCCTACAGGGCCATGGAGTAGTGGAGTTTTTAACTTTTCAGTTTTTATAGCCCTGCTTAACGCCTGTGCCGCAGGGATTTATGGTAAAATCCCTGCTAAAAGCTCCCATCCCCACAGAGATTGACAATAGTACTGAAGAACAACAAATGACTTGGACAGTTTGAATAAACTTTCTTCGGCTATCCCATGGAGGTTCCACATGAAATTTGGCTTCTATTGGTGGGTTTCAGAGAAGATATTTGAACACACACAAACACACGACCACACACACACACGCACACACACAGAGCCTTTAAAGAAACTGTACATGTATTCTTGCACATCCGGGGCAAGAATACATTTTAGGGGTAAATTAAAACTCCAGAACATCTTCAGCATTGCCAAGACTCATCATAGGTTAAATCCCGGCACTTAATCCCTGGCTATCCACGGCCTCATAGGGGCAGAGGTTTCAAATGACTGCTGCATAATCTGTTCAGCCATACAGACCAAAGCAAATAGTGTAGTTCCAGATGAGACAGCTCGTAATGAGCTGTAAGAGGGCTTGTAACAACCTGTCTCCTCTAGACCTACACTGTTTGCCATTCTGTTTTTGATTTTTGGTGTCCATCCCATTTTATAACAATGGACATTCAGATTCAAAGATAAAAAAGTCCATTTCAGAAACTTAGGATGTAAAAGGGGTTAAAAATCTATTTTTACCTTATGATTACAGGACTTTTAATCCTCAGTACATGTACGTCATTCAAAATTATAGTAATGGTGGATGACTTGCATTTTTATAATTTTTTTCCCCAAAAAAATAGGGTTTGAGTCTTCTTGCTTATTCCTGGAAATGATTAACATGAGATGTCAAGTCCTGTTTTCTGAGAAAAGAAAAGGTTTTAAAATACAGCCGACTCTTGTTATCTCGAACTCCAAGGGACTCTATGAAACACTTTGAGATATCCGTACTTCGACATATCAGATTTGCGGAACTGAGTAAAACAATTAATCTAACAACCACCTTTAACAGATTGACTATGTAATTTGACTCCTAAGTTAGAGATATATTGAAAATATTGTGGAAAAGAGGAGAAATTGCTCCTAGGGAGCAATTTTTCCTCTTTTCCACAATATTTTGTTGCCTGTTGGTAGATCTCTTTATTAAAACAGGGACCAGATTTTCACTTCGAGATAAGCGGTTATTCGAGATAAGCGAGGTCGAGATAACGAGAGTCGACTGTATCTGCTAATATGTGTTTTTAAATTCAGCATATTGGAGCTGAACATTTATCACTGTGTGGGCTAAATCAGCTGATGTCAGATTGACAACATTTTTTCTAGAATATAAGCTTTGAAATTTTATGCAAATTTCTTTTGAGAGAATTTGCATGAAGTGTTAAAGCCTATTTTCTGGGAAAAATAAGACAAATATTTCAAAATGTCATCTGCTGAAATTTGTACCGAGTATGCTAAGTGTTAAATACTCATTCATTTGACAGTTGATACAGACGTACACTTCAAACATGTTACTTGTCACATGCTGTATTTTTTTTTCTACAGAAGCCAGAGTTGATTAAAATTTGAGTTCATATTTTGATCGAGTTATTTGTCTCTCCCTGTAGTTATTAATTCTCATTCATCAGACTGAAGATCTTCGGTTTCTGCTCAAGGCTGTTGGTGAATTCTGTTTTTCAAGTAAAATAAGTCGACTCTCATTATCTCGACTTAGCATAGCTCGAATAACCACGTACCTCGAAGTGAAATTTTGGCCCCAGTTTCAACATGGAAATCTAAGAAATGGTAACAAAATATTGTGGAAAAAAGGAGAAATAAGGAGCAATTTCTCCTCTTTTCCACAATATTTTCAATAGATCTCTAATTTCAGGAGTCAAATTACATATTCATTTGTTAAATATGGTTGTCTGATTTATTCTTCCTCATTTCTGAAAATCTGATATGTCTAGGTAAGGATATTGCATAGTATTTAGGAGAGTCCCATAGACTTCAAGGTAACGAGAGTCTACTATATATGTAATTTACTTATTTCTCCATGAAAACATGGTGGCTAGTAGGGCACTGGTAAGGTGCAACAGATGGGTAGAGGGGCATTTCTTCTATTTCAGCTCTATCATTCACTTTTTCCCTCATTCTCCCTGATCCTCTTTCCTCGCCTCTGTTTGCTCTTTTTTCCTTTACTCCGGGTCTTGCAATACTCTTTCCTGGAGATTGATTATGAAATATTTTCTGTGGTCATTCTCACCCTTCCACTGATTCAAGAAGGGCAGTTGTCAGTTTCTGACAAAGGAATCTGCTTAATACTGGTTTTACGCTTAGAGAATCTGGACCTTATTCTGAAGGAGAGAAAGCTCCACTAGTATGGACATGTGGAACGCTCCAATGGTGCAGTCAAGACAGCCTTTGATCTACAGGTTGATGGAAAGCATGGGCCTGGGAGGCCAAAGACGACATGGAAGCAGCTGACGGAGAGGGATTGCAGAGAGTGGATGCTCACGGCTATCAACCCTCATGATAGACATACCTGGAGATCTGGTGTGAGATCTGCCATACGGTGCTGCAAGCCAGCTATCTGGAAGGGGGCCCACTGATGTGGCTGTTGCCCCTGTACCTGCACGTTAATCAAAAATCTGTAGATGATTATGATGATGACTAACCTGTCCAGGAAAAGTGTGGTTAGGCAAATTGACCATACTCGACGTGACCTTATGTGGTTAACTGGACAATAAAACCTGGACCAAAATCCTTTATTCCCTTGGAGACAATGCAACATGACATGCCCTTAAACAAGTCCTCGGAATAAAATATGGTTATCATTAGAATCACCTCACTGAGGCAATTCTGATGAGTATCCACAGTGTACAGTGTAGTCTTGTGTCAAACTCTGAGACAAACTCAAAACTAATAAACTAAATAAAAGGCAGTATAAGTGACCTTAAAAGTGTTGAACCAGCAAACCAATTCATGTGAATAGGCAGAGGATTCACATGAAATGTCGAGCCAAATTTTCTTTGAAAAACAAATATATATTCATATGGCTAAATAAGAGTGGGTATTAGGTAAATATTATGTCCCCCCACCATGTGGGGGTGGGGGGACATTGTTTTTAGTGCGGATCCCGTTGGCATCGACATACCCACTTGTCTGCACTCTATCTCCTTATTGAATAGACAGATTTTGGCCAGACTTACACAAATATATCATTGGGAGGGGGAAAATGCTGATTAGATTTTGGTGACCTTGACCCCATTTTCAAGGTCACAGGAGGGCTTAGATCATTGAAAATTGGGGCGTAGCCTCGTCTGCACTCTATCTCCTTATTGAATGGACAGATTTTAGCCAAACTTAAACAAATATATCATTGGGAGGGGGAAAAATGCTGATTAGATTTTGGTGACCTTGACCCCATTTTCAAGGTCACAGGAGGGCTTAGATCATTGAACATTGGGGCGTAGCCTCTTGTCTGCACTCTATCTCCTTATTGAATTGACAGACTTTAGCCAAAACTTACACAAATATATCATTGGGAGGGGGAAAATGCTGATTAGATTTTGGTGACCTTGACCCCATTTTCAAGGTCACAGGAGGGCTTAGATCATTGAAAATTGGGGCGTAGCCTCTTGTCTGCACTCTATCTCCTTATTGAATGGACAGATTTTAGCCAAACTTAAACAAATATATCATTGGGAGCGGGAAAAATGCCGATTAGATTTTGGTGACCTTGACCCCATTTTCAAGGTCACAGGAGGGCTTAGATCATTGAAAATTGGGGCGTAGCCTCTTGTCTGCACTCTATCTCCTTATTGAATGGACAGATTTTAGCCAAACTTACACAAATATATCATTGGGAGGGGGAAAAATGCTGATTACATTTTGGTGACCTTGACCCAATTTTCAAGGTCACAGGAGGGCTTAGATCATTGAACATTGGGGCGTAGCCTCTTGTCTGCACTCTATCTCCTTATTGAATTGACAGACTTTAGCCAAAACTTACACAAATATATCATTGGGAGGGGGAAAATGCTGATTAGATTTTGGTGACCTTGACCCCATTTTCAAGGTCACAGGAGGGCTTAGATCATTGAAAATTGGGGCGTAGCCTCTTGTCTGCACTCTATCTCCTTATTGAATGGACAGATTTTAGCCAAACTTAAACAAATATATCATTGGGAGGGGGAAAAATGCCGATTAGATTTTGGTGACCTTGACCCCATTTTCAAGGTCACAGGAGGGCTTAGATCATTGAAAATTGGGGCGTAGCCTCTTGTCTGCACTCAAACTCCTTATTGAATGGACAGATTTTAGCCAAACTTACACAAATATATCATTGGGAGGGGGAAAAATGCTGATTACATTTTGGTGACCTTGACCCAATTTTCAAGGTCACAGGAGGGCTTAGATCATTGAAATTGGGGCGTAGCCTCTTGTCTGCACTCTATCTCCTTATTGAATGGACAGATTTTAGCCAAACTTAAACAAATATATCATTGGGAGGGGGAAAAATGCTGATTAGATTTTGGTGACCTTGACCCCATTTTCAAGGTCACAGGAGGGCTTAGATCATTGAAAATTGGGGCATAGCCTCTTGTCTGCACTCTATCTCCTTATTGAATTGACAGATTTTGGCCAAACTTACACAAATATACCATTGGGAGGGGGAAAAATGCTGATTACATTTTGGTGACCTTGACCCCATTTTCAAGGTCACAGGAGGGCTTAGATCCTTGATAAATGTGGTGTAGCCTCTTTTCTGCACACTATCTCCTTATTGAATGGACAGATTTTATCCAAACTTACGCAAATATATCATTGGGAGGGGGAAAAATGCTGATTCGATTTTGGTGACCTTGACCCCATTTTCAAGGTCACAGGATGGCTTAGATTGTTGGAAAATGGCTTGACTGCACACTATCTCTTGAAGGAATGAATACATTTTGACCAAACTTGCACATGTACAATGCTGGGACTTGTAAAAGAAATGATTAGATTTTGGTGACCTTGACTCCATTTTCAAGGTCACAGGAGGGCTTAGATTGTTGGAAAATGGCTTGTCCGCACCTATCTCTTGTAGGAATGAATACATTTTGACCAAACTTGCACATGTACAATGCTGGGATATGTAAAAGAACTGATTAGATTTTGGTGACCTTGACCCCATTTTCAAGGTCATGGGAGAGCTTAGATTTGTTGGAAAATGGTTTGTATGCACCCTATCTCCTGAATGAATCAATGGAGTTTGACCAAACTTGTACAACTATATTGTTGAGACATGGAAAAGAACTGATTAGATTTTGGTGACCTTGACCCCATTTTCAATGTCACAGTATGGTTTAAATTGTTGGAAAATTGCTTGGCTACACCCTGTCTCCTAAATGAATGAATGTATTTTGACCAAACTTCTACATCGTAATTGTTAAGGCATGGAAAAGAACCGATTAGATTTTGATGACCTTGACCCCATTTTCAATATCACACTAAGGCTTAGATTGGTGGAAAATGGCTTGTCTGCACCTTGTCTCTTGAAGGAATGAGTAGATTTTGACCAGACTTGCACAGCTATATTTTTGGGACATGCATCAGAACTGATTATAGTTTGGTGACCTTCACCCCCTTTTCAAGGTCAGACTAGGGCTTAGATTGTTGGTAAATGGCTTGTCTGCACCCTGTCTCCTAAAGGAGTGGATTGATTTTGACCTAACTTGTACATCTATATTGTTGAGACAGAGACAAGAACTGTTTAGATTTTTTTCGACCTTGATCCCATTTT
Source organism: Anodontia alba (assembly GCA_964016985.1). Taxonomy (NCBI): domain Eukaryota; kingdom Metazoa; phylum Mollusca; class Bivalvia; order Lucinida; family Lucinidae; genus Anodontia; species Anodontia alba. Next base: position 93,631,037 of record OZ024831.1, read on the forward strand.
CAAGGTTACACAAGGGCTATGATTTTAGAAAATGGCTTGTCAGCACCCTGTCTCATTGAGGAATGGATGAATTTTGACCAAACTTATATATAGGTATATTGTGACCTTGAGTTTATTATAGATACAATCTATTTTAACAATATGTCTGTTCAAACTGGTGGGGGGACATACGTTTTCCTCCGAAAACACTGTTCTAGTTTTTCTTATTTCTCCACAAAAACAAATGTTGTGGATACTCATTAGAAGTGCCTCACAGAGTCTAATGAGTACCCACAACATATGTTTTCATGGAGAAGTAAGAAAAATGTCAAAACCTTTGGATTGAAAAAAAAAAGCATCTTATCAAGAGCTATGTATATTTTAAAGTGTCTGTTGTAGTTGTAATTAAGGGTCATTAGAGGGATGAATGGTTATTTGACTTTAACCCTTTGGACCCTTAATGCTTAAAGTAAATTAATAGCAGACAAATCACGTGAAATGCCAAGGCTTCTTTATATATATAAAAATAATAATAATAATAATAAAATATCTCAAAGTGTCTCCTACTGTAATTAAGGGTCAGTGATCTTACAGTGGAGGAATGAATGCGTCACGAAAACACGCCTATATAGTTTTGACCCCCTTAAACCCCACTTTTATATAGCAAAACTGGGGTTTATAGGGGTATACATTATTTTTCTTATTTCCGCTCAAAAACATGGATTGTGGGTACTCATTAGAACCGCCTTGGCGAGGCGGTTCTAACGAGTACCAACAATCTATGTTTTGAGCAGAAATATGAAAAAATATCAGATTTTTTATCTGAAAATTTTCTGTTTTTTTTTTTTTGGTGGTAAAATTTCCAATATATTTGAATAGGCTTGTTTTCGTAAGGGGTGGTGAGTTTTTAACCCTTAAAGCACTAAGCAGAATTATAGCAGATCAAGTTCTAAAATTGATTCTATTATTTTTCTGAGAAAATAAGACTTGATATTTCATGTGACCTGGATCAGGCTCAGTTGGATGTGCCTTGGCGAGGCTGTTCTCTGGGTGAGGTGGTTATAACGAGTGTCCACACACTTATGTTTTTTGGCAAAATAAGAAAAATAATGTAAACCCCAGTTTCACTATATAAAAGGGGAGTTTAAGGGGGTCAAAATTATAGAGGCGTGTTTTCGTGATGGTGGAGATTGATCATGAAATATTTTCTATAGTCATTCTTTCCCTTCTGCCAATTCAAGAAAGGCAGTGACCAGTTTCTGGCCTTAATTTCTTCCAAAAATAACAAAAAATATATTTCAAATTATTTTCTGTTTTAGTTGTTAATGGTCTTTCAGTGGAGAAATGAATGATTGAGTTTTTAACCCTTTGGACTCTTTATGTAACATATTTACAGCAGACAACATCTAAAATTGATTTTGTTATTTTTTCAGGGAAAAATAAGACGACATTTCATGTGAATCGTCTGCTAAGCAGACGATTCACATGAAATGTTGGGTCTTATTTTCTTTGAAAAATATAAAATATTCAAAATGTCATGTGCTCCCAGCATGCACACAACGTTGAAACAACGTTGATTCAACGTCTTGACGTTATTTCAACGTTATGTGTCCGCTGGGTTGTAGCTATGATTTGTGATTAAGAATTAATGAGCTGTCAGTGAAGGTATGAATGGTTGTCTGAGTTTATGTGGGAACGGCCACTGGAATGCTTCTCTGACTTCTGAGATTGCACCACAGTTACTTGGACTGAAACAGAAACAATGAAAAAGAAATGACGCTACTGTAACAGCAATAGAACTTATCTGCTTTCGACATCTTTCAGGAAAAAAAAAACATTTTTGGGTCGGTTGTTTACAATCTAGCCATAGTATATACAAACGCCAAAATTTCCTTAAGGTAGCTGTTCACGTGATTATTTTTGACCAATGTAATCAAACATATTCAGTTTATAGCTGCGCAAATTTTTGTTGTGATTCGGCGCAAAACATTTTGTTATAACTACATATGCATCAAAAGTTACATTAGATTTATATTTATTGGTTTTAAAAATGATTATTTTCATTTTTCCCATAAGTAAAAATGACCACAAATTAGGCAAAAATTAAAAAGAGTAGGTACAAATGTAGATTGGATACAGGTTTTCAAATTCTGCTTGCTCAAAATTTCTGATATTTTTGCAGTATTGTGAAACCCTCGACATTTACAATCAGTAGAGAAACGCAAAAAAAAAATGATAATAATTCCAAATACAAACTTTCCAAAACTTCAGTTTACCACAGAAATTGCACAGATCAGACATATTTTTGGCCGTAAAATTAATTGCATGGTAAATTTTTGAAAAGGAATGTCAGAAACAGAAAAGATAAGTAGTTCCTGATAAAATATTGTCAGTCACATATATATATATATAGAATAAAACGCCAAGCAAAAACGTTTTTTTTTTTTTTATACGTAACGTTGAAAGAATAATTGAAATAAATTTTCTCACATGTTAATAGTGAAGATATTAAGGCTGGCACAATTAATTGGATAATCGATTAATTGATCGATAAATTCCACAAAAAAGATATCATTACAGATTTGATAATAATCGATCATTTGATTTCTGTTGCTGTTACTTTACCGACACCTCAAACCACTTACCACACTATCATAAATTTGAACAAGTACAATTTACTACCCATAGTTGTGTCTTAAATAGCTGGATGAGTGGCAAATAGTGTAGACGCTGATGAGACGCCGCATTGGCGGCGTCTCATCAGGGTCTACAAAGTTTGCACAGGCCTGTCTGACCAAATACTTACAATAAAGAAAAGAGTCATGCTCAGACAGGTAAAATTTTGGCCAAATCTTCAGCGATTACTAATCGATTATCAATCACAATGGCAGGACTGATAATCGATTGTATTTTCAGCTCTGATTAACCAGCCTTAGAGGATATATACCAGTCTGCGCTGTATAACTTTCCAGCATAGAAAACTTGCAAATGTATGTTGCAAGTAAAGAGCCTGAAAAAACCTCAGTTGTTCACGTCACTCCAGGTAAGAGGAAAATCCAGATAAATTATTTCTTATTTTTCCATGAAAACCTACGTTGTGGGCACTAATTAGAAGTGTCATAACACACATTTTCTCATATTGTGACCAGGAGCGGATTCAGAGGGGTTAAGTCGAACCCCCGCTTTAACTCAAAATTTCTCATTTTCATTAGAAATTTCGGATTGATTTGATACATTTCGGACACTTTCTTATACTTCTCTTCAACAAGTCCATTTTACTACCTGTGAATGCGTTTAAAATTGATGGTTGAGTGGCAGTGTAGAATCTGATAAGACGCCGCGGTTAACCAATATTGTGCACACATTCTTTCCCCAGAAACTGACAACTGCCCTTCTTGAATCAGCGGAAGGGAGAGAATAGAAAATATTTCATGATTAATCTCCTTGAAAGAATGTTGCCGACCCGGTGAGGGTCGAGCCCGCAACCTCCTGATCACCAGTCGGACGTGCATTCAACTGAGCCACCGAGGTCGGTCCAGACTAGAAAGACTGCAGTGGACAGTGGACAAATAATGGTCCAGCAGCTGAGAAAAGGTGCCTTACAACATATGCGAACAGCGAAGATCTAGACCAGCCTGCGCACCCGCGCAGTCTGGTCAGGATCTTCACTGTTCGCCTACACAGTATAGAGATATTGTAGAAGATATAGGGAAGCTCTTGACCCGACGCGTGGCTGCGCAAGCCGGTCTGGGTCTTCGACATTCGTATATGCCTAAGAGCCTTGTTTTGTCAGCTGGCGGCCAAAATAATGTAATCTGACCTTTCCGGAAATTTTGGTTTCTCTTTGTCCTTAGTGTGTTCGTCTGGCGTGTCTTCAACGATTATTTGTGTAGGTTTTTCATAGCAGCGAACTCCTGGTATTCTGAAGTCCATAAAATATCTAGGGACCAGTGGAATGTGATAATTGTCTTTAAGCATTCCAACACTGTCTGTTTGGAAATGTTTGATTTCTTTGAAGGCTAGTTTACTTTGTAAGTAAACATTAGTTCTGTTTGCATTGTCAAACCAGGGCAGGCCACTTTGGGAAGAAGATAACCATTTGTTGCTCTCTGTTTCTGGTGTTATCTTTGGTACGACCTGAGAGAAATTAATTGAAAGAGATAACAACGAATGATTATTTTCATTCAATAAAACATACCAATTGTTCCCAATACATGCATTAATTCAGCTTTGGGACATTTTCCAAGGACGTCACATTTACATGCCGTTCGAAGAAAAAAACAATAGCTGTTAAATATTTATTTATTTATTTATTTATTTATTTTCCAAACGCGTCGATCCAGCGGGATCAGACAAATAGATTGGCTGCTTGCTGCCTTTAAGGCATTAAGTTATCTAGTTCGGAGACAAGATCTCGACATGACTAGACTGTTGTTTAATAGGATGTTAAACACGATCTCATCAAGACATTTCATGGCCCATCCTAGTTGGCTTGTATTATACAATTTTTAACTCTGAGTCATTGAATATGATGTGACAGCAACTGGAGAATACCAATATTGCCTCGGTCAATACTGGTATTCTTGAGTGGATATCACATCATATTCAATGACTCAATAGTCAATATCTGTTTTATTATATAACCAGTGAGCAGACTGATAAAGAGTTGCAAAGCTTTCCCAAAATACATTCTTTCACTTGGTGTTCTAATTTTAGGTACCCATATTCAATGGGAAAAAGCGGCCCCCCGTAGCCTAGTGGATAAGAGAGCTGACTCTTAATCCATTAGGTTTCTAACCGCTGTGGTTCGAGCTTCGCCAAGTTCTCCTTACGGATGGTCAGGTGGTTTTTCCCCGGGTTCACCTTTGATGAACGATCGGCTCGATATACCGTATTCGACCTAATTACCGCACTGTGCGCTTAGGTTGACACACTCATTTGTGGACAAATATGTATCTATCTACTAAGGATACACTATAAAAAAGATCAGAAAAGGACTTATTTAATGATGACTATGCGAATTTTTCTGACTTTCTTTGCAAAGGCATATGTTGTGGGTACTCATTTGAATTGCATCGACTTGTCGATGCAATTCAAATGAGTACCCACAACATATGCCTTTGTAAAGAAGTAAAGAAAAAAGTACATTGGTTGTAATCTGAAGACTACGGAATTTCTTGACTGTGCGCTTATAGGGGTATGTGCGGTAATTAGGTCGAATACGGTAAGTGAAATGTTCTGGAAAGTTCTCAGCAAATGAAGAAAAGTCTATTTTTAGATTATTTAATAAAGATTTTTTGCCGTACATACCCCAAATACTTACTTTTTCATCCGATTTTGATTAAATGTGCATAAAAAGCACGGATTCACAAGATTTTGAATGTCCTATACATACTCCACCAATATAAATTTTCGCTTTAAATACAAAGATTTAGCGTACCGAGTGTGTTTTTGGGCCGCAATCTGCATGAGAAACGGTCTTTATCCATTGCGACCAACAAACACCCAGATCACATTTTGAAAAGTGTGTTCCATGCCGTGGTTCCATGTCACCTTACGGAATCCTTGCATATTGTAGAATATATCGACAAACAGGCCTTGATCACATTGTACACAAACGTAGGTTGATCCCCAGCAAACACACAACGTCGCAGGAACGTCGTTACAACGTCGCTACAACGTTACGGCGTTGTACCCAGCTAGCATTTTACGTAAATCTACATCGGGCCGTCATCGGCCCGTCAGCTACCCTGACGGGCCGATGACGGCCCGATATAGATTTACGTAGAATGCTGACTGGGTAACGACATATCAATGCGCCGCTTTGTGTTGCTGGGTATGTACCGCCATTGTTCGCAAACGGACCTAACTTTCCTTTTCTCATGTCGTACCAGAATTAAGTCCTCCCTATAACTGTCCACAAGCAATGTAAGTACTTCGACATATCAGATTTGCGGAACTGAGTAAAACAATTAATCTAACAACCACCTTTAACAGATTGACTATGTAATTTGACTCCTAAGTTAGAGATATATTGAAAATATTGTGGAAAAGAGGAGAAATTGCTCCTAGGGAGCAATTTTTCCTCTTTTCCACAATATTTTGTTGCCTGTTGGTAGATCTCTTTATTAAAACAGGGACCAGATTTTCACTTCGAGATAAGCGGTTATTCGAGATAAGCGAGGTCGAGATAACGAGAGTCGACTGTATCTGCTAATATGTGTTTTTAAATTCAGCATATTGGAGCTGAACATTTATCACTGTGTGGGCTAAATCAGCCGATGTTAGATTGACAACATTTTTTCTAGAATATAAGCTTTGAAATTTTATGCAAATTTCTTTTGAGAGAATTTGCATGAAGTGTTAAAGCCTATTTTCTGGGAAAAATAAGACAAATATTTCAAAATGTCATCTGCTGAAATTTGTACCGAGTATGCTAAGTGTTAAATACTCATTCATTTGACAGTTGATACAGACATACACTTCAAACATGTTACTTGTCACATGCTGTATTTTTTTTTTTCTACAGAAGCCAGAGTTGATTAAAATTTGAGTTCATATTTTGATCGAGTTATTTGTCTCTCCCTGTAGTTATTAATTCTCATTCATCAGACTGAAGATCTTCTGTTTCTGCTCAAGGCTGTAGGTGAATTCTGTTTTTCAAGTAAAATAAGTCGACTCTCATTATCTCGACTTAGCATAGCTCGAATAACCACGTACCTCGAAGTGAAATTTTGGCCCCAGTTTCAACATGGAAATCTAAGAAATGGTAACAAAATATTGTGGAAAAAAGGAGAAATAAGGAACAATTTCTCCTCTTTTCCACAATATTTTCAATAGATCTCTAATTTCAGGAGTCAAATTACATATTCATTTGTTAAATATGGTTGTCTGATTTATTCTTCCTCATTTCTGAAAATCTGATATGTCTAGGTAAGGATATTGCATAGTATTTAGGAGAGTCCCATAGACTTCAAGGTAACGAGAGTCTACTATATATGTAATTTACTTATTTCTCCATGAAAACATGGTGGCTAGTAGGGCACTGGTAAGGTGCAACAGATGGGTAGAGGGGCATTTCTTCTATTTCAGCTCTATCATTCACTTTTTCCCTCATTCTCCCTGATCCTCTTTCCTCGCCTCTGTTTGCTCTTTTTTCCTTTACTCCGGGTCTTGCAATACTCTTTCCTGGAGATTGATTATGAAATATTTTCTGTGGTCATTCTCACCCTTCCACTGATTCAAGAAGGGTAGTTGTCAGTTTCTGACAAAGGAATCTGCTTAATACTGGTTTTACGCTTAGAGAATCTGGACCTTATTCTGAAGGAGAGAAAGCTCCACTAGTATGGACATGTGGAACGCTCCAATGGTGCAGTCAAGACAGCCTTTGATCTACAGGTTGATGGAAAGCATGGGCCTGGGAGGCCAAAGACGACATGGAAACAGCTGACGGAGAGGGATTGCAGAGAGTGGAAGCTCACGGCTATCAACCCTCATGATAGACATACCTGGAGATCTGGTGTGAGATCTGCCATACGGTGCTGCAAGCCAGCTATCTGGAAGGGGGCCCACTGATGTGGCTGTTGCCCCTGTACCTGCACGTTAATCAAAAATCTGTAGATGATTATGATGATGACTAACCTGTCCAGGAAAAGTGTGGTTAGGCAAATTGACCATACTCGACGTGACCTTATGTGGTTAACTGGACTGTAAAACCTTGACCAAAATCCTTTATTCCCTTGGAGACAATGCAACATGACATGCCCTTAAACAAGTCCTCGGAATAAAATATGGTTATCATTAGAATCACCTCACTGAGGCAATTCTGATGAGTATCCACAGTGTACAGTGTAGTCTTGTCTCAAACTCTGAGACAAACTCAAAACTAATAAACTAAATAAAAGGCAGTATAAGTGACCTTAAAAGTGTTGAACCAGCAAACCAATTCATGTGAATAGGCAGAGGATTCACATGAAATGTCGAGCCAAATTTTCTTTGAAAAACAAATATATATTCATATGGCTAAATAAGAGTGGGTATTAGGTAAATATTATGTCCCCCCACCATGTGGGGGTGGGGGGACATTGTTTTTAGTGCGGATCCCGTTGGCATCGGCATACCCACTTGTCTGCACTCTATCTCCTTATTGAATAGACAGATTTTGGCCAGACTTACACAAATATATCATTGGGAGGGGGAAAATGCTGATTAGATTTTGGTGACCTTGACCCCATTTTCAAGGTCACAGGAGGGCTTAGATCATTGAAAATTGGGGCGTAGCCTCGTCTGCACTCCTTATTGAATGGACAGATTTTAGCCAAACTTAAACAAATATATCATTGGGAAGGGGAAAAATGCTGATTAAATGTTGGTGACCTTGACCCCATTTTCAAGGTCACAGGAGGGCTTAGATCATTGAACATTGGGGCGTAGCCTCTTGTCTGCATTCTATCTCCTTATTGAATTGACAGACTTTAGCCAAACTTACACAAATATATCATTGGGAGGGGGAAAAATGCTGATTAGATTTTGGTGACCTTGACCCAATTTTCAAGGTGACAGGAGGGCTTAGATCATTGAAAATTGGGGCGTAGCCTCTTGTCTGCACTCTATCTCCTTATTGAATGGACAGATTTTAGCCAAACTTAAACAAATATATCATTGGGAGGGGGAAAAATGCTGATTAGATTTTGGTGACCTTGACCCCATTTTCAAGGTCACAGGAGGGCTTAGATCATTGAAAATTGGGGCGTAGCCTCTTGTCTGCACTCTATCTCCTTATTGAATGGACAGATTTTAGCCAAACTTACACAAATATAACATTGGGAGGGGGAAAAATGCTGATTAGATTTTGGTGACCTTGACTCAATTTTCAAGGTCACAGGAGGGCTTAGATCATTGAAAATTGGGGCGTAGCCTCTTGTCTGCACTCTATCTCCTTATTGAATGGACAGATTTTAGCCAAACTTAAACAAATATATCATTGGGAAGGGGAAAAATGCTGATTAGATTTTGGTGACCTTGACCCCATTTTCAAGGTCACAGGAGGGCTTAGATCATTGAAAATTGGGGCGTAGCCTCTTGTCTGCACACTATCTCCTTATTGAATTGACAGATTTTGGCCAAACTTACACAAATATATCATTGGGAGGGGGAAAATGCTGATTACATTTTGGTGACCTTGACCCCATTTTCAAGGTCACAGGAGGGCTTGGATCCTTGATAAATGTGGTGTAGCCTCTTTTCTGCACACTATCTCCTTATTGAATGGACAGATTTTAGCCAAACTTACGCAAATATATCATTGGGAGGGGGAAAAATGCTGATTCGATTTTGGTGACCTTGACCCCATTTTCAAGGTCACAGGATGGCTTAGATTGTTGGAAAATGGCTTGACTGCACACTATCTCTTGAAGGAATGAATAGATTTTAACCAAACTTGTACATCTACATTGCTGGGACTTGTAAAAGAAATGATTAGATTTTGGTGACCTTGACCCCATTTTCAAGGTCACAGGAGGGCTTAGATTGTTGGAAAATGGCTTGTCCGCACCTATCTCTTGTAGGAATGAATAGATTTTGACCAAACTTGCACATGTACAATGCTGGGACATGTAAAAGAACTGATTAGATTTTGGTGACCTTGACCCCATTATCAAGGTCATGGGAGAGCTTAGATTTGTTGGAAAATGGTTTGTATGCACCCTATCTCCTGAATGAATCAATGGAGTTTGACCAAACTTGTACAACTATATTGTTGAGACATGGAAAAGAACTGATTAGATTTTGGTGACCTTGACCCCATTTTCAATGTCACAGTATGGTTTAAATTGTTGGAAAATTGCTTGGCTACACCCTGTCTCCTAAATGAATGAATGTATTTTGACCAAACTTCTACATCCTAATTGTTAAGGCATGGAAAAGAACCGATTAGATTTTGATGACCTTGACCCCATTTTCAATATCACACTAAGGCTTAGATTGGTGGAAAATGGCTTGTCTGCACCTTGTCTCTTGAAGGAATGAGTAGATTTTGACCAGACTTGCACAGCTATATTTTTGGGACATGCATCAGAACTGATTATAGTTTGGTGACCTTCACCCCCTTTTCAAGGTCAGACTAGGGCTTAGATTGTTGGTAAATGGCTTGTCTGCACCCTGTCTCCTAAAGGAGTGGATTGATTTTGACCTAACTTGTACATCTATATTGCTGAGACAGAGACAAGAACTGTTTAGATTTTTTTCGACCTTGATCCCATTTTCAAGGTTACACAAGGGCTATGATTTTAGAAAATGGCTTGTCAGCACCCTATCTCATTGAGGAATGGATGAATTTTGACCAAACTTATATATAGGTATATTGTGACCTTGAGTTTATTATAGATACAATCTATTTTAACAATATGTCTGTTCAAACTGGTGAGGGGACATACGTTTTCCTCCGAAAACACTGTTCTAGTTTTTCTTATTTCTCCACAAAAACAAATGTTGTGGATACTCATTAGAAGTGCCTCACAGAGTCTAATGAGTACCCACAACATATGTTTTCATGGAGAAGTAAGAAAAATGTCAAAACCTTTGGATTGAAAAAAAAAAAGCATCTTATCAAGAGCTATGTATATTTTAAAGTGTCTGTTGTAGTTGTAATTAAGGGTCATTAGAGGGATGAATGGTTATTTGACTTTAATCCTTTGGACCCTTAATGCTTAAAGTAAATTAATAGCAGACAAATCACGTGAAATGCCAAGGCTTCTTTATATATATAAAAATAATAATAATAATAATAAAATATCTCAAAGTGTCTCCTACTGTAATTAAGGGTCAGTGATCTTACAGTGGAGGAATGAATGTGTCACGAAAACACGCCTATATAGTTTTGACCCCCTTAAACCCCACTTTTATATAGCAAAACTGGGGTTTATAGGGGTATACATTATTTTTCTTATTTTCGCTCAAAAACATGGATTGTGGGTACTCATTAGAACCGCCTTGGCGAGGCGGTTCTAACGAGTACCAACAATCTATGTTTTGAGCAGAAATATGAAAAAATATCAGATTTTTTATCTGAAAATTTTCTGTTTTTTTTTTTTGGTGGTAAAATTTTCAATATATTTGAATAGGCTTGTTTTCGTAATGGGTGGTGAGTTTTTAACCCTTTAAGCACTAAGCAGAATTATAGCAGATCAAGTTCTAAAACTGATTCTATTATTTTTCTGAGAAAATAAGACTTGATATTTCATGTGACCTGGATCAGGCTCAGTTGGATGTGCCTTGGCGAGGCTGTTCTCTGGGTGAGGTGGTTATAACGAGTGTCCACACACTTATGTTTTTTGGCAAAATAAGAAAAATAATGTAAACCCCAGTTTCACTATATAAAAGTGGAGTTTAAGGGGGTCAAAATTATAGAGGCGTGTTTTCGTGATGGAGATTGATCATGAAATATTTTCTATAGTCATTCTTTCCCTTCTGCCAATTCAAGAAAGGCAGTGACCAGTTTCTGGCCTTAATTTCTTCCAAAAATAACAAAAGATATATTTCAAATTATTTTCTGTTTTAGTTGTTAATGGTCTTTCAGTGGAGAAATGAATGATTGAGTTTTTAACCCTTTGGACTCTTTATGTAACATATTTACAGCAGACAACATCTAAAATTGATTTTGTTATTTTTTCAGGGAAAAATAAGACGACATTTCATGTGAATCGTCTGCTAAGCAGACGATTCACATGAAATGTCGGGTCTTATTTTCTTTGAAAAATATAAAATATTCAAAATGTCATGTGCTCCCAGCATGCACACAACGTTGAAACAACGTTGATTCAACGTCTTGACGTTGTTTCAACGTTATGTGTCCGCTGGGTTGTAGCTATGATTTGTGATTAAGAATTAATGAGCTGTCAGTGAAGGTATGAATGGTTGTCTGAGTTTATGTGGGAACGGCCACTGGAATGCTTCTCTGACTTCTGAGATTGCACCACAGTTACTTGGACTGAAACAGAAACAATGAAAAAGAAATGACGCTACTGTAACAGCAATAGAACTTATCTGCTTTCGACATCTTTCAGGAAAAAAAAAACATTTTTGGGTCGGTTGTCGGTTGTCTAGCCATAGTATATACAAACGCCAAAATTTCCTTAAGGTAGCTGTTCACGTGATTATTTTTGACCAATGTAATCAAACATATTCAGTTTATAGCTGCGCAAACTTTTGTTGTGATTCGGCGCAAAACATTTTGTTATAACTACATTTGCATCAAAAGTTACATTAGATTTATATTTATTGGTTTTAAAAATGATTATTTTCATTTTTCCCATAAGTAAAAATGACCACAAATTAGGCAAAAATTAAAAAGAGTAGGTACAAATGTAGATTGGATACAGGTTTTCAAATTCTGCTTGCTCAAAATTTCTGATATTTTTGCAGTATTGTGAAACCCTCGACATTTACAATCAGTAGAGAAACGCAAAAAAAAAATGATAATAATTCCAAATACAAACTTTCCAAAAATTCAGTTTACCACAGAAATTGCACAGATCAGACATATTTTTGGCCGTAAAATTAATTGCATGGTAAATTTTTGAAAAGGAATGTCAGAAACAGAAAAGATAAGTAGTTCCTGATAAAATATTGTCAGTCACATATATATATATATATATATATATATATATATATATATATATATATATATATATATATATATATATATATATATAGAATAAAACGCCAAGCAAAAACGTTTTTTTTATACGTAACGTTGAAAGAATAATTGAAATAAATTTTCTCACATGTTAATAGTGAAGATATTAAGGCTGGCACAATTAATTGGATAATCGATTAATTGATCGATAAATTCCACAAAAAAGATTATCATTACAGATTTGATAATAATCGATCATTTGATTTCTGTTGCTGTTACTTTACCGACACCTCAAACCACTTACCACACTATCATAAATTTGAACAAGTACAATTTACTACCCATAGTTGTGTCTTAAATAGCTGGATGAGTGGCAAATAGTGTAGACGCTGATGGGACGCCGCATTGGCGGCGTCTCATCAGGGTCTACAAAGTTTGCACAGGCCTGTCTGACCAAATACTTACAATAAAGAAAAGTCATGCTCAGACAGGTAAAATTTTGGCCAAATCTTCAGCGATTACTAATCGATTATCGATCACAATGGCAGGACTGATAATCGATTGTATTTTCAGCTCTGATTAACCAGCCTTAGAGGATATATACCAGTCTGCGCTGTATAACTTTCCAGCATAGAAAACTTGCAAATGTATGTTGCAAGTAAAGAGCCTGACAAAACCTCAGTTGTTCACGTCACTCCAGGTAAGAGGAAAATCCAGATAAATTATTTCTTATTTTTCCATGAAAACCTACGTTGTGGGCACTAATTAGAAGTGTCATAACACACATTTTCTCATATTATGACCAGGAGCGGATTCAGAGGGGTTAAGTCGAACCCCCGCTTTAACTCAAAATTTCTCATTTTCATTAGAAATTTCGGATTAATTTGATACATTTCGGACACTTTCTTATACTTCTCTTCAACAAGTCCATTTTACTACCTGTGAATGCGTGTAAAATTGATGGTTGAGTGGCAGTGTAGAATCTGATAAGACGCCGCGGTTAACCAATATTGTGCACACATTCTTTCGCCAGAAACTGACAACTGCCCTTCTTGAATCAGCGGAAGGGAGAGAATAGAAAATATTTCATGATTAATCTCCTTGAAAGAATGTTGCCGACCCGGTGAGGGTCGAGCCCGCAACCTCCTGATCACCAGTCGGACGTGCATTCAACTGAGCCACCGAGGTCGGTCCAGACTAGAAAGACTGCAGTGGACAGTGGACAAATAATGGTCCAGCAGCTGAGAAAAGGTGCCTTACAACATATGCGAACAGCGAAGATCTAGACCAGCCTGCGCACCCGCGCAGTCTGGTCAGGATCTTCACTGTTCGCCTACACAGTATAGAGATATTGTAGAAGATATAGGGAAGCTCTTGACCCGACGCGTGGCTGCGCAAAACGGTCTGGGTCTTCGACATTCGTATATGCCTAAGAGCCTTGTTTTGTCAGCTGGCGGCCAAAATAATGTAATCTGACCTTTCCGGAAATTTTGGTTTCTCTTTTTCCTTAGTGTGTTCGTCTGGCGTGTCTTCAACGATTATTTGTGTAGGTTTTTCATAGCAGCGAACTCCTGGTATTCTGAAGTCCATAAAATATCTAGGGACCAGTGGAATGTGATAATTGTCTTTAAGCATTCCAACACTGTCTGTTTGGAAATGTTTGATTTCTTTGAAGGCTAGTTTACTTTGTAAGTAAACATAAGTTCTGTTTGCATTGTCAAACCAGGGCAGGCCACTTTGGGTAGAAGATAACCATTTGTTGCTCTCTGTTTCTGGTGTTATCTTTGGTACGACCTGAGAGAAATTAATTGAAAGAGATAACAACGAATGATTATTTTCATTCAATAAAACATACCAATTGTTCCCAATACATGCATTAATTCAGCTTTGGGACATTTTCCAAGGACGTCACATTTACATGCCGTTCGAAGAAAAAAACAATAGCTGTTAAATATTTATTTATTTATTTATTTATTTTCCAAACGCGTCGATCCAGCGGGATCAGACAAATAGATTGGCTGCTTGCTGCCTTTAAGGCATTAAGTTATCTAGTTCGGAGACAAGATCTCGACATGACTAGACTGTTGTTTAATAGGATGTTAAACACGATCTCATCAAGACATTTCATGGCCCATCCTAGTTGGCTTGTATTATACAATTTTTAACTCTGAGTCACTGAATATGATGTGACAGCAACTGGAGAATACCAATATTGCCTCGGTCAATACTGGTATTCTTGAGTGGATATCACATCATATTCAATGACTCAATAGTCAATATCTGTTTTATTATATAACCAGTGAGCAGACTGATAAAGAGTTGCAAAGCTTTCCCAAAATACATTCTTTCACTTGGTGTTCTAATTTTAGGTACCCATATTCAATGGAAAAAAAGCGGCCCCCCGTAGCCTAGTGGATAAGAGAGCTGACTCTTAATCCATTAGGTTTCTAACCGCTGTGGTTCGAGCTTCGCCAAGTTCTGCTTACGGATGGTCAGGTGGTTTTTCCCCGGGTTCACCTTTGATGAACGATCGGCTCGATATACCGTATTCGACCTAATTACCGCACTGTGCGCTTAGGTTGACACACTCATTTGTGGACAAATATGTATCTATCTACTAAGGATACACTATAAAAAAGATCAGAAAAGGACTTATTTAATGATGACTATGCGAATTTTTCTGACTTTCTTTGCAAAGGCATATGTTGTGGGTACTCATTTGAATTGCATCGACTTGTCGATGCAATTCAAATGAGTACCCACAACATATGCCTTTGTAAAGAAGTAAAGAAAAAAGTACATTGGTTGTAATCTGAAGACTACGGAATTTCTTGACTGTGCGCTTATAGGGGTATGTGCGGTAATTAGGTCGAATACGGTAAGTGAAATGTTCTGGAAAGTTCTCAGCCAATGAAGAAAAGTCTATTTTTAGATTATTTAATAAAGATTTTTTGCCGTACATACCCCAAATACTTACTTTTTCATCCGATTTTGATTAAATGTGCATAAAAAGCACGGATTCACAAGATTTTGAATGTCCTATACATACTCCACCAATATAAATTTTCGCTTTAAATACAAAGATTTAGCGTACCGAGTGTGTTTTTGGGCCGCAACCTGCATGAGAAACGGTCTTTATCCATTGCGACCAACAAACACCCAGATCACATTTTGAAAAGTGTGTTCCATGCCGTGGTTCCATGTCACCTTACGGAATCATTGCATATTGTAGAATATATCGACAAACAGGCCTTGATCACATTGTTCACAAACGTAGGTTGATCCCCAGCAAACACACAACGTCGCAGGAACGTCGTTACAACGTCGCTACAACGTTACGGCGTTGTACCCAGCTAGCATTTTACGTAAATCTACATCGGGCCGTCATCGGCCCGTCAGCTACCCTGACGGGCCGATGACGGCCCGATATAGATTTACGTAGAATGCTGACTGGGTAACGACATATCAATGCGCCGCTTTGTGTTGCTGGGTATGTACCGCCATTGTTCGCAAACGGACCTAACTTTCCTTTTCTCATGTCGTACCAGAATTAAGTCCTCCCTATAACTGTCCACAAGCAATGTAAGTCAAAGCAAATGGTAAAGGTTAGTCAAACATGGCACGCTGATTTGAACCTGCATGTTTGTTTTCAAAGTAAAGTTGTAATGTTTGTCTATGGTAAGTTAACCCCCTGCAAGCATTCTTTATAATCTGTAGCGGGCCGTTATCGGCCCGTCAGTGTAGCTGACGGGCCGATAACGGCCCGCTAAAGATTTATAAAGAATGCTATCTGGGCCGTTGTCCATGCGGTCGTGGTTAAGACTGACTGACTGTTCCGATTTCTAACGCTACTAGGCTACTGAGTCAAATAGAGGCAGCGCCCGGTCGTGGTTAAGTTGCGGAGGACTCAATTATATATAAAAAAAAAATAAAACCTTGTCAGGTGACCTAAGACTTCTGGAACAGTCTGCGCTCTGTTTCTTTGTTTTTGTTGAGGTTTTACGGCCCAGTCAACCCAGTGGGGTCGTGTCGAGCGCGGTCAATTTACTTAACCACACGTTTACCGGGCAGGGTTAGTCCTCTAAGCAGTTAACCAGTATTGTGCACATTCTTTCGCCAGAAACTGACAACTGCCCTTCTTGAATCAGCGGAAGGGAAAGAATGACCGTAGAAAATATTTCATGATCAATCCCCACGAAAGAATGATGCCGACCTCGGCGGGGGCTGAACCCGCGTCTGGTCTGTTGCAAAAATCATCCTGTACTGTATCTTTTTCATAGTAAAAGGTCTAGTTTACACGATACAGCTAAACTCAAAGGTAAAGTATCATTGACGGTAGGAGCCAGGTTATTAGAAAACTAAAGTTTGGGGTTGATGTGGCTCTAAATTATTTATGCAAAGCATTTTGACAGGAAATTAATACCCCCGCACATTTATGGCACTGCCAGGACTCCTCGGAGGTACTTAAGTCCCGCTATGTCCCCGCTATTTCCCGGTACCGTAGGGACCGAAGTTTCAAATGACCGGTGCATAATTATACCTGAGCTGATGATCCAGTAAAATATCGTTTTCTGCTCGGGCAGCACGTTTTTAGTTCAGTATTACCAAAGTCCAGTTGATAGGTTGATACTTCCGTGGGTAGGTCGTCTCCAAAACCAAAATGGGCCCGCATCATTTGATGTTTTACTCGAATTGTCGGTACAACGCCAACCATCTTGATGCCCTACCCTAGAATATTGCGATGATGATTTTCTTATTTGGATAGAAAGGCCTGAGTAAACAGTGGAGACCTAGATCAGACGCCGCGAAAAGCGGCGTCTGATCAGGGTCTACACTGTTTGCCACATCCAGCAGATTTTAGACACATCAACAAGTAGCAATATAGATTTGTTCAAATTTTAGGACAAGTATGGTAAGGAGTTAAGGTGTTCGAATATCTAGGATAAACATGCTAGTAACTTGAAATGGCATTTCCACTTGGCTTCCCATCACACCGTCATGTGTATTGCTACATAATTTCTGACCCCACCCCACCTCAAAGGCCCACACTTGATTCACTTTGCACTCTATTTTCATACAATAAGTGGTGAAGTGGAGGTGCGGGGTATCTAATCTGGACAGATGAAGCATTTCTTTGTACGGTTTTATTAAACGACCCACTGTAAAGGGCTGGAACCAAACTTCGTGCAGGCACATTAGAGAGGTTTCTGACGTGGACCGTAAATGAAATTAAATAACACTTAAAATATTATTTTTTCTAATTTTTCACAGAAAAAAAGACTTGACATTTCATTCTAAATGCTGTCTAAAGTATAAGACCGGGAGGTGGTAGCATAGTGGTTAGTGCACTGGCCTTCGGTGCTAGAGGTCTCGGGTTCGATTTTAGCTCGGGGCGAAAACTTTTCTTGGTTCGGACATGCTCCATTAGCAGGGACGATGTTAATACGGTACAAGAAAGACAGGATAGCCTTAGAAATTGTTCAACGACGAGCTAGTAAGCTCGTATATTCGTGCAAAAACTTTTCGTACTCAAAAAGGTTGGGGAAATCAGGTCTCCCTACACTGGAGTATCGAAGAATTAGGGCGGGCGTTACTCAGGTATACAAAATACTAAATGACATTGATATGGTGGATAAAGATAAACTATTCGAATTAGCCACATACAGACAAACAAGAGGACATCCCTTGAAATTATACAAAGAAAGGTCTAGGCTGAACGTCAGAGCAAATACCTCGTAGTTTCAGTAATCGCGTGATAAATATCACGAAAACATACCTATATAATTTTGACCCCCTTAAACCCCACTTTTATATAGTAAAACTGGGGTTTACAGGGGTATACATTATTTTTCTTATTTCTGCTCAAAAACATAGTTTGTGGGTAGTCGTTACAACCGCCTCTGCGAGGCGGTTCTAACGAGTACCAACAATCTATGTTTTGAGCAGAAATATGAAAAATATTTGATTTTTTTGTCTGAAAATTTTTAATTTTTCGGTGATTAACTTTTCAGTATATTTGAATAGGCAGGTTTTCATAATGGACTTGGAATGAACTCTCAGATAACGTTGTAATGGCACCCTCCGTAAACACGTTTGAGGGTCGACTAAACAAGCACTGGAGTAGACACCCATTGATGTTCAACGCTACCTGTTATGAGCCTGGACAGGCTACCGGACAACGAAACTACAGTACAAACACGTCTCAACAAGTCCTACAGGGCTTTCTGTCGACGTCTAGATTGGTAAGAAATGGTAAGAGATGGTAAGAAATCATCCTTCGGATCGGAATGTTAACTGAAGGATCCCTGTGCAAGGAGAGACATACCTTTTTAACCCTTCTCATGCCGAATAAATTAAGATGTCACGCCCACTTCTAATTTCCAGCCAATCAGAAATAAGATGCCACGCCCACTTCTAATTTCCAGCCAATCAGATTACTTGATCCGAGTTTTTGATATAAATTCACATATTTATTGACAAACAGTGCAGATCCAGATCAGTTGGCTTCTTCATGAGCCAACTGATCTGGATCTACACTGTTTGCTATGACAGGGCATGTCGTTTTCAGCAAGAGAAGGGTTAAAGACCAAACTGCTATGACAAAATCGCCTCAAACGGTCCATCCTGCAAAACTGGTTCCTAGCAGGTAATGGCTGAATACGACCGACCGCAGTGATAGTAAGAAAACAAAAAAGAAAAAGAAAGACAGGAACAGCACGTGTCATACGCACAGATTACATTAGGAGACAATTTTCATGAAATAATGCTGGGAAAAATAAGGAAATTATGACCCATTTGTCGTCTGCTGAATTTATCTTGAAAGTGGTTAAATTTGATAAGAATGAGAAATGGTATGAGAGAACGTGGTACTGTACGTATTTGGCCAGTTTCAAGTTTATGTTCAGGTTTACGAGAGATTTTCTAGAAGTTGCTGTCGGGAGGGCGGAATAAAGATAAAAATCTGTAAAAACTTGGTTCGACCAAATAAAATAATTTCAAACAAAAATACAGTATTTCGGCAGGGAAGGGTAGGGACATAAAATAATAATAATAATAACATCAAAATGCGAATTTCATTTTTTCGAAGGGTCTAAAATCATATTCTTCAGTCTTACATTTTGAAACGTTGATACGACTAAAAAACGACTGAAAAAATTAGTTTATAGGAGTAAATTACAAAGAGTAAAGGCTGAAACGTTTATCGCATTTTAAATTAATAACAGACTTGTAGACCATTTGGATAACTATTATGTAAAATGAATTTAACGTTTAATACTCTGGCTAAAAATTTCGGCAGATGACATTTTGAAATAGTTTTATTTTTTTTTCCCAGAAAATAGGATTTGACATTTCATGCAAATTGTCTCCACAGAGACAATTTGCATGAGATGTTAAAGCCTATTTTCTGGAGGAAAAAAAAAAAATAAAGAAGAAAAGTATTAATTTTTGTCTGCTGAATATACCCACAGAGTTGTGAAAAAGTTAACATACATTTAATGGACGTTCTATCTATCCTTCCGTGCAGCCATGACAATGACGTTACAGATTCCCATGGTGTGATGCTAGGGGAACGTAACTAACGTCTTAACGCGCTGCAACGTCAGAAAACGTAGCCTACCTTTGTATATGTACTCCCAGGAAAGTTTCTGCGCATTCTGACTTCGCAGGACACTCCGTGGGTAGTCAAGGATGAAAAACGTCTTCAGACGGACAGCGAAGACTCTGATTAGCCTGCGCGGATGTGCAGGCAGATCTGAGACGTCACTAGGCGCAGGAAATATTGTGTTCCGGCTCAATACTCGATCAGTGTTAATAAGGTAACCAGCCTAACGGACTTTTGATCCATTTTAGACTGAATAAACTCCCTATACACTATATATTGGAAGAATCGAATTTCGATTTAGGTATGTCAGAATATGTGATTTAGATATCTCAAAAGAAAAAAAAAACATGGCTGAACTATTTGCAAACAGTGCAGACCCCGATCAGACGCCGCATTCTGTGGCTGTGATCTGGGTCTGCACTGTTTGTCAATTACCCTTTCGGGGATCTGCAGACTAAAATGGGCTAATGGATCGATAAGGCCCAAGTTTCAGATTATCGCAACGCGCGATTTAGGTATGTATAAAAATTGTACTTATATTTTTGTGTTGATTCCTGCATCTGCTTGAGTATAGCTACGGCAACCAAGTGCACAATAAATCTTTTAACCACAAGTGAACTTAAAACCCGGTTTGAAGTTTTCAAACTAAGGTAACTAAGGTTTGAAAACTTCAAACAACGGTTTTAAAGAAAGACTGTAAATAATTCTTTAAACCATGGTTTCAACTTTCAAACTAGGATTTTATCATATTTTATTTATTTATTTTTTAACCCTGCTACTTCAATCCGTATTTTAAAAAAAATTTCAAAACCTACTTTCAACGCCAATGCCCGTAAAGCTTCAAAGCACGGTTTGGTTTGAAACGCGGGCTTAGACGCCATTTGCACAATAATTTCTCGTTTTCATTATCGTTTTCCTTTTTAAATCATAGTTTCAAGTATTCAAACTCAAGTTTGTAGTCATTAAATGTGGAAACTGTTTTCAAACCACGACTTCAACCTTCAAAACACGCTTTAAAGTTCAAACCGTGGTTTTAAGTATTATTGTGCAAACGGTGGCGTACTAGCAAACGAACTTTCAAACCGCAGTTCGAAGTGAGCCAAGTGCACAATAAATCTTCAAACCACGGTATAAACTCAAAACTCCAGTTTGAAAAAAAAAAAAAAAAAAAAAAAAAGAACAGTTTCAAAGCGAACTGCTTTAACTTTCTGTATAAATCTTCAATCCACGATTTAAAGGTAGGTCTTTATTATAGAGGATAAATCCACATGGATAGCTGCTATATATATGTGGTGCGTTCACTAAATGAGAGCAGAAGAAAGGCTGAGCAGACATAGGAAGGTGCGTAAGCAGAAATAGAAATACATACAGTAAAACCTGTGTAAGAGAGCCACCTTCGAGACTGACTTTAAATATTGGTTGATGAGGAAAAAGTTGCCTGTCTTATAAAGGTACATGTCATGTAATTACATGACATGTTCCTTTATAAGACAACCACCTTTCCACATGAACCACTAATGTCAATTTCAAAGGTGGCTGTTTTACACAGGTTTTACTTACGTTGCATTAGAAACGTGATTAATAATAAATAATAATAAACATCATCATCGTCGTCGAAATTTTAAGCTAAAAAGTAATGAAACACACACCGCACGCACGCACGCACACACACACGCACAACAGAGTAATGAATTTGTCCTGTAAATAGATGATAAACGTAATTTAATGACAGTAGTGTTTGCTACAAAGCCAAAGAAGTGACTGAATACGGTGTTTTCTTCTTTGCATTAAACACAGACATTTCTGCGATTTTGGTTGGTGTTGTGGTTTTTAATTTGCAAGCAAAGTGGCGGACAATGTTTTAACCAGTCAAAACCCAAAGCATTTGATTGGTTACCATTGTCACGACAACTTTAATATACAGTCGACTCTCTGTATCTCGAACTCCAAGGGACTCTATGAAACACTTCGAGATATCCGTACTCCGACATATCAAATTTGCGGAAATGAGGAAAACAATTAATCGAACAACCACTTTTAACAGAATGAATATGTAATTTGACTCCTAAGTAAGAGATATATTGAAAATATTGTGGAAAAGAGGAGAAATTGCTCCTGTCTCCTCTTTTCCGCAATATTTTGTTGCCTGTTGGTAGATCTCTGTGTTAAAAAAAAAACAGGGACCAGATTTTTACTTCGAGATAAGCGATTATTCGAGATAAGCGAGTTCGAGATAACAAGGGTCGACTGTATTTGAAACCGGGGTTCGAACTTTCAAACTTGGTTTTGAAAGCCATTTGTACAGCAATTACTTTAAAAGCACTGTTTAATCTATAGTAACAAAAATTGTATCAAACATAAATACGCCAAATGCTTAGAAATAGTTTTGCCTAAGATTCCATCCAAAGCCAAGAGTTGAAAACTTAGAAACTAGGGTTCAAATTCTTTAAGAGTCTCATTTTCTCAAACCACGGTTTCAACTTTCAAACTGGGGGTTAAACATTTATTGTGCATCAGTCAATAAAATGACGGTTCGAAAGCACTAAAAAATAAAACCCCAGTTTGAAAGTTGAAACCTCGGTTTAAAGAATTATTGTGCAGTTTTTCTTTGAACCCGTGGTTTGAAGTTTTGAAAATTGAGCCACAACAAGAGAACTGAGCCAATATGAGAATATGAGAATTAAGCCGCGAGCTGAGAATTGAGCCAAAACATGGGAATTGAGCCAAAACATGAGAATTGAACCACGACATGAGCCACAGCAAGAGAATTGGGATGCAGCATGAGAATTGAGCCACGGCATGAGAATTGAGCCATGACGTGAGAATTGAGCCACGACATAAGAACTGAGCCCTGATATGAGAATTGAGTCATGACATGAGAATTGAGTCGCTACATGAGAATTAAGCCACAACATGAGATTTGAACCATGACATGAGACTTGAGCCACAACAAGAGAATTGAGCATCAACAAGAGATTTGAGCCACAACATGATAATTAAGCCGCGACTTGAGAATTGAACCACGACATGAAAATTGAGCCACAACAAGAGAACTGAGCCACAACAAGAGAACTGAGCCGCAACATGAGAACTGACCCATGCCATGAGATTTGAGCCACGAGTTCAGAATTGATCCACGGCAGAAGAATTGAGACATGCAAATTGAGCCACGCCATTGGAATTAGGCCACAATATGAGAATTGAGCTGCGACATGAGAAATTTGCTGCAACATGAGAATTAAGCAGCCACATGAGAATTGAGCCGAGACATGCGAATTGAGCCGCAACATGAGAATTGAGCTGAGACATTTTGTTTGTGTTGAGGTTTTACGGCCCAGTCAACCCAATGGGGTCATGTCGAGCGCGGTCAGTTTACCTAATCACACGTTTACTGGGCAGGCTTAGTCTTCTAAGCGGTTAACCGGTATTGTGCACATTCTTTCGCCAGAAACTGACAACTGCCCTTCTTGAATCAGCGGAAGGGAGAGAATGACCGTAGAAAATATTTCATGATCAATCTCCACGAAAGAATGTTGCCGACCTCGGCGGGGGTTGAACCCGCGACCTCCTGGTCTCCAGTCGGACGGCGCATCCAACTGAGCCACCGAGGCCGGCTGAGCTGAGACATGAGAACTTAGCCGAGACCTGAGAATTCTCATGTCTCATGCTGTGGCTTAATTCCTATGTTAAAGCTCATGTTTCTGCTCAATTCCGATATCCGGCTCAATTCCCATGCCTCGGCTCAATTCCTTAGTTCTCATGTTGCAGCTCGATTCCCATGTTGCGGGTCAATTCTCATATTGCGACTCAATTCAAATGTAGGGCCCAGTTCTCATGTCTCTGCTTAAGTCTCATGTTGTGGCTCAGTTCCAATGTTGCAGCTCAATTCTCGTGTTTGGGCTCAATTCCTATATCCCGACTCAGTTCCTGTGAGAATTGAGCCGCAACATGGGAATTGAGCTGCAACATGGGAATTGAGCTAGGATATGGGAAGAGTTCCAACATGAGAATCGAGACACAACATGGGAATTGGGCCGCAACATGAGAATTGCGCCGCAACATGGGAATTGAGTCGAGACATGGGATTCAGCCGGGATATCGAATTGAGCCAATAAATGAGAATTGAGCTGCAACATGGAAATGGAGCCACAACATGAGAGTTGAGCCGGAATACGGGAACTGAGCCTAGATTATCGGAATTGAGCCAAAAAATGAGAACTGACAACAAGCATGGGAATTGAGCTGCAACATGAGAATTAAGCCGCAACATGAGAATTGAGCCCAAAATGAGAATTGAGCTGTTGCAGAGCCACAGCATGGGAATTAAGCAGAGACATTGGAACTGAGCCGCAACATAGGCATTAAGTTGCAACATGGGAACTGAGCCGCAACATGTGAATTGAGCCGCAATATAAGATTTAAGACGAGACATGGGAATTGAACAGAATACTGGAATTGAGCCAAAACATATGAGAATTGAGCTTCAACATGGGAATTGCGCCACAACATGAGAACTGAGCCCGGATATTGGAATTGTGCCCCAATATGGGAACTGAGCCACAATATGAGTTTTGAGCTGGGATATAAGAATTGAACCCCAACATGAGAATTAAGCTGCAACATGGGAACTGAGCTGCAACATGAGAATTGCGCAGCAACATGGAACTTGAGCCGAGACATGGGAATTGAGCCCAAACATGAGAATTTAGCGGCAATATGAGAATTGAGCTAAACATAAGCCGCAACATGAGAATTGAGCCGTAAATTGGGAATTTAGCCACAACATGGGAATTTAGCCGCAAAATGGGCATTGAGCCACAACATGGGCATTGAGCTGCAACTTTGGAATTGAGAATTATGGCCGAGACATGGGATTGAGCCGCAACATGGGAATTGAGTTGCAACTTTGGAATTGAGCAGCAACATGGGAAAGGAGCAACAACATGAGAATTGAGCCAAGATGAGAATTGAGCCGCAACATAGGAACTGAGCCAACATGAGAAATAAGCCACGACATGGGAACTGAGCCACAACATGAGAATTGAGCCAAAACATGAGCATTTTGATTGTGTTAGGGTTTAACGACACGTCAACCCTTGAGGGTCATTTTGTGTCGTCTCCCAGAGAAAGGGAGAAAAGAGATAGAAGAGAGAGTAGAGGAGATGAAAGAGAGGGACAGGGAAGAAAGAGGAACAGGAATGAAAGTGAAGAAACAGAAGAAATAAAAACATTCCCCCTCTACCCTTACCCACTACAAGGATAGCAGGCCTTGCCCAACTGTAAGCCAATATCAGTTGGACGCCCCGGTGATGTAAGATACACAGCACCTTCGCACCACCCGACCACCCCCAAAACATGAGCATTAAGCCGCAACATAGGAATTCAGCCAAGATGAAAAATAAGCCATGACATGAGATTTGAGCCACAACATGAGTATTGAGGCGCAATATGGGATTAAGCCGAGACGTAGGAAGTAAGCCAAGACATGAGAATCGAGCCGGGACAGGGGACTTTAGTCAAGACATGGGTATTGAGCAGCAAAAAAAAAAAAAAAAAGGAACTGAATATGAGCCACAACTTGAGAATTGAGCCACAAGATGGGAAATAAGCTGAGACATCGGAATTGAATCGGATTATGTGAATTAAGCGTAAACATGAGTATTCAGCCAAAACATAATAATTGAGCTACAGTGAGAATTGAGCCGCAACATGGTAAATAAGCCGAGACATGGGAATTGAGCTAAGACATGGAAATTTAGCCGAGACATTGTTATTAAGCCAAGACATGAGAACTGAACATGGGGATTGAGCCGAGACATTAGAATAGAGCCGAGACGGGGTATTAAGCCAAGACATGGAAATTGAGACGCGACACGGGAATTGAGCAACAACATGGGTATTGAACCGAAACTTGGAAATCGAGCCGCGACATTGAGACCTGGATTATTATGCGCAAAGCAGAGCTCAAATTCGTCATTAGGCAGGACCTGGTTCCCCGAGGCACAAGAAGTTCAAGATGATATCCTCGGCTGGTAAGTTGATGGCCATTGTAGTTTGGTATGACAAAGGAGTAATTTTGTTGGGCTGTTACCAAAGGGGAGTACAATAACTGGCCAGTACTATGCGAACTTATTTGGTCAACTGAGAATCGCAGACCGAACGAACCAGCAAACTCACTGCAGAAGTTCTTCATCTCAACAATTCAGTCCACAACTGCAAGATTTCAATGGCTGTTGCAAAACGCAGGGGCGGATTCAGGGGACCCTCTTCTGACCCAGTATTTCATTTTCATGGCAAATTTTGGACATATTTGATAAGTTTGGGATACCGTATTTACCCTAAATATTCCCCTCCTTACTCTTTATACTATATTTCTCTTCAACAAGTCCATTTTTACCTTCGAATATGTGTAAAATTGTGGGGTGAGTTGCACTGTCCGAATACGTATAGTTGGTACGGTAATTTGATCAAATCGAACCCCCTTCAGAAATCCAACTAGCTCCGCCCCTGGAACGAAACATGTTTGAAATAATACCATATCCCACCTACTCGCCTGATTAAGTACCTGTTGATTACCTTTTTTCCCGAACTTAAAAAAAAAGGGATCCGTGGAAATGAAAGCTTCCCTAGATGTATAATGGGGAAACATTGTCTGATGGATAGCATATTTATTTTTTGATGAATCTTTATCCATTGTCTGATGGATAACATCTTTATTATTTATCGAATCTTCCTCAGACATTCAGATAACCAGGACAGATATAAAATCGTGCACAAGTTCAAAATCCGATCAGAATGAATGCCAAGACTGCCCATATATCATCTTTTCTGAGCGATAGCGACTTTATTTTGTATTGGATTGTCTCCAAACTTGCAGGTAGTCAGGAAAAGTAAAACGTCTCGGAAGAGTTTGAATTTGTGTCAGATCGGAGTATTCACATTGGAGTTTAGACTGGCTCCAGTCTCCAGTGACTAAGTTTTTTTTTCTTGTTTTTGTTTTGTTGTTTTTTTTTTTTTTTTGTTTGTTTTTTTTTTTTTTTTGTTTTTTGTTTGTTTTTTTTTTATTCTTTAAACCAAAATAATAGCATGACTATAAAGACTGATCACTAGTGACAAGCTTTTATAGTCATGGTATTATTTTGGTTTTATTTTAGTGGAGTACCAACAGGATTATAAGAACAGCTATGAGTCACTGGAGACTGGAGCCAGTCTAACTGGAGTCATGTGCATTTGAAAGCTGAAAAATTTTCTCATGGGCTTAAAACAGGGGAAAATATGTGAATATCTCCGAGGCTTGTAAATTCCATGTGCGCTGCTGAGATGGGTGACTGGCGGATTTCCTAAGTGATGAAATCATTCCCTGGCAGCTATAATTCTAAAATAGTTCTCCGCTAAAGTCGTGTTTTTTATGACAACCACTCTAATGGTGCTGCTGCCATGGCATTGTTATTAAGCCAATGGAAACACGTGCTCATGGAAACACGTGAATTCTAAAATGTCAATGCAAAATGAGAATTAAGCACTACTTTTTATTGCTCTGCATCCTGGGTAAAACTTTCAGCAGACGACTTTTTTGAAGTATGTTTTTTCCCCAGAAAATAAGCTTTGGCATTTCATGCAATTAGTCTTCTTAGGAAACAATTTGCATGAAATGTCAAAACCTATTTTTCTTTTTTTTTTTTTTTTTTTTTTTTTTAAGCAATAATATCAATTTGTCGTTTGCTGAAGTAGGCCAGAGAGTGGTAAATGTTAATAACGCGTAGATGATAAAGGTCAGAAACTTGAGTAAAGACTCTACTGTGCAAACCGGAACTGCAAAGGCCTTTGACATCGACACTTATCAGTCTTTTTTAGCTGTATATCGATATACTCAAGAATAAAGTAGGCCTGGTGCAGTGATTCTGTGAAGCGGAGAGCGAATGTCCTGAATAGATTGTGCGAATGCGCAGGGTGAGCTGGTCATTCATAGCAACCAACGAACGAGTTGTTGCCGCGAAGCGGCAACAACGAGAGTTGGTTGCTTTATGGTAGTATTCTGTTCTATTCAAAAATTGCTATACTAAGGCTGATTTTTTTGTGTAACCGGAAATTGTGAATATGAACCCTTTAAATACGTCACTTCCGTTTTCAGCGTTTGTTTACAATCACCCGGTGACAGCAAATGTTAAACCTAACAGATATCACGTTTCCATGCTTAAAACAAATAAAAATTAGGCATAGGCGAGATTTTAAGGTAAGAATAAAACACACAATAGTTTTGTCAGTATTTTCTGTGATATTCCAGAAGAACGTATACCTTGCGCGCGCGCAACGTGACATCCGGTTGAAACGAAAGTAGAAAAAGCTCCACTGATATCTGAGCATTATCGCATATCTAGAGTGAAAATAATAGACTTTCCAAACAGTTCTTAACGGTAATTTGAGGGGGATTTGGGTTTTACGACCCTTTCAAGAATATTTCACTTAAATCGAGCTGATCGTTCATCAAAATTGGGCGAAACCGGAGAACCTGCAGAAAACATCCATAATCAGATCTTGGCTTTCCTACATATGACCCAAGGGAGGCTCGAACCGCAGCGGTGAGAAACCTAATGGATTCTCTTATCCACTAGGCTACGGGGGCGTGCAGGGGGGGAGGGTGGTTTGGGGGCATTCCAGCTGTCAGATTCAACATTATCTCAGTAGACCTTCATCTTATTCAATCCAAGTATTTTTTCTGGCAAAAGAATGTACACAATACTGGTTAACCACTTAGAGGGCTAAACCTGCCCAGTAAACGTGTGGTTAGGTAAACTGACCGCGCTCGACATGACCCCATTGGGTTGACTGGGCTGTAAAACCTCAACACACACAAACCAAGTACTTTTAACACACAGTTTTTTGTTTTTTTTTAAACAATCATCTTTTAAAATGACTTTCCACAATAATGTTTCAGGCCAGACTTATAAATATGTTGATACTCTAGCATAAACTCCAGACCTTCCATACCCTACATCACTGACAAATTCACTGAATGATACTCCAAATATTTAACATTTTGTGACAAATTTTGATTTTTATGCATAAAATTGTAAGTGAAAACTGATTTTCTTCAAAATCAGCTGTAATGTTAGTCATTTCTTATTAATTTTAATGTGGCATAAATTTAAGAAAGATTTGTTTTCATATTATTCTAAGAAGGTGAACGGAATTATGAGAACATGCCATAGGTCTGGGTTTACTCTGTCGCTGACCAGTATTCCGCTGACCAATATTCCGGTATACTCTCCATGTGACAGACCACTATACTCAAGGTTACTGACTGATACGCCAGCAGGGATCAATTTTAGCACTTGCTAACTTGCTAAATGCTGGTTAATTCGAT
Source organism: Anodontia alba (assembly GCA_964016985.1). Taxonomy (NCBI): domain Eukaryota; kingdom Metazoa; phylum Mollusca; class Bivalvia; order Lucinida; family Lucinidae; genus Anodontia; species Anodontia alba. Next base: position 93,660,617 of record OZ024831.1, read on the forward strand.
CAAAAACAAGCTGCAATTTCCATCACTTGCTAACTCTAGCAAGTTGGAAAATTTTTCTTTAATTGGCTGAACTTGAGGCATTGTTGCAGAAGTTTTGCAATTTCTTTTCCTTAGGCAATAACAATATTTTTCTTACTTTTCCCGTAAAGCAGGTTTTGACATTACATGCAAACTGTCTAAACCTGTTTTCTGGGAAAATAAGAAAAATATTTTAAAATGTCTGCTGTAATTTTACCCAGAGTGCTAAGATTTAAAGCCACATTTAACAGTATTTACAAGTGTGAAAAAGCAAGTTTGGACAAAGAAATATCATTTGATTTCTGTTTCTGTTACATTGCAGTATTTACCCATAGTATTCAGACACCTCAACTCCTTACCATACTTAACTAAAATTTGAACAAGTACAACTTACTACCCAATGTTGTATGGCTGTAATGATACAGTCAGCTCACGATACGATATGTATCGCGATACTTGCCTAACAATTCGATACATATCACGATACTACTTTCATGCATAAGTCAGAGGTTGAAAGTTTTGATACTCTTGGAAAACAGGTTCAAAACCATCTCAGAGGTTCATTATTGTGTAAAAATGCTGTGTAAGATGACCCATTTTGTCATTTAAGTGATCAGTGTATTTCAGTAACAGTTTAGATCTTTGTAATTTGTTATAAAAATGGTCTTGAAATATGTTAAAGCTACTATTTTCTTTGGAAATTGTACTTTTGGGCATATCGTCAGGTATTGCGATACTAGCCCCATGATACAATACTCGTATCGTGAGAAAAGTATCGTGATACGATACAATTTTAATGAATCGTTACACCTCTACAATGTTGTATCTAATAATAGCTGAATGAGTGGCTTTCAAGCGGGCCCTACTTTTCCTACTATTCCTACTTTTCCCTACTTTTTTTTTGTGTTCCTACTTTTCCCTACTTTTTTCAGAAAATGCCCTACTATCCCTACTTTTTAGTCCAATAATGTTTGAAGTGACCAAAAATTGAAATTTTTTCCTCGCTCACTCGAAGTTTGTAAAAATTGGATCAACTTAATCTGAGCAGTCTCGATGCAAAAGTTTATGAAATATTTTTACTTCAGTTGTAACTCCTTTTTTTGAACATTTATTTTGGTATTTCCTTACCGTGGTGATATAGTGTTATTGTTCAGAGAAAACTGTTTTCTTATTTTATCTTTTTCTAAGTCTGAAAACACTCAGAGCATCCCTACTATGCCTACTTTTCATGATTTAAATTCCTACTTTTGCCCTACTTTTTCAAAATTTTGAGCCCTACTTTATCCCTACTTTTTCACTGGAGGGCACTTGAAAGCCTGAGTGTATACCCTGATGAGACACCACATTTTCATCTGGGTCCACACTGTTTGCTCAGGCCTGTCAGGGCAAGGTAAAGTGCAGTAAAGTATAACATATGGTAAGAGTCATGCTGAGACGACAGGTAAAATTATGACCAAATCTTCAGTGATTACTAATCGATTATCGATCACAATGGCAGGACTGATTATCATGTTAATCATCTTTTCAACTCTGATTAGCCAGCCCTATGCACAGCACATAAATTATAACAAAATATGTGCACAGCGCACAGGGTTAGAAATTAACAGTAGCAAGTAGCAAACTTGCTACCTGAAAATTCAGTTTGCTACCTGGTAAAACTGTTGGTAGCAAAAAGTTGCTACCTGGTATAGGGCCCTGAACACTATCAACTTTGTGTTGTGAATGTCCTCAGTGCAAATTAGGCTTGTTGTTTCATGTGAACTGTCTGCTAAGCAGACAGTTCACATGTATGTCAATCCTGATTTTTGCTGAAGTAGAAAAATACTTTGAAAATGCTGTCTGCTAAATATGCTCAGCTTGTGAAGGTTTAACCCATGACACGGGGGCAACATCTTTTGCTGCCATGTAGATGCATTTTGCTACCTACTTTCAGACCAGGTAGCAACTACTTGCTACTTATAAAAAAGGTTAATTTCTAACACTGGCACATACTAGAATATATTGCTCAACACATACCAAAGTATGTGCATAGTACATAACTTATGCAAATAGTACCATATGTGAAAGGTCAGTATAGGTCCGCCGGCATTAGCATTGCAGTACAGTTGATCGTTATCTGGACCTTGCTTATCTCGAATAACCGATTATCTCGAAGTGAAAATCTTGTCCATGGCTAAACATGAAAATCTTACAACAGGTTAACAAATATTGTTGAAAAGAGGAGAAATTGGTCCACAATTTCCACAATATTTTCAATATATATCTCTAAACTACAGAGTCCAGTTACATATAAATTTGCTAAATGTGGTTGTTGGAATTATGTTTTCCTCACTTCTGCAAATCTGATATGTCGAGCTACAGATATCTCAAAGTATTTCAAAGAGTCCCTTGGAATTCGAGATAACGAGAGTCAGCTGTACATATAATTAACAACACAGTTTAAGTATCTTAATATGGTAAGCAAAATTTAGCCTCAAGCCACCATGTTTATTATGATAAAAGGATTCAACTGACATAAGGTGACATTTACATGTAATTTATGTGTGGTGATATTTTTCAGGAATTCTATTCGGCCTACAGCGAGCCACTGAAGACAGGTCTTCAAGACACTGGAACTGAAAGGGGATATGCCAGAAAAGACCATCACATAGATCATTGATGACATGCTCAGTTTTGTTCAGGAATGGTAAGCAGAAATATCTTATATGCAGTGATTTATTTACCTGCGCATCCCGAGTCCTGTAGTCACATTTTTGCTTTGGGACTCATATTTTAAATCTCAGCAAGTCCCAGGACTCACAAAGTTATAGTGGAAAATTCTGTAATGGACGCAAGGATTTTGTAGTAGGACTCACTTTATATAGCCCAAGCGAGTCCTGGGAGGCATAGGTATAATTGTAAATAAATCACTGTATATGTAAATCCCTTTTTCACTTTATGATTTTATAAAATGAACCATGCATCACTTTTTAGACCCCGCCACACAATAATGGCGGGGTTTTATGGTTTCACTTTGGACGTCAGTGTGTCTCTCTGCGCACCCACAAATGGGTAGTTAGATGGCTAAGAATTATGGACAATTGCAATGTATTTCAATGGGATTTATTCCGTCGGCCACATAAAATCAGTCTTTTATGTGGCTTTTTTACTGTTAGGTGGCCATTTTTTAGCCACATAAGTATGCTAAAATAGTGATGGTAGCGACATAACTATCCATTTGTTAGAACATCCGTCTGTCACACGTCCGTCCATCCATCCATATTTAGTGTCCAGATGATTTCTTGAGTAAACATCAGTGGATTTTCACAAAACTTGGTATGTGTATTGATATTGTAGAGCTCTGGTTTGGGATTGCTAATGGGCAAATTTCATCAAACTTCGACAGAATTATCTGCTCGAGACACACCCATATTTTTGTTTCCTGACAATAACATGTAAAAGTCAGGGGATTTAACAAACTTGTTTCATGTATTGATATTAAGGAGCCCTGGCTTGGGATTGCTTATGAGCAGATTTTGTCAGTGTTTGACAGTTATCTGCCCGCAGCATGATTATGGTGGGGTATTTTAGTTTAACATTATGCATATACAGTCAAACCTGTGTTAGTGGTCACCTCTATTAAGCAGCCAACCTGTATTAAGCAGCCAGAGGAAAGTTGCCCCAAAATTCATAGACTTATATATTTGAACTGTATTAAGCAGCCACCTGCCTTCAGCAGCCACATTTTAAGCTTCCCATGGGTGGCTGCTTAAGACAGGTTTGACTGTAATAGTGAAAAACCTGAAGCTTTGCTGTTTTATCCCTATAGGTGAATGGATACATCCAAAAGACATCACCTTGTCATTGAAGTGTTTCCTCCCCTTTCAATGGGGGATTACTCTTAAAGGAAAGAAATTGGTTTTACCCACTGGAGCATTTTTTTTTTTCCTTTAACAGTACACCCCTTCTTTGAAAGGTCTCACCCTATATGAACAACAGACTAATAAGAAAAACATATCCTTTTTAATTGCAGGTTTTCCATCTTCAAAGTGGAGTCCCAGAGGTGTTTTTTCTGCTTTCCAGTACCAGCTGTTAGTCAGTGATAAAACCAGCCTCTCTACATATGGGAATTGGATTTGTGCACTCTGCACCAACATCTAAAAGACATTTTACATGCGGACCAGGATGAGTTAATCCAACAGCAGTATAATTATTACTGTATTGATAAAATGAACAGAATTACAAATAATGAGCAGAACTGTCTTTGTGCATGTTAATGAACTTACTACTGGACTGGACCTGAGGAGTTCAATCCAAATACAGGGTGCCCACTGGTCAGGGAAATCTTACTTTTTCTTCCAAGGTCAGGGAAAAGTCAGGGAATTTTGCGAAATGATCAGGGAAATTTTAAATACTGAGAAAGTCAGGTAAATTCCTAATTTTGGCCCAAACTTGTTAGGCTGTGTCAGGTATTTTATCCATTTTGAGTGACTGAAAGTTTGTATTTTTTTTTCGCTCACTCCACATTGCTACAAATTAATGCTCATTCTAGAAAATGAATGCCCAAAATTTTGACAATATTTTATTTTTTTTTACTGAACAATTAGGGTGGTATATTTATATGTGTTAAAATAGAATGACTCATTTATTTTCTGCAAGATGAGAAAAAGCCCATTAAATTTTCAGCATTTTGGTCAGGGAAAAATAGAATTGGGTCAGGGAAAAGTCAGTGAAATGTCGGGGAATTTTGATTCTGACTGAGGGTGGCCACTCTGAAAGAGCTCAATAAGCCATTGGCTTAACTCTGATGCAGGGTTTCAACATATTAATGGACCTTCAAAGACATTGTAGATGAACTACCATTGTAAAAACTATATTCACTGAAGTGAGACTGCTAACTTATGACATTCTGTCAAATGAAAGAACTGTTTATATGAAATCTTTTCATTGCAGAAAGTGTCATTGTTATATGTAATAACTAGGTCTTTAAATTTGCACTTGTCAGCTCATATTTATGAGTAGATGTTCTTTAAGGGCAAGTGAAAAAAAATCAAACGGCTTGCCCAACAGGACAGGTATGTTTTTTTCGCAGTAAGGGTAAATAGTGAAAAATTTGGATTACCTAGCATAATTACAAAGTTCTAAAAGTCACTCCAAATTGTCACAAAAAGATGTCAAAATCTGCTGACAAGTTAAAATTTCAATTCTGGAAGGTGTCTGTTAGAGTTTACTATTCCGCAGCAAAACAGGAACAGTAAACCCCGCTTCAATACGTGAACTAAATTCCATGTCTTTATGGACAGGTTTGTTTTTAGTACCAAATATAAGACTAAGGATGAGTACAGCTTAAGGGCAAGTAACAATTTGAGGCCACTTGCCCTACAGGAGGAGTTAGTTCAAGAAAAAATTTGAGCCCTGAATAATATAACACGAGATAGTCCAGTGATGAAACTTTGTAGAACTGCAGATTTTTTTTTTTTTTGTTGTTGTTGTTTTTTTTTTTTTTTTGTTGTTGTTTTTTTTTTTTTTTTTTTTTTTTTTTTTATAGCTCACCTGGACTGAAGGCTCATGGGGAGCTTATAGGGTGGTAGTCCATTCTTCATCCATGTCATCCGTCAGTACCTTTAATCAGTTATATCTGCAGTCTGCAGGCCGATCTAAATCATTTCTCATCTATAGCATGCCTTTGGTGGAGCTTCACTTTTCATGGCAACCCAATGAAAACCTTGGATGCTATATCAACCAAAAAGTCCCATACACATATTGTGGTGAAAATGTTGTCCAAGCAGCGTGCAACAGCGACTTTGTTTTATGATCAGATCTATATCAAACTTGCTATTAATGAAGCTGGACATAAATCTTGCACAAGTTTTCAACCAGATCAGACTACTTGCATGAGTTACCTGCTCTTTCAGACTCCCAGAGATGTAATATGGCAAAAATATAGTCTGGTTGATAGAGACTTCATAAAACTAAATGTATCTCAAAAACTATTGAAGCTAGAGCTTTGAAACTTTTGAAAAAAATTACCTTTTAAAAAATTACTTCTTGAGTTATGGTCCTTTGTAATTTTGGACATTTTTACCTTGTCAGCAGAATATTTAAAAAATTGTTGGAGCTAGAGCATTGAAACTTATTAAATTGATTGATAATGATGAGTAGATAACCTGATTCTTTTGAATAAATTCTAAAAATATTTCATGAGTAATGGCTCTTTGTAACTTTGGGCATTTTTTCCTTGCCAGCAAAATATCTCTCAAACTTTTTCCCTTGCCAGCAAAAGATCTCAAAAACTATTGAAGCTAGCGCCTCATAACTTGATGAATAGATTCGTAGTGATTAGAAGTTGACCTAATTAACTTTTAAAAACGTTTAAGGAATTATGACCCTGTGTAGATTGGGCCATTTTTACCTTGTATTATCTTTAGAGGCAAGCATATGGTTGGGGGGGGGCATAGTGTCTTTTTTTAAACACAATTTCTAGTTATCAAATTGTTCATCAGACGAGCAGGTAATGAGGACGGTCATAAAATCTTGGATGAGTTCGAGTTTGTCTAGTGGATTTGCACCAAGATTGTTCAATTTATAAGCCTGTGGGTTGTTTGTTTAGAACCGTCATGTGTCTTTTTAAAATAAAATTTATAGAAAAATCTTGAACAGTCTGGTTTTGTGAAACTTCGAAATTAAGTATATAAATCTGTTAAGCTCCTTTTTTTTTTTTTTTTGTTTCATAGAATGACAGTGGATGGAAGCACTGTTCTGTTGATAATTCTTGTAAGAATCACCATTGAACAGTTTCATTTCTTTATCTGTATCAGGTTTCATCACTTGAGTTATTACTGTGTGTTAAAAGGCACTAACTGCAATGAAAAGACTTCTATAAACGGTTCTTTCATATGACAAAAGAATTCTACATGTGTCATGTCTTATTATCTTATACTTGGTACCATCAGTAGTCTAGTCCTATAATCTTTTATGGAATAAAAAAAAGAGAAAAAAATATTTGTTCACTTTCTCTTGCTAAAATAATCTGTAGAAAAGAGAAGCATTTTATGATAATAATTCTGGAGTTTATCTAATTCTTAACTGTTGAAATTCTTATTTACAAAGAATTAGTTTATTCTCTTATAGATGACTTCTGTTATAAATGAGATACAGTAACCTTGCATGTGAATCCAGGAACTGTCAGTAACTACTTCCCTCATCTACAGATGAGTTTTATTTCAATGCAGCATAATGCTATCACTTAAGAACTGTCTGTATTCGCAGAATGACAGATTGGTTTGCACATATTGCCATAATTTGTGACTAGTTTAAAATTCATTTGAACAAGTGTTTTTTATAGGTCATTTTATTGTTTTTTATGGTGGCTCGTTTGGGTTAAAACCAATTTAATACAGATATCTATATTTAAAATGCAGATATCTGCATTTAAATAAAGGTATCTGCATTTAATTGCAGCTACCTACATTAAATGCACATATCTGTATTTCAAATACAGAGTATTTATACGTATTTGAAATGCAGATATCTCTTTTTGGTTCTTTAATGGACATGTCTGAATTTGAGTCATAGATATCTGCATTTTAATTACAGATGTCTGTGTTTCAAATGCAGATATTTCTATTTAAGTAAGATATAAGTACATTTTAGAAACTCGGGTAACTGTTTTTGAAATACAAATATCTTTATTTGAAATACAACTATCTCTAATTGAAATATGGATATCTTTGATTATTATTCAAATAAAATATATTCAAATAGAGATGCCTGTATTTCTAATACAGATATCTGTATTTCAAATATAGAAATCTTTATTTATAGAAACTACAGATAATCGTAATTTTAAATGCAAAGTTCTCTTAAGAACCTGATTATTTTCAACTTTTATTTTCAACATAATTAATAGTCCCTTGCAGCCTACTAGGCTTCCCTTAAACTCGGACAACAGCAGGTAGCTCAGTGGTGAGTCCAATAGCCTCAAGTGCTGAAGGTACGTTCAATCTCGGCCATTGGCGAGAGAGAAAAAAAAAAACAATAATAAATGGAATACGAACACGCTTTCCTTTGTGATTTGCAGGGATGACATAACTGTGCAGTCTTTGCTGGGGCCCTCTCTGGCTTCTGCATGGAAAATCAAGTACCCATGTGCAGGTTAAAGAACCATACATTCGGTTATCTAAATAATTACTTGTGGACCTTCATTCTGCAACCCAGAATGTATCATGTATACCTGCCTAGAATGTCTGAATTTATGTGATAGAACTGTCCAAAAACTGGTTCTCTTAAATACATGTACTGAAAAATCGCATGATTATAGAAACATACGGAAAATGAAAAGTTATCCAGGGTAAGATAAAAATTGAGATTTCTCGCGCTTTTGATGTGCACTGGTTGTATAGGAATCAAGATATACACCATCGTTAAGGTTAACATCACTGAAGTTAATGCTGTCATTAAGCATCACAGAAATGTTATCAAAATATGGAAGATGTCAACAGTCAAAGGGATTTGACTTCAGATATGATACAAAGTATGCAAGAAAAAGAATCTGTCGTACGTGACAGGTAGATCGAAATATCCGTCCCTCGAGATCATAGTCTTGCATCACTCGGCAGTTAAGCCTGAATTTTTCTGTCTACCCCTCACACCCATGATAGATTCCTAAAATATATTTTGCATTCTCTTTCTCTCTTTTTTTTTTTTTTTTTTTTTTTTTTTTTTGGTGCTCCTCTTAAAGGAGCGATGGATTTGACTAAAGACATAATGGTTTGAAATCATGAGCATCTTTAATTAGTTTTTTTGTGGTCTGCAGAGGCGGGAAATGTGCTTCCCAACATATTGTAACCAGTGGAACAGTGCATGTGAAAATACGCACAAGAGTAAATAAGGATATCTTTTTCAACCATAAATAATGATATCTGTAATGAAATGCAGATATCTGTACTTGAAATGCAGATATATGTATTTAATTTAGAAATAAAGACATCTGCATTTCAAATACAGGTACCTGCATTTGCATCAGGAAAACGTGCCTATATAATTTTGACCCACTTAAACCCCAGTTTCATATAGTAAAACTGGGGTATACCAGGGTATACATTATTTTTGCTTAAAACCATAGATTGTGCGTATTCGCGAGGCGGTTCTAACGAGTGCCAACAATCTATGTTTTGAGCAGAAATATGAAAAATATCAAAGATTTTTATCTGAAGCTTTTAAGTTTTTGGAGATAGAATTTTCTATATATTTGAATAGGCGTGTTTTCGTAATGGCATTAGCGATGTCTGTATTTTAAATGCAGATATCTGAATTTCAGCTACACAAGATGTATCTCTCATTGAAATGAAGATGTCTGTATTTTTAAATGCAGATGTCTCTAATACAAATGCAGATTTCTATGTTATGATTGAAAATAGAGATATCTGTATTTCTCAAGTACAGATATCTGCATTTCAGTAAGAGGTATCTCAATTCAATTACATATAGCTGCATTTTAATTAGAGATAATTGTAATAACAATGGAATAAAGATATCTGTGTTTATTAGCAGGTATATCTGTATTTGAAATGCAGGTATCTAAATTAAATGGACAAAACCACAAACAGTTTGCCATAGATTTTGTCATGCTTTGGCTCAGTTTAGTATTGGTGAATGTTGTGAGAAATTATGCTGGAACTGGAAGTAGTCACCCCCTAAACTTATACTGAGGTCATTCAGTGGGAACTTATTCATTGTACTTGGATGAAAATGCCTTTTCCCGCCTTTTAATACAGTCTTAAATCACTAAAAAAATGCATGCTTCTGTATTATTGAATTTAAAAAACCTGTTGAGGAATACTTGTAAATAAGATGCACCCGCATCCATCCTCACCACCACCCCGCAAATTGTTGAAACTTAAAAGTCCATTTTTATTTATTTATTACTTTATTTTTGGAAAGTCACAAATTGGTTGGTTGCTCATTAGGTTGCACCTATTTCATATTAGCGTGTACATGCTTGCTGACATACTCATGTGGCCCTTGAAGCAATGAAGGACTGAATGAAGCGCTGACTGATCACGTCTTTGACTCTTTGTTATGGGCGTAGACAGTCTTACAGCTTGCTATTACCACTTATGAAAGGTCTTGGACTGATCCAGTGCTTTTACCCAGTGACATCTCTGCATTATAACCAAGTATTAGCTTTCACTAAAACCTTGGTCAACGCTTAGAATAGACCAAGCTTTGTTTGAAAGCTAATACTTGTTGAATTGTACGAGCGCAACGTCAGAAAGCATACCGCCGGACATGTGCGTCCAGAGAAGATACAGACAAACCTGCGCATTCGCACAATCTGGTCAGAATCTTCGCCAGGCACAGTTTGAACAACTAGAATACAATGTTTCTTTATACGGACAACGAAGGCTCTGATCAGACTGCGCACATGCGCAGGCTGATTTAAGTCTTCGTTGGGTGTATGGCATAAGATGCGTTTTCTCGCTCGATTCGCTCAGTTTGGGCAAGATCTTCAATCTGGGCCCAGTTGTTCAAAGCTTCGTTAGCTTAACGAGCTCGTTAGAGGTCAAAATGTTAACTGATCTAATTAATAAGCACAGTATCTAATTCACAGGTATTTTTGCTGGAAAAATGTGAGTAGCTTTTGCAAATGCAAAAGCTACTCACATTTTTCAGCAAAAATATTAGCGTATATGCCATATTCAGTGATCAAAGTTTTAACGGTACGTTAACTAACGACACCGTTAGTTTTGAACAACTGGCCCCTGATCTTCAGTCTGCTTACAGGAGCATTTCATACCAAGAAATACACAGGTAAACACAAAAAGGTCCTGGCCAGCCCTATGTGTCGGGGTCGCTCCGGTCCGGTTCTTGTAGGTCCAGTCTGGTCCTGATTGGCCAAGTCTGGTTCTAGTCGGTACGGTCTGGTTCTGGTCGGTCCCGGTCTATTCTGGTTTGGTCCTGGTACAGTCCTTGTACTGGTCTGTCCGGTGCTGGTCAGTCCGGTCTGATCTTTGTCAGTCAGGTCTGGTCCTGTCCAGTCCGGTCTCGTCATTCAATATTCGAATACATACCGTATATACCCTTACTACTGAGACACCGCCGTACCATATTTCTTCTAATATTTCAACAAGGTCATTCTACTACCTTTCGATGATACTAAAAGCTGTTGAATGAGTAGCAAACAATGTAGACCCTGATCAGACGCCGCATTTCTTGGCGTCTGATCTTTCTACTCTGTTCGCTTAGGCCTGTCCACGGCTGCTTATCTCCACACGCGCAACACCGTGTTGTGAAAAGAAAATCGGAAGATCTTCCGGAGGTGGTTGCGGAGAATCAGTTTAGGTAGCTTTGAAGGTGGGTGTCAGTTGAAATAAGGCTGAAATTTAGGCACGAGCGCCGATTTCCAAAATCTGGTGATGTAATTCAACCTCTTATTTAGTCTCCCATATAATCAGACCGAAATTGTAGTCCTTTAAGCGAATACGAAACAAAAATCCTTTTTCTCCCGATGCATGGGTGGTCAGATTTTGCCGTTTTTTGCTGACAGACAGGCATGTAAAACTCCAGTTCTTGGACAGATTACAAATCTCTGGTTAAATACATCATCATTTCAGTTAACAAATGTAACTGGGTAGTTCAAAAGAAAATATATCGCATTCTTATGTCATTGAACAGAAAATATGCATTTTATTGACGGCTGGTGTGTAAAGAGAGCGGTGGCGAGTAAAGTGATAGGTAGTGATTAAGAAGGTGGTTTTTTCAACAAAAAAGACACAAAAAGGGTAAAAATGGCACTAGGATTCAATTTGCCGTTACTCGATCAGAAATCAAACGTAAACAGCGACCGGTAGTATGAAATACGATGTTGAAAAAACATGGTCTTCTCAATCACCACATATCCCTGTACTCGCCACCACTCTGTCTACGCACTACTCGATAATAAAATGCCTGGTTTCTGTACAGTGGCAAAAGAATGCGATATATTTTCGTTCGAACTACACAGTAAGATGTTAAACCGTCAATGCCAAAGTGATGTTTGCAATCTCGCCAAACACGGGAGTTTTACGTGCCTGTCTGTCACGAATTAGGCAAAATCTGACCACCCTTGTATCGGGAGAAAAAGGATTTTTTTTTTTTTTTTTTTGTCCATATTTGCTTAAAGGACTACAATTTCGATCTGATTATATGGGAGACTAAATAAAATGTTGAATTACATTGCTCGATTTTGGAGATCGACGATCGTGCCAAAATTTCAGCCTTCCCAGCAAACATGTATATATGGGACCCATATGGGCAGAATCTGGGCATTTATCCCATTCGGGTCCTGCATGGGCCCCATATAGGCTTTTTTGCCCATATAAGACCTATATAGGTCCCATATTGGTAAACTTTGACCAGAAACTCGTATATATGGGAACCATATGGGCAGATTCGGGGCATTTATCCCATTTGGGTCCTTCTTGGGCCCCATATAGGCTTTTTTGCCCATATAAGACCCTTATAGGTCCCATATTGGTAAAATTTGATAACTATAAAAATACATTCTAATATATGGGACCCCCGAGATAAAATTGAAATAATCCTGGAAAAGTGATATTTTCTAGATACATAATTTGGGCCCAAATGGCTCCCATGTGATACAGATATTGGACCTCTATGGTTCCAATGTTAACCTCCCATTACTGTATGGGACCCATATGGGTTCAATATGGGTATTAAGGGGAACAACTCTACCACTATTTAAACATAATATCAAAAAATAGTAAATTTCCTGATATAAATGCAAATAATAATGATAATAATAAAATAAAAATAATGGTTTGTTCATTACAAAATGAAAGTATCTATTAAATTTATCTTAACTATTTTCCCGGCATGGACGTCGATTCATGGTCATATTTTTATTTTAACTCGTATGTCCCTATTATTTTTAAAATTGAGAGGTATATATAAATACGCATGATGCCAACATTTCCAACTATTGAAAAAGACGCCTATATCTTTAAGGCAATAACTTGCACACGTACATAGGTCTCTATCGGTTGGGACCTTACCAGTCCATCAAATGGGCTGGGACTGGGGACTTATAATCATTTGTGTAAAAATGTGTTAAAATTGTTTTTCTGGAAGATAAATGTGGGTTGATTTTTCCCATACTGGACCCATATAGTTCCCACATGGCTTTGCCCATGTGGGTCCAACATGGAACCCTGTTGCAAATCCCTCATGAGTCCCTTATGGGTTGCCCATGTAGGACCCATATAAATACCCATTTAGGGCCAATGTGGGTCCTATATTTTTTGCTTGCTGGGTTGTTTCAATGCCACCTTAACTGGCTTTCCGCAACCCCCTACGGAAGATTTTCTTTTCACAACACGGCGTTACGCGTGTGGAGATAAGCAGCCGTGTTGTCTGTCCGAATACTTTGGATAAATTCGGTAGTTTCCGTGATAAAACAAAAGCTATAACAACGGAATTTTGACTGAAAATATTGACCGTTTAATACAAGCCAGTAAATACATTTAGTCGTATGAATCACAAATAGAGATGACTAGGTACACCTGAAAGACTTTTAGGCCATAATTATGGATAAAAATGAAGGTAAATAGATATCTCAGGAAATAGATATACATGAAATGGGGGCACCTCTACAAATAGTAAGTCGCCACCAAGGTATCTGAAACTAAAGGCTTTAAAATGTAGGGAGGTAGGGACACACTTAAAGAAAAGAATTTGCTCCCATAAGGAGAAGGGGGCAAATATCCAATGTCAGAGCTATTTTGAATGTGTTGTGGGGTTATGGGGGCTACTCCTTAAGAAAAGAATTTGCTCACCGTGAAATAAGGTGCAAATTCTTTTCTTTAAGAGTACCAAATGAGAAAGGGGACAAGTATTCTATGCTCGTGTTTGTATTTAACTATCTACTATAAATAGTTATCTTAATATAAAAGTCGCTGCTATAAATAGTCCTTCAATGTTCGTAAATAAATGGCGGCTGTTTAAGCCTGTTTGCAGATGGCCACTGGAAGGCGTGTCTAGCCTCTGACACCATACAACTGCTGTCGACACTGAAACAAAAATAAATAAATAAATAAATAAATAAATAAATAAATAAACAGGGTATCAAATCATATTTTCTGGGAAAATATCAAAAACATAGCGTACATGTTTGTCACTTTTGCATTTAGCCTTTGTATGGTGAATATCTAAACAAGAAAAAAACATTTTCACCATTCTCGCAGCAAAGTCAGCAGACGACTCTAAAATATTTTTCTTTCCAGAAAATAGGCTTTGATATTTCATGTAAATAGACAATTTGCATGAAATGTCAAAGCCTATTTTCTGTTTTCTGGGGAAAAATATCTCAAAGTGTCGTCTGATGAAATTTTTACCCAGCATGCTAAGCGTTAACACAAATGTAATTCAGTCCCCGCCCCCAACCCCCACCACAGAAAAGCCGAATACTTTCTTGTTCCAGGTGCAAGTTATTCGCGATAGTTTCCCAGCGAACACCCAACGTCACAGGAACGTCGTTACAACGTCGCTGCAACGTCATGACGTTGCAGCGACGTTGTATCGGCGTTGTTAGGACATTGTGTGTTTGTTGGGTTTGCCCTGATACTCTGGATCCAGGCAAGACCCTCGCTATCCCTTCTGAACGCAGCCCTGGTGTGCATTTCGCTATAATTAAGTATCTAACATAGTTCACATTAGATCGCTAGTCATAATAGCAACAGACGACATTCCGAAATCTGTGTTATTTTTATTTCCCTGAGACAATAAGGATTCATATTAGCTAGGCAGACGAGTCATATGAAATATTAAACCACATCATTTTCTCTGAAAAGTAAAAGAAAAAAAAAAAAAAAAAAAGAGGGTGTCGTCTGCAACAATACTGACTGGTGCTTTAGTGTCGAAATTTTGTATGTGTGTATTTCTTTTTATTATTATTGTTTTATTCATTTATTGTCTCTGCAAGATAAACAGTAACCCATTTACTCCAAACGTCATGTTGCCACTCCTACCCTAAGCCATATGTCTTAGGTCTCTTTACAAGGCTACACAAGAGACGAGCTCAACAGAGTGCTGGCACGCAACATAGTCTTCTTTCCTTGCTGGTGCGCAACAGGGTCTTCTTTTCCCTTCTGGTGCACATGAACTTCAAAATTGTGCCATGGCAACCAAACAAAATTGCCACTGGATATAAAACACATAAACTGGATAGACAATCATCAAATGACCATAACTGCCAAATGTGGTTTACTCCACTTCAAATACAGTGAACCTTCATTACAACGACAACATTTGTTCCCAAAGATTTTGTCATTAAAATGAATTTGCTGTTGTAAAGAATCCTTAATGGACAGAATGATATGTAAGAAAGACCTTGCTTTATTCTCAATTCCTCATAGAACATATGTTTTGGGTATTTGCTTGAATCGCCCCAGTGAGGCGATTCTAGCAAATATCCAAAACATATGTTGCTTGAAGTCTTAATACAATATTCTTGCATAATTTCTCAAAAACTGTCACCTCTTGCGCGAAGGTTTCGTGACATTCAAATTGTCGTTATAACGAATTTTTGTCATTGTATCGAGTGTCGGTATAAAGAGGCTTGACTGTATTATGGAGAAAATGCAAATTAACCATTATTTCCCATTATATTGTACATTTCAGTTGTCATAGCAACCAAACAAAAAGGCAAATCACAATAATTTTAGCTATTTTAAAAACCCCTACCCAAGCAACATTCCTACCTAATTAGGGACAAACCACTTTAGCGGCTTTGGGGGAACAGTCGTTTTAAAGTGTTAGCGGACGCACAGACGGACGGATGACGTCATAGCTCAGGTTAACTAAAAAGTGAGAAAATATGTTCCTAAAGATAGTATTTACCGATTTGTCGATCATGATGAGTCTTCCGATCATCAACAACTAGAGGCAAAAGTGACCGATAATCGAATATAATCGGGACACCGATAATCGACTATAATCGGGGACAACACTGGCGAATGCTCAGGCTGATCATGGCATTCGCTATCCTCATATGCAAATGTGGCCAAGGAAAAAATTATGTGTGTATTTTTGTCGTTGTTGTTGTTGTTGTTGTTTTGTTTTGTTTTTTGTTTTGTTTTTTTGTTTTTTGTTTGTTTGTATTTTTGTTTGTTTGTTTTTTTTTAATGAAGAGAAATTCACCAAATATATTTGGACCTAGAACCTAGCACATACTTCACATAAAATTTTAACAAGTCTATTTGACTATCTATAGGCGTTTCTAAAAGTGCAGATAGAATGGCAAACAGTGTAGACCCCGATCAAACTTCTTCTTTAGGAGCAGTTTGATCTGGGTCTACACTGTTGACCAGCCCTTCTTTTCCGAATTTTTAGCATAAATATTTTATCCCAGTCCCACCATTTTTTTTTTTTTTTTGAAAACATACAAAAAAAATAAATTGTTAGGTTTCACCAGGAAAATTAGGTAGGGTAGGCTACCCTAAACACACAGTTTTCTTTTATTTGGCCTGAGGCATCCTTTCCCATGGCGCATTTAATTTCAATTCCTGATCAAAACAACAAACCTTTTAGGGTATTTGGGGGCATCTTGAATCATCTTCATCTTCAGCGGCTCAGGTATTTGCGGGGTGCCTGTCCCCGGCCGACAAAAATCCATGCAGTATCTACTGGTTACAGGGACAGGATGACGTCCCAGCTCAAAATTTCTTGTATTACAATCTTTGGCTTCTTTGCAGGCCTGTAATCTTTGTTTGTAGACGTCATTCCGATAAGCGTCTCCCAAATCGATCAAGTCTCGTCGGTTAGATGTCAGCCATTTGTAAGTCTCTATCGCTGGAGTGGATTCCGGTAAAACCTGAATATGACCGCCATTTTTGACAAGAGGCACAACTTTTATGACTTCCCGTCTGCTTTCCGGTACAGCAAACCCCTTCTGAAATGGGGTCTACTCTAAAAGTAAAGAATTGCTCCCAAGGACAACAAATTCTATTTTAGAAAAGTTTTTGGAGCATATTCTTTTCTTTTAAAATAGATTCCTTTTCTGAAGGCAGCAAAAACAATTTTGACAAAGTTGTTTCCCTTGAAAGTGCATCAATTTCTCCTAGAAACAAAAAATGTGCCACAAAGGGGCCAGACTTGCCCACCGCCTAATTAAATAGCATGATACAGTAAGATTTTTCCGTTTTGGTGGGAGGAGTCAAAATCCGTACCTCTACTCATCACGAAAACATGCCTATATAAATTTGACCCCCTTCAACCCCACTTTTATATAGTTAATCTGGGGTTTACAGGGGTATATATTATTTTTCTTATTTTGCTAAATAACATAGATTGTGGGTACGCGTTAGAACCGCCTCGCCGAGGCGGTTCTAACGCGTACCCACAATCTATGTTTTGAGCAGAAATATGAAAAATATCGGGGTTTTATCTGAAATTTTTGAGTTTTTGGAGGTGAAATCTTCTATATATTTGAATAGGCATGTTTTCGTAATGGAATGCTTTCATTTGTGGATCGATTGTTTACAATCGAGCCATAGTAAGCAAACGCCATTTCCATAAAGCAGTTGTCCACGTCAGACGAAATCCTGGTAACGGTTATTTATAGCCGCGCTATTCTTGTCGTTGTGTCGTCAGAGTGCACGCGTACAGAGGCTTATCTGTAAAACCTGGTCTGGTACATTCGTAAACAGTGCAGACCCAGATCAGACGCCGCAGAACGCGGCATCTAATCAGTGTCTGAACCGTTTGCTTACATTACAGGAAGTTAAGGGTTAATTGAAACAGTCTTACGCTCTCCACTCCCCCCACCCCCCCCCCCCCCCACCCACCCCCACCCCGCCCCGAGGGGATGCCGTTTAAAGTAAACTGTGGAAGCCGCACAACGCACGACAGACACTGGCCGTTCACATCAGCTCACCATGAGCGTTTCGTGCTCAGATGAGCTAATGAATTACAATCAGACATCCCTAAATTCAGAAATAGACCTGTCAAATTTATAACGTGGCGTTTATACACGGTCGCGTCAACGTCATAACACCGTATATAACATCAACAATTTTAACAATTGTCGTCTGCTTTCTCATCTGCTTGTGATTTTATAAGTCATTTCTGCAAACAGTGTGGACCCAGATCAGACTGCTCCTTTAGGAGCAGTCTGATCTGGGTCCATACTGTTTGCCTGTATGCAAAAATAGGTTCAAAAAGTTTGCAAGAATATTCAGCAGACGACATAACAGACGACATTTTCAGATGTAGGTTTTCTTGGCGCTTTAAAGGTTAACTAATGATGTTTAGTTTGTCATAAAACGAAACTATTTACCCATTGTAGACTGAACAGACTTCCATACATATATTGGAAGAGTCCAATTTCAATTTTAGGAACGTCCGGCTATGAGCTGTAGATATTCCTTGAGAAAAATGGCTAAATTATTTGCAAACATCGGAGACCTGATTAGACGCCACGTTCTGCGGCATCTGATCTGTGTCCGCACTGTTTGCCACTTATCCTTTTAGAGGTCTCCAGACGACAATGGATAAAGAAATCTATGTGAAGGATTACAAAGTTAGAGGCAACGTATACTGAATGGTAGCACCGTGAAAGTGAACGTCATAGAAGATTCCAAGATGGCGGCGAGTAATTTTGACGTAAAGTAGCAGTTCATTTGCAATATAACTCAATTGATACTCCTCTATATTCAGCGCCCTGGCTGTTTGAGATGGCGCAAAGGGGTGTTTTTCCTTGGCTTGTGAACGCTAATCTTCTCAAAATATGCTACGTTTTGTTTTCTTAAAATCGTTCCCAAATGCAACTAAAACATCGGAAAAAAAGCGCGGCAAGACTCGTACTTCCGTCCCAGCAGACATGCAACGTTGCAACAACGTCGTTACAAAGTCGCTGCAACGTCGTGACGTTGCAGCGACGTTCTAACGACGTTCCTGTGACATTGTGTGTTTGCTGTTTTTTGGGGGTTTTTTTGTTGTTGTTTTTTTGTTGTTGTTGTTTTGTTGTTGTTTTTTCACACGGTTTCCATGGTGATTTCAGGTGTTTTCTTGGGCATACCAAAATAGCATTATGTATCCTACCTTGTACTCTCGAAAGCGTGGAAGTCTTGTGGTGAGCGCACTGGCCTTAGACTTGACCTTAAAGTACTGGGATCGGTCCCATGCGTAGGCAACGGAATTTCGGTGTCCGAACGCGCTTCCTTCGAGTCATTTACAAGGATAACATGAAAACATCGGGACGGGACGGTAACTGTAGTTTCCCTTTGAAGTGAAAGTCACCCCCTGTTCAGGTTAAAGAACCCTACGGTAATTTAAAATGGTTACTTGTAGGTCTTCATCCTGATACCCGGATCTGCCTAGAATGTTCACGAGGGCATAGAAAAAAAAAGAATAGAAAAGAATGCGTTTTTGTGGGTAATCTTTCCATTTGAAAATTTCCCGGATATACGTAAAGAAGGTAGACGTGATGCAACTAGTATACGTAAAGAAGGCGGTCCAAAAGGTTGGTAGAGAACACCGAAATTAAAACTGTTTTGTGAACGTAAAAAAAGTTAAAATTTGTGTACTGGATGATCCGCGAACGCAAGCCGCAAGTCTGTAAAAACGCTTGTACAGAACACTTTCGACGCTGTCTTCATGTGACTCGGGTGCCTGGAAGCGTTAAAAATCTGCCTACCTGGGCTGGTGCTGGCTGCTGATATCGTTGTCCGGTGAGGTAATAAGCCTGCATGTTCACATTGCCATAGTCCAACTGATATGTCGAATGCTTCATAGGGCATTCATTTCCAAAACTGAAGTGGGATCTGGTCCCGTGTTTTACTCTCTCTGGCGGGAACACTGGAATCATCTTTACTTCGCCGCTTTAGAATCTGTACAAAAAAGGTAACAAGAATCCGTGTAACGAGGAAAGGGTTCTTATCGGATATGCGGACAACGAAGACCCAGATCAGACTGCGCATCTGCGCCGTCTGATCAGGGTCCATGTTGTCCGCTTGCAGAATCGTCAGCTATTGTAGACTATATCGACAAAAGCAGTCACTGGCAGAGCTGGTGTGAGTATCATCGCTGCCCGTGATATAATTTACTGAATCGCGATACATTTTTTATGCCTGGGGGCGCGGGGCGCTTGCTGATCAGCTCGGTTTGTTTTTTTGTGTTGAGGTTTTACGGCCCAGTCAACCCAATGGGGTCATGTCGAGCGCGGTCAGTTTACCTAACCACACGTTTACTGGGCAGGCTTAGTCCTCTAAGCGGTTAACCAGTATTGTGCACATTCTTTCGCCAGAAACTGACAACTGCCCTTCTTGAATCAGCGGAAGGGAGAGAATGACCGTAGAAAATATTTCATGATCAATCTCCACGAAAGAATGTTGCCGACCTCGGCGGGGGTTGAACCCGCGACCTCCTGGTCTCCAGTCGGACGGCGCATCCAACTGAGCCACCGAGGCCAGCAGATCAGCTTGGTACCGATGCATGAACAGAAAACAAAAACGATGAGAAAGAGGGTTTTGTGTGGGGGGAGGGGGGGTTGTGTGTGTGTGTGTGTGTGTGTGTGTGTGTGTGTGTGTGTGTGTGTGTGTGTGTCCAGCGCTGTCATCATTTAGTGTAGGAAAAATGGTAGTATAGTAGAAAAATGAGTATTTTTCACGGGTATACTAAAAGCTTTGATTATAAAATCTGATGGCCATTGTATACAGTGAGGAGCATTTACCCGAAACAACGTCGATTTTACCTTTTTCCCCCAACCTTTCTGAATTTAGATACACCTTTGGATAGTTTCCCGCTTTTGAACCCTAGAAGTGTAAATATGTGTTCTAGCAACTTGCTATTAACCCTTAAACTGCCAATCACAACAATTGTCGCCTGCTTTGTCATCTGCTTGTGATTTTAAAAGACATTTTTGCAAACAGACTCAGTCTGATCTGGGTCCACACTGTTTGCCTGTATGCAAAAATAGGTTTGAAAAGTTTGCAAGAATATTCAGCAGACGACATAAATAGACGACATTTTCAGAGGCAGGTTTTCTTGGCGTTTTAAGGGTTAAAGAATTACATATAAACTTACATCTCGAGGGTTGAACGCAAGACTGTAGTAACTCAAACATATTTTTGAAACCCTTTATTTAGGGGCAACTTTGACCCCATTGTAAACAATGCAAATTTAGGTGCCATTGCTCATACGAGCAATGGCACCTAAATTTTCATTGTTTACAGAAAGAAATGTTGTAATCTTCATAATGCCTTCATGGTGAGGAGATTAAGTTTGAGGAAAAACAACCGTCTGACTTACGTCAGTCTTGCGCTCAACCCTCGATCTGTGTTTATGCAACACACAAAAATATGCTGTACAAATCAGGCGTTTCATCAGAGTGAGTGTTTTAAATATCTGCCGTGGAATGTGATACTTATTACACAGTGAAAATGGTTACTTTTTAAAATATAGTGTAATGGGTCTCAAATTTTAATATTTCGAGCACACTGTTTTGGGTATCTTTCGCAATGCTCTGATCAACTATCGGTACAAAGCTGACTAACAAGCACTCACCTCCACCTACCAGCCCCCGCCCCACCCCCGACCCGGGGTTCGTTGCATTTTGTCATGATGCGGATGAGTATAAGAAATATTAAGGACAGAATAAATAAAAATTTTATGGTAGGGCAGAAAACTAAAGATGAATTATAAACAGTTTGCAGTAGCACGCCTTCACCGCTCACTCCTTCCCATCACACACAATTTATATACTGAATGAGGTTTTGCAATAAGGAAATATTAGTTGTGAATGTATAGCAATTTACTGACTGAAACACACACATACAGGCATATAAACAGAGAGAGAGAGAGAGAGAGAGAGAGAGAGAGAGAGAGAGAGAGAGAGAGAGAAAGAGTAACTCTTAAGCGCAATACCTAAATATGAACTAGCAGATGATATTTTAAAGTTTTTTTTTTCTAATTTCAAGAAAATATGACGTCACGTGTCATGTAAATCGATTCATATGAATTGTCAAATCTTATTTTTTGTTTGTTTGTTTCAAAAATAAGAACTACATTGTATATCATGATTTTTTTTTTCAAAAATGTGAAACATATAAAAATTTGTTTTTATAAGCGTTTTAGTAGTTAACCTGCTGTATACTGTGTAAAGAAAAAAAACAACAACAACAAAAATCAGCAGATGAAAAATTGATATTTTTTTTCCATGAAAACAGGCTTTGACATATCATACAAATTTTCTCCTAATTTGCTTGAACGTCAAAGCCTTTTCTCTGGGGAAAAATAAAAATAAAAAGGAAAGAAAAAAAAAATATGATAATCTCAGTAGTATCCTCTGCTGAATGAACCCAGACAATGGTAAAAGTTAGCCCTAGAAAGCTGGAGGATTATGTCTAACCTGTAACCTGTAGAAGTAAGAATATACTGGCTAGCGTTGCCCTCAACATTTAATTCACAATCGGCGTCAAATGACCATGACAACGACGTTACGAGATTTTAGACGTGACGTTATTTTGGCTCCACGTCAAAAAAATACATCGCTGCGCGCAAGGTTGGATCTAGAAGTTCGATTTAATCATATTGAAGTACTTACTTTACGTATTCGGACAGACAGGCCTGAGCAAACAGTGTAAACCCAGATCAGATAACGCAGAACGGGGTATCTGATCAGGGTCTACATTATTTGCCACTCACCCAACAATTTTACACATATTCACAGGTAGTATAATGGACTTGTTAACCCTTAAAGCGCCAATCACAACAATGGCCGTCTGCTTTTTCATCTGTTCGTGATTTTAAAAGTCATTTCTGCAAACAGTGTGGACCCAGATCAGACTGCTCCTTTAAGGGCAGTCCGATCTGGGTCCACACTGTTTGCCTGTATGCAAAAAAAAAGGTTTGAAAAGTTTGCAAGAATATTCAGCAGACGACATAAACAGACGACATTTTCAGATGCAGATTTTCTTGGCGCTTTAAGGGTTATAGAGAATAAGGAAAGTGTCCCAAATCTATCAATGTATCCAAAAGTTCCCATGAAAATGAAATTTTGAGTAAAAGGGGATTGGGAGGGGGTGGGGTGGTTCGACTGAACCCCACGATCTCTCTCTGACTCTGCTCCTGGCTGCATGGAAGCCAAACAATTAAACACTACTGCCAAATATATATTCCAGTTTTCGTCAGCCAATTTACTTTAATTGTTTCGGAAGCACCCTGTTTTTGGACGCATCCAGTTTTCCGCACTATGACTTGATATATTCTTGTCTCAGCATGATTTTTGCCCACTAGTCACTCCCACACACAACAAAATCGACGTGGTAATCTGTTACGCAGTTCATTATCATTCGTTGTAAGCAGTATTAACCTCGATCATACTCTCCCATGTTACGCACGTGCGTAATGAGCGTTACTTGCGCTACGCCTGTGGTATACTTTTTGCTGGTTCAAGTCCCCACCTTAATTGATACTCCCTGCTTCCTAAAAGCTTTCTAAAGCAGAACGGTAGTGCCATGGCAACGGGCCAAAGCAACAGAAATGTGAAATTGAATCACACTAGTTTGTAGAGTGGTCCGCACAATTCGGAAAGAGTAATGCTGGTTAATCACAGCTGAAAAAATAATCGATTATCAGTCATGCCATTGTGATCGATAATCGATTTATTTAGTAATCACTGAAGATTTGGAAATAATTTTAACCATATATATACTTTATTGTATGTATTCGGCCAGACAGACCTGAGCAAAAAGTGCAGACCCAGATGCGGCGTCTCATCAGGGTCTACACTGTTTGCCACTCATCCAGCTATTTTAGACACAACAGTGGGTAGTAATTTGTTCAAATTTTTAGATAAAGTATGGTGAGAGGTTGAGATGTCTGAATACTACGGGTAGATACGGTAAGATAACAGACACAGAAATCAAATGATCAGTTATTAGCAAATCTGTCACGATAATTATTTTTGTGGAATTTATCGATTAATTTATCATTTATCCGATTAATTGTGCCAGATTTGACAGGAATATGCCAAAATAATAGTATCGCGCCTATTCTAGAGTCGATTGTTTACAATGGAGCCAAACTATACGTACACCAATATTTCCTTAAGGATATTGTCCACGTGACGATCATTGACCAATAAACTCAAAACGCGTGTTTGTATGAAATCCATGGAACGGTTATTTATAGCCGCACTATTCTTGTCGGTGTGACGTAAATGTTATCTGTAAAACTTGGACATTGGCAAACAGTGCAGTCCCAGATCAGACGCCGTAGAATGCTACGTCTGACAGGGTCTGCACTGTTTGCTTAAATTACAGGAAGTAGAAGTGTTAAATAAAACGGACAATTTTCCCAACCTACATTCAGTGCTATCAGTGCTTTGATTAACGAGAATGTATGGATATGGATGTTTTTTATTCTTCTTAAATCTAGAGCGAGAGAGAGCGAGAAAACGAGAGACAGCGAGAGATTGAGAGAGAGAAGGTGGGAGAGAGAATTAACTGGCAAATTGCGATCTCAAAATGTAAGATCGCTATCACCAGTTCACTGGCAATAGCCCAGCAGTCACACAACGTTGATACAATGTCAAGACGTTGAATCAGTGTTGCTTAACGTTGTGTGTCCGCTGGGAGACATTTCCATTCCAATGATACTTCCCCTGACTACTTACCTCTGTAAAAGAGCGGTTTCTTTGAAGTGGAATTCTAGCGGCACCTTTTACAATAGAAACATTGTTGAACTTATTCCCCAGTAATCTTGTGTTTAGACGATTTCTCTGCTCAGCGTGAGCAACTTGGTGTTCATGGTCTACTATGCTACAGATGAGGGTGATCTCTGTTACCATGACAACTATTAAGAAGATGGCAAACTTTCTCTGGGACGCGTCACACGATCTAATCATACGAATCATGGTTGCTTGATCATCTTTCAATTTCCTGCTGAAAAATAAAAGAAATAGAATAGAATAGATCAGTATAGAACAGAAAAGGAATAGAAATAAAATTAGAATAGAATAAAATAAAATAGAATAGAACAGGATACCCTGACATCACACCAACCATCGTCTGTTTTGGTTCAGCTGGACATAGACTATTAACCTGGCTACCGTGTAAATTTACGCGTACACGATACCTTAACTGAGAGGGTGGACAGGGGGGGGGGCGGGGTACGGGGATAAGGGGGGCGGGGGACGGGGGTAACGGGGGCGGGGGACGGGGGTAAAGGGGGCGGGAGACGGGGGAAGAGAGGGCGGGGGACGGGGGAAGAGGGGGCGGGGGTAGGGAAATTTGGGGGGCGGGGGTTATACCAAAATCTGTTGTTTTCTACCGATTTTATTCTATTTTTATGTATTTAAATGCAATAACTGGGTATCAGGAGTATCTAATAGACGTATTAAAGTAAATTCGGGTATATTTACAATGAATCCGACGTTGATTTCACTTCACCGACGAGGAGTGTTCCGCCAACCGCGGTTTACATTGAATTCGTTTACGTCCGATTTCGGTTTATCTCTAGTTGATTACTTCCCTTTTGATTCCAAAAGTTCACAAAATAGCCGTTGTCGGTGGCAATCCACATTTTTAGAAATAATAATCCGTCTGCCGTAGACAATCATTTTATTTGCTCATTGTTGGATAAGGACTTTTGCGCTGTTCAAAAAAAAAAAAAAAAAAAGAAAGAAAGAAAGAAACACTTCAAGATCCAACATGAATTTTGTGATAGGTGTTCCAAACACGGAATATACACGTTGCCCGGTGGGGTGGTGGGGTGAGGCAAAGGTATCGTGTAACTGATATTGGCTTATAGCTGGGTAAGGCCTGCTATCCTTGCAGCAGGTAAAGGTAGAGGGGAATGCTTTTATTTCTTCTGTTTCTTCACTTTCATTCATTTTCCTTTCTCCCATGTCCCTCTCTTTCATTCTCCTATCTCTCTTCTCCCTTTCTCTGGGAGACGACACAACATGACCCACAAGGGTTGACGTGTCGTCAAACCCGAACTCTGTCAAATCAATCACATGTTGCCAGGTGACAAAACACGGATAATTCACGGACTTACGGACCAATAAAAATTCCGTGTCCGTGGTCCGTGAATAGTCTGTATTAATTGCAAAATATTGTAAACTTAACCGCTAATTGGTCCGTGACGTCACGTTAGTCCGATTTTGATATTACTCCTAGTTCTTTTTTTTTTTTTTTTGTTGTTGCTTTTTTCATATATCATAAGTGGCGCCCGTTATTTAAATAGCGGTCCGTGCTTTATCAAGTCCTTGAATAATAGGTCCGTGGTTTGGCGTCCGTGAATTGTAGGTCAGTGGTTTGTCAAGAGATCCGTGAATAATTGGTCCGCATTTTGTTATGCAGTCCGTGTATTGTCAAGAGGTCCGTAAGTCCATGAGTCCGTGCCCGTAAGTGGTCCGTGTTTTGTCAACCACCACACACTAACTACACGTTCGACATTTAACTCAGTTTTTGAGAAAACCACAAAAAAAAAGATTATTTTTTTCACTGACCCCCAAGTGCAGGCCATGCTTATCAAAAAAATATTAAAAGAAGACGCAGATTTACATGGTATTCTTGATTTCAGTAATTAATACGACTGTTTTTGTGCCAATTAGGATCAGTTTGGGCCCGGACCTAGGTCCACCACATTTTTTTTTCTTGACCAGTTTACGAGGGTGAATCAATAAGTAACCAGCCTAACTTATTTCCGGCTGAGATCCACCTCTTCTTTTTCGATGTAATTGCCCTATAGTGTGATGCACTTAGACCAACGGCGTTCAAATGCCATCAGCCCAGAACTGAAAAAGTCAGGGTCCTTTCCATTGACCCATTCCTCAACTGCCGTCACGACTTCTTCACCAGACAGGAAATGAAGTTCACGGATATACTTTTTCAAGTTTGGGAATAGGAAGAAGTCGCTAGGAGCTTGGTCAGGCGAATAGGCAGGATGTGGTATTAATTCATACCCGTTTCGCTCTACAGCATCCATTGCAACTTTGCAAGTGTGGACTCTCGCGTTGTCCTGTTGCAGCAAAACACATTTAGAGAGTTTACCTCGGCGTTTTTCACGGATGGCGGTTCTCAGCTGGTCTAAGAAGTTTGCATAGTACACTCCAGTTATTGTACTTCTCTTGGGTAAACTGTCCAACATAATAACGCCTTTTGCATCCCAAAATACTGTGGCCATCACCTTGCCAGCAGATGGTTGCGTCTTGAACTTCTTTGGCCTCGGGGACCCAGGCCCTACCCACTGACGACTCTGAGCTTTATTCTCTGGCTCATAATAATGAACCCAAGTCTCATCTACAGTCATCAGACGCAAAAGAAAATCTTTTCACCTAAAACGCTTCAACAAGGCGCTGCATACTGATGCTCTGGTTGCCATTTGCTCATCGCTAAGGGATCTGGGGACCCAACGGGCTGTTAGCTTGCGCATACCTAAACGATCATGTAAGATTGTTGAAACGCTACCATGTGAAATGCCTAATGCTTGCTCTATTGCTTCCACCTGAATTCGCCTATCAGAGTGTATCAGATCGCGAACTTTCTTACACATTTCTTCGTCGGTGGCATCCAGTGGGCGTCCAACCCTGGCTTCATCTTCTAAAGACGTTCTACCGCGTTTGAATTCCCCTACCCAGAATTTAACCTGAGCATAATATGGTGCAGAAGACCCATAAACATCGGCTAACACGCCGTGTATTTCCTTGCCTGTTTTGCCTTTTAAATACAAGTACCGAATTACAGCAAGTACCGAATTTAGATGAAAAGCATGCCTTTGCATCACTAGCCATGTTTATTAAAGAATGGCTCGATACGTGTGCAATTTTGTACCCATGTAAAAAAAACATATATTGAAACAAAGCATGAAAATCGTGACCGTCTCGGTCCATCGGAAACGGAATAGGTTGGTTACTTATTGACTCACCCTCGTAGGACCGGATCAAGGCCCACCACCTTATGATACTAACGCAGACTTTTGAAATGGAGGGTGCAAATATTCAGGTATTCTGTAAACGGGGTGCAAATGCTAAGGAAATACCGATTTGGGGGTAAAAATTAGGGGTGTTGTTTGGGGTCAAAATCTGCATGAATGTATTTTGCATAGTCATGTTTAAATTTAATTATAGCGTTAGGGATATTAAAAATTCTGATTTAGGGGAGGGAATAGTTTGCTTGGGGGAGGGAAGTGGTGGTAAGGGGGGAGGGAAGTGGGGGAAAGGGGGGAGGAAAGTGGTGGAAAAGGGGGAGGGAAGTGGGGGTAAGGGGGGAGGGAAGTGGGGAATGCCTACCCCCCTGTTCACCCCCTCTTAACTATTAGCATGCTAGGTAAAAAAAATTTAGCAGACGACATTTTTATTTATTTTTCTTATTTTTTTTTCCTAGAAAATAGGGTTTGACAAGTTCATGAAAATTATCGCCCAATGAGATAATTTGTATGAAATATCAATCACTTTTTTTTTTCGGGAAAAATAAGAAAAATATCAATATGTCGTCTGCTGCTGAGAGAACGATAAAGGTTCCCAGCTAGCATTCTACGTAAATCTACATCGGGCCGTCATCGGGCCGTCAGCTACCCTGACGGCCCGATGACGGCCCGATATAGATTTACGTAGAATGCTGACTGGGGTTAAGTATGGGGACCAATAAACCTTGCAAAAAGTGTAGACCTTGATCAGACGCTGCGTTGTTATTCAGCAAGACTTTCAGAAATATTAAAAGGTAGTTAATAGATTTATTGAAAATTTAGGACACATGGGTATGTTAATTTTTTACCACTCTCTGGGCTAATTCAGCAGAAGACAAATTGGTGATATTTTCTTATTTTTCTTATTTTGCCTAGAAAACAGGACTGATATTTTGTAAAACAGTATCTCCATACCCAATGGAGACAGTATGCATGACATGCCAAGTCCTGTTGTCTGTAAAACAAAATAAGAAAAATATTTCAAAATGTCGTCTGCTGAATTAGTTCAACACCGTCATTTCGTGTTGAATTAATATATATAACACATGCGCCTTTCTTAATTATATCATTGGGCTTTATTACTGTTTAACCCTTTGAAATAGTTTTGTTTATACATATATAATCAAATATTTTATAATTATGTATATACTCGTGTGTGTGTGTGTGTGTGTGCGTGTGTGCGTGCGTGCGTGTGTGTGTGTACCTTATCCCCACCCTGGCCCCAAAACTAGGCCCTTATCCCCACCCGGCCCCAAAACACAGACCTGTCTGCTCATCAGCATATTCATGGAATGTCCAGAAAGCCGGCCTCGGTGGCTCATTTGGATGCGCGTCCGACTGGAGACCAGTCGAGGTCGCAAAACATTCCTTCGTGGAGATTGATCATGAAATATTTTCTACGGTCATTCTCTCCCTTCCGCTGATTCAAGAAGGGCAGTTGTCAGTTTCTGGCGAAAGAATGTGCACAGTACTGGTTAACCGCTTAGAGGACTAAGCCTGCCCAGTAAAAGTGTGGTTAGGAAACTGACCGTGATCGACACTCGGATCGACATGACCCTATTGGTTTGACTGGGCCGTAAAACCTCAACACAAACAACAAAAAATGTCCGGAAAATCTGCCTGTATATCCGCAAATAAAGGGTGTCCTTCGTTCTAGGTTTACGTTTTCATGCATGTATGACTTATAATTGTAGCCGTTTCATTACAAAACCAAGTTAATATACCATTTTGAAGCTAATGATCCTCATGGGTTAATGAGTCGTTAAACCTGAACTCATCATCATTATCATCCACAGATAAAGAAACAGGGATCGCCAAGATCAGACTGACATTGCAGCGTTATCAAGGCTTACACTGTTCGCCTATTGAATAGGTTCCCTGTCAACTCGTACTCAAGTCAGCTTGTATTCAAGTCAACTCGTTCTCATTTTGGTCAGTTCGTACTCATCGATTTGGTCAATTCGAACTTATGTTGGTCAATTCGTCCTCATTTTGGTCAACTCGTACTCATGTTTTGGTCATTTTAGGACCTCTACTAATGTACCCAGCGGGCATATGACGTTTATACAACGTCGGTTCAGTGAGGCATGCTGGGGTAAGTGGAAATGGAATGTCCTGGTCAGAATGCGCATATCAAAGACAGATCAGCGTTTTTTGTGTTCGCATTATCTGTATTTAATCTCCGTTGAGGTACACCTGGCAAATATCCCCCGCACCCTCCGCTACACCCCACCCCTTCCATCCTTAATACAATCTGTAACCATTATTACATTATCGTTCAATATTGGGTGAATTTTCATGTAAAATAAACGTTACTACTAAAACAAATGCTTGAATAAACACGATAAAAGAGTAATTCAAATACCTTCATACAGCAGTAATTCCTATCAAAGATCTCAACCCCACAGCCTGAAACATGTAAAATGCAACCATGTAAGACATGTGTACACTTTAAGCCGAGTCAAACGAACATGTTTATTCGTATGCGAACAGTGAAGGCCCATATCAGATTGCGCATTCTCGCAGTCTGATCAGGTCCTTCGCTGTCCGCTCATTGACTCACTGGAGACTGTAGAATATATCAACGGAAAATAAAGGCCCGGATTTTACAGTGCGCATGCGCAGTATGATAAAACTCTACCATTTTGCAATAACTTTTAAAACCATTCCGTTTTCGCTTGACAAACCCCGGTATGTCTATGTATATATCGAACCATGTGTTACCATATTTCTTCTAAATAACGGCACTTCTTTTCATTCTTGTCCTCATTTCAGCACATCCCTTTGATTACCTGCTTACGTGTCTGAAAAAAAAACAAAACTGCCAGATGAGTGGCAAACAGTGTAGATCCTGTGCATTCTGTGGCGTCTGATCTTGTTCTACAGTTTGCTCTCAGAGTTTGCTCAAGGTGGTCTGTCCCAATAATCATTGTAAATATGGTTCCCAGCTGTACATGTGATCTTTTCGACTGTTGATGTAAATTAATACGACTGAAAGCCAACAGGCACTGTAACAAGCAGGGCTCCAGTCAACAAGCGCTAAGGAAAAGTCTTGGTCGTCATGGACAAGAGGGTCAAGGTCAGATATTACAGACTTAACGCTTAGCATGCTGGGTAAAAAAAAT
Organism: Anodontia alba; assembly: GCA_964016985.1. NCBI lineage: Eukaryota > Metazoa > Mollusca > Bivalvia > Lucinida > Lucinidae > Anodontia > Anodontia alba. The sequence continues at coordinate 93,691,708 of OZ024831.1, forward strand.
ATTAAGCAGACGAAACTGATTTTGTTTTATTATTTTCTGCAAAAATAGGCTTCGACATTTCATGCGAATTACCTAATGCTTGAAATAGGCTTTGACGTTTCATGCAAAGTTTCTCCTACGAACTTAATTTGCACGAAATGTCATCCTATTTTCTGTGGGAAAAAATAAGAAACATAACAATTCGTCGTCTGCTGAATTAGCCCAGTGAGTGGTAATGGTTAAAGCGCCAAGCAAACTTGTTGCAGACGACAGTCTTTTATTTTATGTTATTGTTATTCAGAGAAAATAGGGCTTGACTTCTTATGTGAATCGTCTGCCTTGCTATCAGATGATTCACACAAAATGCCAAGCCTTATCTTCTCTGAAAACAAAAAATAAATGCCGTTTGCTTTCATGTCAACCGTTTACTTAATAATTTCAATTAAATAATAAAAAAAAAATAATAATATAATAAAAGAGCTATGTTTATATGTTGTTTATCATTTTAGGTACATTTTTGGATTTCTTTTTATATATTGGTAGTGTTACGAACGAGCACTCCTACCTTCGATTATCTGCCTTGGCAGATTACACATAGCTTCTAAGTATATAGTCAATCTCTGACAATTGCGTCAGGGAGGCGACTCTTTGGCTCAGTGGTTAGAGCATTGGATTTTTAACCGGGAGGACCGGGTTCGATTCCCACGGCAGACGTGAGAATTTTTTTCAGCTGTGCTTCATTCCTTTGTGAGTAGATTCATGGTTTGTTGACATATTGAATAATGGATTAATGATTTTACCCACTGTAGTCGGGAAACCCTTAAAGGGGTCTGATCAGGGTCTTCACTGTTTACAAATAGTTTAGCCATTTTTCTTAGGAATATCTAAATTTCATTGCCGGACTTACCTAAAATTGAAATTGGACTCATCCAATATATAGTGTGGGGAAGTTTATTGTCTACAATGGGTTAATAAAAAGTACGTAATCGCATAAAAGATATGAAGTTTTCTTGGCTGGAAGGCTAAAATTTGACACTAATTGCTCTATCCGCCATCAGGTGCAGTTTTGTACAATTGAAATGTCTGCCGGGGTACTCTGAACAGCTTTCCTATCATAAATTTAGCTTTAGTTAACCCTTGTCCTGCTGAATAAATTAAGATGCCACGCCCACTTCAAACTGTCAGCCAATCAGATTCCTTGATCCAGATTGTTGACATAAATTCACATACTAAATGGCAAACAGTGCAGATTCAGATCAGTTGGCTTCTTCAGAAGCCAACTGATCTGGATCTACACTGTTTGCAAAGGCAGGGTATATCCGGTTTCAGCAGGACAAGGGTTAACACAAATTAACCCCTTATGTGATTATGATTAGTAGCCTTAGGAAATAACACTTAAGGCAAACTAAAATTTTATGAATTTTCGAACTATTGAGACAAAAAATAAAATATTAAAATAGAAAATTTGATTTTTGGTATTCTGCGAATCATAAGCATTATTTTGAAACCAAACATGCATTTAGCGTTTTATGAAAGTAAATAACATTTATCCCGGCTTTGAAATTTATCCTGCCCACGTCTTAAGTCATTACGCGGGAAATGTGAGGTGTTTTTAAATGTTGTCACAGGTATGTGGCTGGTTATGATAATGTTGTGCTAAGAGTATTATTTATTTATTTATTTATTTACTTACTTATTTATTTACTTTATTTTATTTTATTTTTTTTTTTATTTGTTGGATTATTTGGGTTCTACGGCCCTTTCAAGAATATTTCACTTGTATCACGCCGATCGTTCATCAAAGGTGGACGAAACCCGGGGGAAAACCACCTGACCATCCGTAAGCAGAACTTGGCTTTCCCACATGGCTACAGAGTATTAGATTGGTCACGTCCCGCATGGCTACTATTAGATTTGTCACGGACGAAAGACAGAGTGAGTGAGCGGAAAATATATAGTTTAAAATAATTAAGAGATAGGCATGACTCATGGTACACCATCATGGATATAATTTGGATTTCCGAATGAATTTTTCTCTCTGATGGGTAAGGGAGATAATACATGCAGAAAAATAATCAAGGAGGAGTACTTTACCTTTGTTATATTTTAACTAAAACTCGTAGCCATGGAGCCAGGCTATTCTAAGAAAAATGTTGCTGCAACTACAGTCGAACCTCGATAGCTCGAACACCGATGGCTCGTTTACCATGGCTAATTCGAACTCGTTTCTGAGTCCCTACGAAGGTCTTCCGATAGCTCAAGAAAACAAATATTTAGAGAAATTTTCTTATTTTATCGTGAAATTGTATGTTGTGTGTACTCATTAGAATCGCCTCATCAAGGCGATTCTAATGAGTACACTCAACATACAATTATTGTGTAGAAAATCGAAAAATAATCTCTAAATTGTCGCCATTTGCTTCCTGACTTGGCACCATAATTAACCCTCAGTGGCTCGAACCACCCATATCTTGAACAATTTTCTATGGTCCCAAAGATGTTCGAGCCATCGAAGTTCGACTGTATTATTCATTTCTGTTTGGCATATTTGATTAAGGATCTATGACATCATAAAGCCTCATTAAATATTCAAAATGGCGGAGCCCAAGAAAGCGATATTGTAATCTTCAAATCTTGATAACTTTCTTATTTCTTTATCTGATTTTGCTAAAATTTGCAGATACAATGCATGGATTTGATCTAGTCAATATCTTTCACTTTAGAAATTCTTTACATACAATGCCTTTCCCCTTAACACTTAGCACTCCGGGCAAAAAATCAGCAGACGACAATGACATTATGAAATATTTTTCCCAGAAAACAGGTTTAGAAATTTCATGCAAAATGTCTCCATTGGATACAATTTGAATAAAATATCAATTAAATCCTGTTTTCTGGAAAAATAAATAAATATCATCAATTTGTCGTCTACTAAATATGCTTAGAGCTAGAGTGATGAAGGTAAATACATTTTGGTCAGCGCTGAGACCTAGTGACTCCTAACAAAAAAAATGAGACGATGGAGAATTTCCGGAATCGGGCGAAAAAAAAAGCGAATGCAATGCGGTTGGCGGAACACTCCTCGTCGATGAAGTGAAATCAACACCGGATTCATTGTAAATATCTATACCTGATTTATACCTGATTTAATTCAATACGTCTGTAAGTTACTTCTCGTACCTACAGCAAAATACGACAAATTTTGGTATAACCCCCGCCCTAAAAATCCCCATACTTCCCACCCCCTCTTCTCCCGTCCCCGCCCCCTTTACCCTGTCCCTCACACCCCTTATCCCCG